>CM062291.1:437007736-437607736 GCA_031216915.1 Pictodentalium vernedei | reverse complement strand
TGACTGATGGATCTGAAGAAGATTTTTTTAAATTACCCTCCATATTGAACAAAGATAAAATTTGGGCTTCCATAGGAAGCCCAAATATTAACCTACGGACTTGGTTTGAACAATCTAGAATCTGACCCTCATAACAATGATGTATACCAAATATTAAAAGATTCTGACTGGTGGTTCTGAAGAAGAAGATTTTTAAAGAATATTCCCCATATTACCCTATTTTAAAACTTCGGGCTCCTGTAGAGAGGCCAAATATGAACCAATGAGCTTTATTTCTACAAACTTTTATCTGACCCCCCTATGAATGCTGTATACCAAATATCAAAAGATTCTGATGATTGGTTCTGGAGAAAAGATTTTTTAAAATTTTTGCAAATATGCTGACTCAGCATTTTTTCGATGCCCATTACAGAACACCCTAACATAACTGATGGCAATTTTTTTTTACCATTCAATTCTACTGGTCGTAAGGATACTTCATGCCAAATAAAAGCTCTCTGTTCCGTGGGGTTTGGGAAATATGGGCGTTTGAAAATATTTCTATTTTTAGCTCCCAGGGTTCCCATGGGGATGCGGGAATTTTTTTTTTTGCATGGGTCAAGTACTTATGACCCAATACTACCACAAACCAAATTTGGTTCATACCGGACCATCGGTTCAGAAAATAGAAATTTTGAGCGGGGCCAAAAATCTTACCCCTCCTATTACAAAGCCAAATATTACTTTACGAACTTCGTTTGAACAAACTTGATTCTACACCTCATATGGAAGCTCCATAGCAAATATCAAGTCATTGTACACACTGGTTCTTGAGAAGAAGATTTTTAAAATATTTTGGGAGCATTTTCCCCCACTCCCTCCCTATGGGGCTGGGCATGCTGAGTTGAACAAAAATGAAATGCCCCTTTGGGACCATCACTCACACAAACTTTCACTTGAATTGGCCCAGTGGCTTTGGAGGAGAAGACCAAAACATGGTGTTGACGGATGACAGACGCCAGACGACGGACGACAGACGACGGAGGACGGACGACGGACGGGAAGTGATTAGATTAGCTCAGCTTGACTTTGTCAAGATGAGCTAATAAACCTAGTATTTATATCTTAATCCTTTAACTGGTTGAGTGCTAAGAGCCACTATCAGGGCTCTACTGAAAAGTACTGAAAGCCACTATAGTGGCTTTACACTGTTTGCACTAATTTGTTGTTGCTTCCGCCCCGGAAGAAAAATATTAATAAAAAATTGTTTTGTTACAATTTATTGGAGAGTGCCAACTGGCACTCTCCAATAAATTATAACAAAACAATTATCTATGAGCAACATCTTGCTAAAATAAGGGTCCTTTTGTAGTAGTGTGATATCTTTGAAAAAAAAATACTCGCATTACAAATGACCACTGAAAAATAATTTTGCACTCTACCAGTTAAGAACTGTGCTAACCACGCATCACATCAGGTGAAGTTTTGGGGGTATGAACATACACAGTACAGAAACAGAAACAAAGGGAAAGGGAAGTCTGTGCAATAATAATCCATTCAGACATTAATAATTGCCACTCACATGGACATTAATTACTAACGCAAACACACAACTGACCATATCTATCAACACTTAAAATACAATCGGTCATAAGAAGAACCAAACAATGGAGAGGAAAATGCAAGGTGTGAAATGCACACACTCCACAAAACAGCTGTATTAATTAATATTCATAAATAAAGGAAAAATAAACACTACAGTCAGCTACAATGACGAATTGTGGGATATTCTTTTCGAACAGAAAAGTCATGGCACTTTATTGTTTTCCCTCATGTCTGAGCTGTCTATGTGATGTGATTTTAAATCAAAATAAAATAACGCTGTGCACGTTTGTAAAAAGAAATGCTTTCTTAAAGCTATTGGTTTCAGCTGAACATAAGGTACCGAGTACGATAAATTTTATTCAATTGTTAACCTCCCAATATATAACTGCGTTGCCAATTGTTTACGAACTCAGTTCCCCAGAACATCGCCCGAGTTTTTCACCCTCTGAACTAGTCTACGATATACCGGTATATCGCGGTATTTTTTTCAATGCCGATACCGGTATTGAAATTTGAATACCGTGCCACCCTAGGTTATATACAGAACAGCCTATATATACCATAGTCTGGAGGCTGAAATTGTTCACCTCAGTGTGCATCTAATTCCGCAGGATGCAATATTTTAATAAAATATACATTAGGTGTCACTCTTTGAGAATTCAAAATGTTTCACTTGAAAAAGTTGCACATAAAAAAGTAAACAGCTGACAAAATCTAGGGAAATACCAGGATTTTGCACAACACGAAGATCCACTTCACCTGCTTGATACATTTAGTACCCTCCGAAACTGAAAACAACACTTTAATAAAGTCACCTGATAATAGTCTTGTCACTATCAAAGATTGCATTAATCAATGGAAGGTGTTAGGTAATCGCTTGTAACATCGACGATAAATACGGCGAAAATGTTCCTCATCAGCTTTATCACAGGTGAATTTCCCAAACTAATTACACCCCAAATCACTGTTAATCAGTTTAATAGTTGTTACAAATTATTAAAATGATGAAAATGTCATTAGAATCTTGAAAACTAATTAACAGTTAAGCATGAAAGTTAAAAAATTTATAGTAATTTATATATTTTTTATACTTACCAATGACCCAGACTTAGCTGGTGCTAACTCTAACAAAACCAGGGCCAAACACAAATTTTGCCCCCCAATCCCCAAAATTTGCATCCAAAACCAAAAGAAATCATGTCCTATAGGACCTCCATACTTCGCCCCTACTGCGCATGCGCAGTGTCAAGGACGTTCCGAAATTGGCACCAGTTATCATTCTTACTGGCAGTGCCTGGTCAGCACTATGTACTCAGCGGGGAGGCAAGAGTTCCCAACTCCTGGGAGGGCCATCCCCGTCTGGGTCATTGGTAAGTATAAAAAATATATAAATTACTATAAATTTTTTAACATTTTTATACTGTACCAATGACCCAGACTTAGCTGAATAGTAAAAAGGCTGGAGGGCCTAGGACATAGAGGAAAATCCAATAAGCTCAACTATATAATATAGAGGCAACCCCTTAAGGAGAAAAGGAGTATTAGGCTTTACATGTATCTTTCTTATTTAATATTAAATTAGAAAGATACAATACCCTTTATAATTGAGCACAATAACATTCATGTTCTCTATTAACATCCAGTATAACCCTTATACTAATTATTTTTAAAGTAAGCCAATAAATAATGTTAGTCCAGAGAATTGAGACTCTTTATAATCTTTCAAAAGTGTCCGAGTATTGTATATTGAAGCCCGTTTGACACTTGACATATACAAATGCTTCACACCGAGCTACACTTTAAAAATATGACACGAATGAATTTTAACATTAATATTACACTTTAAAACCATCCCGGAAGCGACTCAGAAATACTGACTTTGGAGGAGACATTCCCTTGCTTTTCACTATAAAGCAGGTGACCTAAGGGAACACCCTCCCCCCCCCCCCCCTTCCCCTTGCCCTGGGTCAAATAGCCCAGAGCGAAGAGGGCAGCCGGACGGAGTCAGTGCCGGAACAGAAAGCCTGCATAACTATAGTTGCAACTGTTTAGTGGACGACATTCTGAGCAACAGATAACGGACCTAAACAATGCAGGTCTCCAGAAATGGACTCAATATTTCTGAGATAAAAATTTGTGAATGTGGATGGCTGAGACCAATAAGCAGCCTTCATTAAATCTGTAATAGCAATACTATTAGCATAAGCCCAAGAAGTAGCAAGAGCTCTTACTTCATGAGCGGAAATCTTAAGCACAGACTGCTGAGAAGAAGATAAACTCTCATAAGCAGTACGGATAGTTAATTAAATCCATCTAGCAATAGAATGGACCGAAATGTCCCTTCTATTAGGCATCAAAGACAGAAAGAAACGTTTCCGTCCCTTTCTGATAAATTGAGATCTCTGTTTATAGATACGTAACGCTCTAACAGGACAGAGTAAAGGCCTACGCCCGTCTGAAGACGGAAGAGCCTTAATAACAATAGGTTCCGGATATTTATTAGGAGCCTGATTCTTAGCTAAAAAACCCACATTAGTAGTGAAAGTGATAGTGTTCCCGACACTACGATAGTGAGAATCATCCACCGACAGTGCATGAAGCTCACTGACTCTTCTAGCAGAAGAGAAAGCTAAGAGAAAAGCTGTCTTATAAGATAAGAATTTGAAATCTACTGTCCCAAGAGGTTCAAATGGCTTTTCCTTCAATTTAAGAAGAACCCAAGCTAAATTCCATTTAGGAATTAACCTAAGAGTTCTGGGTCTATTTATCGAGAAGTTTCTAACCAACTTAGATAAAGAGACATTAGATCCAATTTGTAAACTATCATGATGTGCATAGGTATCAGATAACATAGACCTATAACCCTTAATAGTAACAGGCTGCAGTTTGATTTCGTCAAACAAGTATACTAGAAAGTTTGCAATGTCTGGTATAGAGGGATCGAAAATATCCACAGAATGATCCCTACACCAACGACGAAAAACCTTCCACTTAGCCGCATAGTTTAGCGAAGAGGAGGTCCTCCTACAGTTAGAAATCACGTCCACTGCTCGTCCTGTAAAGTGCTTGCCATGCAAGAAGGACCGCACAATGGAAAAACGTGAAGGTTGAGACCTTGCGGGTTGTGATGGAGTTGACGTGATTTCCCCTGCGAAAGAAGATCCTCCCGTGGAGGAAGCTTTCGCGGTAGGTCCCATAACAGACACTTGAGTAGATTTATCCACGGTCTCTGTGGAGACAGAGATGCTACCAACAGAATCTTGCATTGAGATTGTTTTATCTTTAGCAATACTTGCTGAATTAACGGCGCTGGAGGATACGCATATCCTATCATTCCGTCCCAAGGGATCGACAGAGCGTCTACTGCAAATGCTCTTGGATCCGGACACGGAGACACATACGTCTGCAACTGATTGTTGAGATGTGTCGCAAATAAGTCTATCATTGGCTGTTCCCATTGGTAGCAAATCTGATTGAATACTTGTTTGTTGAGAGTCCACTCCGACGGCAACAAGCGACCCTTTCGTGAAAGGGAGTCTGCTAGCACATTCAGACGACCCGGTATGTGACGGACCGAAAGAAGAACCTGATGTTCTAGCACAAACAGAAGGATTCTTTCCGTTAGATTGAACAACGGAACTGAATGAGTGCCTCCCTGATTCCGTATATACACCACTACTGTCGTATTGTTGGATAGGATTTGGACATGAGCATTGTGAATAATGTCCATCCAATGACGTAACGCAAGCCAAACTGACATCATTTCCTTGATGTTTATGTGCTTGCCCAGGAATTGCGGATCCCAAAGACCCTGGCATCTCGAATCCGTTGGGATCAATGATGCACCCCAACCTGTTTGACTGGCATCCGTCATAATGGTAAAACTTTGATCCGGCAACTGCAGCGGAACTCCCTGAGTTAACCACTGAATGTTTGCCCAAGTCTGAATCTCTTGTTTCACTTGATCTGACAAGAGAACGTCTATGCCGAGCGAATGAATTTTCACACTCCAATTCTGAGTCAAGAAAATTTGGAGAGGACGCGTGCGTAACCACCCCATCGGAATGAGATCTGCAGCGGCTCCGCACAGACCTATCAGTCTCATAAATTCTCTCGCTGTGACTTTGTCTGCGTGCAGACAATAGCGAGCGTAACAACTGACTAATTTCGCTCTGGTTAACGGCAGACGAACGAGATTGTTGTGCGTCTCGAAGCTCATTCCCAGATGTGTGAATGGCTTGGACGGCACCAGATCCGACTTCTCCTCGTTTACTATAAAACCGAGACGTCGGAGCAATAGAAGTAGATTCTGAACATCGTTCTGAAGCGTTAACTCGTTGCCGTACCTCTGAAGAATGTCGTCCAGGTAGGCCGACGTTACCGCAGACGAATGAGCTCGGAAATAGATCATTACCGAGTTCATTACCCGAGTGAAAGCCCAGGGTGCTAGATTCAATCCGAAGCACATCGCCCGGAATTGATACACCACTCCTAGGACTGCGAAGCGTAGATACTTTCTGAATGTCGGATGTACAATGACGTGAAAGTACGCATCTTTGAGAACTATGCTAGTTGCATAATCGTTCACCCGAATACTCGCTCTGACCGACCGAATCGTCTCCATATAAAACTTCGGAGCGACGATCAGCTTGTTTATCCAGCTCAAATCTATGACTGGACAGAACGAGCCGTCTGGTTTCGGAACCAGGAACAGATGGCTGTAGAATCCCGGAGTCTCCTGGTTTTCTACGACCTCTACCGCGTTCTTCATTAAAAGAGACTGCACCTCTGATAATAGAGCGTCTCTTTTCTGCGGATTTGACGGAAGTTGAGACCACTTTGGACTTCGAGGTAATGGAGGCTTTCGTTTGAAGGATATCTTTAGACCTTCCGAAGTCACTCCTCTCACCCAAGGGTCGTCCGTAATCGACACCCATTCTTGTGAAAAGCTCGACAACCTTCCGCCAACCGGTACGCGATAGAGGTTTAAGCCATCACCTCCTGGATCTGCGAGGCCTGCGGTAGGAGAAACCACGTCCTCCACGACCCGCACCTCGTCCCGTCGACCTCGGGGCGTCCGACCGGTTGTCCCGGCCCGAAGGACGTCCCGAACGTGAGTCGCTACCTTGACGGTCTCTTGAATAAGACCAAGAGGACGCACCGGAACCTCTATAGGAACCTCTCTTGGGCGCATTAGACCCAGAAGTGCCTGTCTTATTCTTGTCTGCCGTATCCGACTTCTTAGAAGCAGATTTGAACAACAGAGAATCCGAAGCTTTCTTTGTAATTTTATCATAAATAGCAGAAAGCTTGCCGTCAAAGAGAAGTTCTCCGGAGACCGAAGCGACTCTGAGAGAGTTCTTCACCTTAGTATCCACGAGTGTGGATGTAGCTAGGGCTGTGTCACGTCTAACCAACTCCAGGTTTGCCACTGAAAGGGCGGAGTTACACGTGGAATAAGCTACTGCCCTTGAAAGAAGTCTTAAAGAGGATTGTATATCCTGAAATTCTTTCCCTTGAAGGCGCAGTGATAACGCCTTAGTAAGGTGATCTGCGTAAGATAAGGCATCTAAACTGGCTCTGTTAGACGAAATAGCTGTTTCCAACACCGCGGTTGGAATAGAAGCCGACGACGGTAATGATAGCTCTAAGTCTTCTGCCTCATCGTCCATTCGCAGAGGAACTCTCGGAATACCCTGTCCTGCCGTGTCGAATTTATTCCTTGCATTAATGAAAGGCAGGTTGAGAGTATTGGCGGACAAGAAACCTGCTTTCCCCGTTTTGGAAGCAAGTTTAAATATAGCGTCGTTCAATAATTCAAATGTTCTTGCAACATTATTGGACTGCGACGGAAACTCGGGAGCGATGTCCCTGAACCGCTCAAAAAATTCAGAGTCCAATGACGCTATAATCCTCTTGTCCGGAACCGCAGCAGTCTGGCCCGACGGAACAACTTGAGGGAGAAAGTGCCGGATGAAGTCCACGGCAGCTTTATGTTGTTCCGAAAGGGATAGCTCCAAATCATCCGTATCCCTTTCACCATCCGGTCGGACCTCATGATGCTCCCGGTCGTCTGCCCCCGATGCTTCGGCGGAGCGTACCGACCCAGCACCGTCGGATAATTCCCGATCCGACACCGTTTCTGTCGGCTGCTGGGATGCTGCGATAAGTTGTGCTATCTGCACAAGTACGTCCGGCATCGAGACCTGCGGAGGCGCAGTCTTTCGCTGCTTCGCCGAGGGCAGCTCCGCATCTGATGGCTCCCGCATACTTTTTCTATGCGAACGTCCGGAGTCCATCGGCCTCGTGTCCCTGGCTGCCGGATGGTGTGACCTGGTCGCCGAAGAATCCCTGATCGGCGAAGCTGGTAAGATATCGGCGGTCACGCAGCCAAGGTGCGGTTGTGTGCGCTGATGAGCAGAAGAAGCCTGAGCAGTCTCCGCGGACTGCCTATACAACGGAGCGTCCCGAGCGACGGACGTATGCTCCGCTTGCGACACATTTTGTACCACAACATCTGGTCCCAGATGTTGTTGTACGAGAGAGGGGCCTCTCTCGCTCGCGGCCCAGCTGGACCTGGACGAGCTAGGAACCGGACTCAAAGGCTTCCTCCGATCTCGACTACTATCCGCCGTCACTTGGTGTGCACGTTGAATGTTTATAGTGCTCGCATCACCCAACATTTCCTCCTGGACCGCATCGGACGAACCCGGCTGCCGAACCATTCGGTGAATGGATGCTACACCGGGCGAGCTAGCGGACGACATTTGTTTAATCTCCATGAGCACTTTTGCCGCTAGCTCTGTATTCATTTGTGACGACAGAAGCGCACTTGCAGAAGATAACATGGAAACATCACCCTGTTCTTGTTCCTCTGAAATAGAAACTGAGAGAGTAGAGTGACCTTGCGGAGAAAGAGCCGGCATAGCCCTTTCTCCAGTAACAACATACCGTGACACACGTTTCCAATGTTTGTCATCCCAATATTGACATATAGAACAGGGATTAGTGCGAGAACACTGACTACAATTAATACAATGATCATGAAAGTCAGAGGAAGATTTCTTCCTATTACAATTTGAACAATATCCTTTCATTGTGAAAAGTCAACAAGTCCTAGTTACTCGCACAAACCCCTGACACAAAGATACATAATAACATGATCCATTAATAATGAAAAAACAATTGCAAATCAAAATAATTTTTGAAAAATATTTTTTCAGCGAAGCCCAAGTTTCTGAAAAGTAACGTTGAGCCCCGATGGATCCGATGGCTAAGTGTGGTCAAAAATTTTAAATTTATATTAAATAATTAATGCGACACTTACGGATAATAGAAATGTATCAAATAGTGAGATAAACTACACCAAAGGCAAACAGCCCCCCTCAAAAAAGGCTGTTGCCAATGTAAACAAACAGTGTAAAACACCAGAAAACAGGACTCCAGGCACTGAAAAAACTGGCCCGAAATCAGTCATCAAAATTACACTCTATCTGATGCAAGACAGAGACTCCCAGGGGAGAATCTGCAGAACATCAGATGGAAGATGCAGAACACAACGTTTATACACCCATGGGTGAAAACGTAACTATGGGGAAAATAACAGAAAACATTCTGTAACCAAGCAACTCTCCCAAGAGAATTTTAGAAATGAACTTTCTCAAAAATATGCCAAAAGCATGGGAGAATTAGAAGGCCAGGGGAGAGGAAACACTGAATAAGCAGTGCAACTTTTTAGCAAGAATGACATGCCTCGAAAATAGGCAACTTAACATAATTTCATAAAAAATTTTAAGTACAGCCCTGATTATTTTTTGTCACTCCTTTTCCCTCTCCTCCTTCTATATCCTCCTTAGAATCACCATTTCTCCAATAATTACGTGTCTGGCATCCTTAAAACTGAGATTTACAAGCACAAAGATCAGTGAGATGTTGACTGATGAAGGGCCAAACAGAGAATGATAATTGGCGCCAATTTCGGAACATCCTTGACACTGCGCATGCGCAGTAGGGGCGAAGTATGGAGGTCCTATAGGACATGATTTCTTTTGGTTTTGGATGCAAATTTTGGGGATTGGGGGGCAAAATTTGTGTTTGGCCCTGGTTTTGTTAGAGTTAGCACCAGCTAAGTCTGGGTCATTGGTACAGTATAAAAATATCACATCCTGTGTCATAAACCTCATTTGACAATTAATCCCAAACTTAAGCCATGAGCTTCCTGGCTTCAGTTGTCCTTTATACAATTGTTTTAACCCTTTACCCAATGCAAAATTTATTATTTTAAATATCATTTTTTAAATTTTTTCAAAAAATTTCAACAAAACCATATCATGTGGCCCCTCTTTGGAACGAGCTCGTTCCAAAGAGGGGTCACATGATATGGTTTTGTTGAAAATTTTTGAAAAATAATATTTTTTCAGTTGTTGAATTTGCATATTACACGGGCGGATGCAGGCGATTCATTGGGTAAAGGGTTAATAGAAAAATCCAATTCACAATCAGTCAGTTTTCTTCTCTCTTTTCAAAAAAACGTCGTGAACTTGACTTCTAAAAAAAACATCGCTGCGACATCATGATAACAAGTATTTTCATTCAGTGCCAGGTGCAATTGTTCTAGGTCGGCAACTTTTTCCAGGTCGGTCGGCAATCGGAAACAAGTATGTTTTTTGGACTTACTACATCCCTCAGGGAGAACAATGATCCCAGTTCTCAGTAAGAATGCATCCTGCCTTAGGCCCACCTGGGCCGCAAGCCCAAGAAAGCGTAAGATTGTATGTAGCCTTACTGAGACTAGGAGAAGGGGGTCTTACTGGGAAATAACAGTGAGACAGTGTGACAGCGTGAGCTGTTTGAAGGGAAAAGGGAAGGTAAAAGCACTGAAAATTATGTGGGAATCTGATGATTTCATTAACCTGTTTTCCAGTTTTGGTACCTCCTGGGATATGGCAACAAAAATTGACATTCTAGAGAGTTTTGTGTGCGAAATTTATGGTCAGAAATCGAATTTTAAGATAACTTGCTTACAAAATGATGGTATAGGTGATATAACTGAGTTTGGTTAAATAATATATTAACCTCTTAACAGATTGAATAAGTACAGTAAAAATTAGAAACGGTGAATTTTTTTGACAAAATTCCAAGTTTTGTCTATTTCCTGTTTTCAACAAAATTAGTGGTTAACCCTTTACCCAACACAGACAATATCAAAATTTATTATTTTAAATATCATTTTTTCAAATGTTTCAAAAAATTTCAACAAAACCATATCATGTGACCCCTCGTTGGAACGAGCTCGACGAGCTCGTTCCAACGAGGGGTCACATGATATGGTTTTGTTGAAATTTTTTGAAAAATAATATTTTTTCAACTGCTGAATTTGCATATTACGCGGGCGGATGCGGGCGATTCGTTGGGTAAAGGGTTAAAGGTAAATTTCCCCAAATTTGTAGCAAATTAGCAATAGGTTACCTAATTTCATTATTAACCCTTTACCTAACATGAAAAGCAGACGACACTTGTAAAAATAATTCTTGAATAACTAATTTTTTTCATTTTTTGTCTCAAAAACATAGGTTATGACCCCTCATTGGAACGAGCTCGACGAGCTCGTTCCAATGAGGTGTCATAACCTATGTTTTTGAGACAAAAAATGAAAAAATAATGAAAATTAACTGGCGATTTTTGAGAATGGCGCTGGCCGGTTTTGGCCGTTACGTTGGGTAAAGGGTTAATGCACAAATCAAGCAATAAAAACTGAAAAAAGTATCACAAAATGGCCTCAACATAAACATTTAGCGAAATTCCAATTTTCTGTAATTTTTTGTTAAAAACCCATATTATTACCCCCAAATCTACCAACTGTTTAACTTTTTTCAGTGAAACATTTCATTTTAAGGGAGAAGAGTATATTCCACACACAAAAAACTGAAAATTGTGTACTGCGTAATTAGTTCACACTCAGCTTATTTTTTGCCAATTTCTTGACTATGGACTATGGTCTTATAACAAAATGTATCATCAGTCAACATTTTAGTTTAAACAATATTTATTTCCAAATGTACAAGTAAACATAAGTAGAATGCGAACAAGTCAACATTTTACCCTTAATTACACCAGACTATTGCCTCATTACTGCAAGATTGCTATAGTAATCTGGCAAAAATGTGGCAATAATCTGGCATTTCAATGGATGAGGAAGAAACATGAAATGGTGTATTTTCCTGACCCTACAGTTAAAACTAGAAGTCCTGTCATGAAATGCGCACAAATAGCACGGTGATATGCGCGTTAATGTACGTGTTATAGCCCAATTAAAGCTATCAAATTATGTACATATGGCCTGTGCACAAGCAATGTTTCAGCCAATGGACCTCCGGGTAACCCGGAGGTCCATTGGCAGAAACATTGCTTGTGTTTGCTATGAGTAACCAGGAGAACCTGCCGTTCTGCAGATGTCATTCGATATGGCAACTGTGCGCAATTCCAATGCGCAATTAAGCCTAGATAAGCGCGTTATTCGAGACAGGACTTCTAGTTTTAACTGTATAAAGTAGGTGACCCATTTCCGGAAATGTGTTATTATTTCGGGCAAAACACAAAATGAGGCGAATAACGCCAAACTAATATACAGATTGGTTACTTACATGTTCTCCCACCACAGCATAGTACAACATCATTAACCCAGTCTGTGTGGTGTTCCATCGATGAAATGAAAGGGTCCTGAAAAGTCGAAACTTATCATAAATCATCAGCGATACAAACATAGTAAACAGGCCTTTTCACACATACTCATAAAAAAGGGATAAGAGATGTACTGGCAAAATTATTAGATGCGAAAAGTGGATAGGCCTACCCCCCTTTGGTATGCTACTATCATAATAAGGCTGAAGGGTGTGTCCTGTTATGCTTATCTAATTAAAGTAATAATATTGTGTTTTATTGGTCAATGTAAAAATTCCATGGAAGCTGCCGTGGTCAGCTTGATATTTCAATCTCAATAATAGAGTTAGGTTTTAAAACTTACCACAGAATGCTATGCACCACGCAGAATAGGCATGGCATTAAAATTCAGCAAATGGACTTTGGTTAGGATTTTAAAAATTTTTGTGCAGAACTTGCAGTGTGGTTTTCCGATTTGTCTAAAAACCGGACCCCAACCAGAAAACAAACAAGAGGCTCCAAGGGGCCTTAACTGCTCACCTGACGAGTTGTTCAAAGAAGTATCACATTCAGCTAATCATGGCTCATCAACACTTCAGAGGAATGAAGTCATGAAATTATTATAGGGATCCTTTCTTTTTACATAAATTCATTCTAATTGCTTGAAAATGCATTTTTAAGCAATTTTTTTCCTCCACTTAATTGACCCCAGTTGGTGGTCAAAGGGGAATTATTTTTTTTTTTTTTTTTGGGGGGGGGGGGTTGCATAAAATCACTCTAAATCTTTCAAAGTATATTTTGCAGCCAAACATTTTGTTGCATCTAACTGCCCCCTCCCCCTCCAGACAAGGATGGGAGGGGAGGACATAGCGTAAACATATTTTTGCATAAAACAACTCTAATTCATCTTGGAACTCGATTTTGTTAAGAATCGAAAAAAAAATATTTCCGAATTTTGGTCAAAGTCGGAACCGGACACAAAATTTTCAGACCATAAAAAAAAAAAAATGTTCATCTCAAAATTGAACAATGTTTGTTTGTTTGTTTGTTGGTGGTTAACGTCACATATTTATGCACAATGGCTAATCGTGACACAACATGGAGATGAAGTAAAGTTTACTCAATCGTTGATCTACATGTTGCCCATTTTAGAGGACTTTCACCCCAAGCATTGGTGACTGGGTCCTATTTTACTAGTAAAGCGGCACTGGTTTACCACAGTAAACAAGTGCTGCTTACTTCCTGGGGTTCCCAAGGGGATCAAAATTGAACAAAACAAATACCCCCTCCCTCCTCCCCCCCCCCCCCCCCCCCAAAAAAAAATTTCAAATTTTGGTGCAAAATTTCCGTGCCAGAACCGGACCCAAAATTTTGAGGCTAAAAATTTTTTTTTTTTCATCTCAAAATTGAACAAAACGCATAAAAAATCAAAAAATTCTTTTTCTTCAAATTTTGGTTTAAAATTTCAAAGTCAGAACCAGGCCCAAAATTTTCAGCCCGGGGACCTGATTTGAAAAAACTTGAATCTGACCCCCTAGAGATGATGTATACCAAATGTTAAAGGATTCTGACTGGTAGATCTGAAGAAGAAGATTTTTAAAGAAATTTCCTCATATTACACTAAGTTAAAATATTAACCAAGGAACTCGATTTGAACAAACTTGAATCTGCCCCCCCCCCCACCCCCCCACCCCCCCTAGAGATGATGCAGACCAGATATGAGAGGATTCTGACTGGTGAATCTGAAGAAGATTTTTAAAGAATATTCCACGTATTGCACAAAGTTAAAATTTGGCCTCCAATAGGGAGCCCAAATTTTAACCCAGGGACTTGATTTGAACAAACTTGGATCTGACCTCCCTAAGGATGTTGTATACCAAATATGAAAAGATTCTGACTGGTGGATCTGAAGAAGATTTTTAAAGAAATTTCCTCATATTGCACTATTGTAGACAATTGTAGGCAATTTAATAGCAAATCTGAGATGGCTGCTGGTGACACTGTTTTTTAATGAAGTTAAAAAGAACATGATAGCTCGCCTGTAGACATTACCCGAAAGCCACATAAGAGAGTTGAAAAAAAATTGAGTGAGAGATGCACCCTGGAGGGTGTTTATGTTGACAATTTATATGACAAATCCAAGATGGATGCTGGCGACCACATTTTTCAAAAACATTTGATAGCTCCCATCTGGACATTACAACAAAGCTACATGTGAAATTTGAAAAAGATCGGGTAAGAGATGCGGCCTGTAGGATGTGCTAATAGAATTGTTGATAATTTATATTCCAAATCCAAGATGGCCACTGGTGGCCATGTTTATCAACGAAATTCAAGAAAAATTCAATAGCTCCCATCTAGACATCACACCAAACCTTCATATGAAATCTGAAAAACGCGGGTGAGGGATGTGGTCTGCATTGTGTGTTAATGGAATTATTGACAATTCATACTCCCAGGGGTCAAAATACTTTTTTTTATTTACATAGCGAAATGCTATACATTTTCAAAAAATGTGTAGCATTTTTTGAAAATTGTGTAGCATATTTATGTTTCAAATTCAATATACAATAATGAGTGTTTTTGTTCCCTAGAAAGCATTTCACACTTAGTTACAAGTACATGTATATTAGTGGTAGGCCTACCTGAAAAAATAAAAACGGTACAGGCATACTGATTTGGTACTCTGTCTCTGCCATCATGTGAGTGGGCATCTATCCCAAATTAATTTTTTTACTCAAGTGGATACTTGAACACTTGGAGGCAAATCGGCAGTTATGGACCACCAGGTATTCTACCTGGTATTCTACCTGGTGGTCCATGAACTGCTGATTTGCCATTGAGCCATCCCATTTCTACCAGACAAGCAGTTACTAGTTGTGACTAATGCCCATTGTCTACCATGATTTTGAAGTTGAGAACGTGCATCGCATTTCGCTGTGCATATTTAATGACTGCATAGCTTTTTCTGAATTTTGCATAGCGAAATGCGATGCGATACCGCTGATTTTGATCCCTGCATATTCCAAATCCAAGATGTCTGCTGATGGCCATGTTTTTGAACAAAATTCAGAATGAAAGTGTCAGTGACACTTTCGCTTAACTTGGCTGGGTGCAGTGCTTGATGAAAAGGATAATGTTCAATGTTTATGAAAGGATTATGAAATAAGACAAGAATTGCGATAATTGGGAATATGTTCATTTCTGTTACCTGAATGCTATGTTTTCAATAAGAATAATTTGAGTGTAGATTGTACGAAAGAATTAAGACCTGGGTTGATGTGGCCCTAACAGTTAACGTATGTCAACCCAAGTTACCAAGTTACAGTAAAATCATTCCAAAACGAGTCATCCTACCAAGTTACAATGAAATCCCTTCATAGATATAACTCGTAGACTTTGCTAAAGGAATCCAAGTCATGTGACAGTTCGGCAGTCATGGTTGACCGATCATGACCAAAATAGGAGAGTCTCATCTAGATATCATACCAAGTTATCGTACCAAGTTACAATGAAATCCCCTCACAAAAACGGCTGTTAGCAGTGCTAAAGGAATCTAAGTCAAGTGACCAGGCGGCGGTAACGGCTGACCGATCGTGACAAAAATATGACAGTCTCACCTAGACATCAAACCAAGTTATTCTTCCAAATTACAATGAAATTGCTTCATAAATATGAACTGTAGACTGCTAAACAAATCTAGGTCACATGCCTGTGCAGCTGACACGGTTGACCATTCACGGCCAAAATACGACGTTCTCATCTAGACATTATACAGAGTGATCCTACCAGGTTACAATAAAACCCCTTCATAAATATGACCTGTAGACTGTGATCAAGGTTTTCAGGCTTTGGGCCCATGTAGCCATCACGGTGGACCAATCCCGACCAAAAGGAGACAATCCCATCTAGACATTATATGGAGTCATCCTACCAAGTTACAATGAAATCCCTTCATAAATGCGACCTGCAGACTGTGCTTTATAAACGTTTTCGGGTTTTGGGCTCTTGTAGCCGTCATGGTTGACCGATCGAGATCAAAAGGGGACGTTCTCATCTAGACATTACATGAAGTCATCCTACCAAGTTACAATGAAATCCCTTCACAAATATGATGACCTGTAGACTGCGCTAAAGGTTTTTGGGTTTTGAGCTCTAGCAGCCGTTATGGTTGACCAATCGCGACCAAAAGGGGACGTTCTCATCTAGACATTATACAGAGTCATCCTACCAAGTTACAATGAAATCTCTTCATAAATATGACCTGTAAACGATGCTAAAGGTTTTTGGGCTTTGGGCCCACTTAGCCATCAAAGATGACTGATCCCAACTAAAAGGGGACATTCCCATCTAAACATTATACGGAGTCATCCTACCAAGTTACAATGAAATCCCTTCATAAATATTACCTGCAGACTGTGCTAAAGGTTTTTGGGTTTCAGGCTCTCGCTGCCGTCACGGTTGACCAGTCACAACCAAAAAGGGGACGTTCTCATCTAGACATGACCTCGAACCTGCATATGAAATTTAATGATGATCGCAGAAGAACTATAGGGTGTAGCATGTGCAAAAGAAAATGTGAACAGATTGACAGACCTTCACACTCTTGATGACAATAACTTATCTTGACTTTGTCAAGTTAAGCTAAAAATTTGATAGCTCCCATCTTGACATCACACCAAAGCTACATAAAAAATATGAAAAAGATCAGGTGAGAGATGTGCCAATGGAATTGTTGACAATTTATTTTCCAAACCCAAGATGGCCACTGGTGGCAATGTTTTCCAACAAAATCCAGAAAAATTTGATAGCTACCATCTACAGTTCAGCCGCCGTGGACTGGTCGTAATCCACATGTGGGCAGTGCTGTCCACGCATGCATTTACCAGGTAATAAAAATCATCTTCAGCAGAATTTTAATTAATGAAGCACCGGGTTGTAAGCGATGCTTCATTAATTAAATTTTTGATAATTATTCCTATAATTAGTGTTTGAAATCTTAATATTTTTGCATCTGTGGAAATATTGCCCACCCGTGGAAAGTGACCAGTCCACAGCAGCCATAGACATTACTCCAAAGCCACGTATGAAATATGAAACGGATCGGGTGAGAGATGTGGCCTATAGGGGATGGACAGAGGTACATGCAGACAGACGACAGATCGCATCCCATCGCAATATCCCGTACTTGGTGTAGTCAAGCTGTACTAAAAAACAGCAAAATCTACCACCAGTTTAACTTGTTTATCATTTAAAACACAGATGCACATATGCAGGCCTCGACAATTCAGGTGAACGATTGTTCTGTTCCCCTAGAGGTTACGCAAACAAAAATTGGGGCGAACAGACTATCGGTTAACCAATTTTTTTTTACGATCGGCATATTAGAAGCCTGAACAGAAAGTAGTACATGTACAAATATTAACTTTGTGCTTATTATTCAACTGTAAGCATAGTCCAAACATGGCCTGAAAGTCTGTAATATAATTTTCTAGTTTGGTACTTCCTTTCAAGGACGTACCAAACCAAAAAATTATATTACAGACTTTCAGGCCATGTTTGGACTACTGTAAGCATAATTAGAAACATGCTGTTACAGTTTATCAAAATTGAAATGCACTGCAGCCTGATGTATGATGGGGCCACAGCCAAATCAATTCTGGAACTATTCACCACTATATGCAATTTTCCCAACAGAAGATGCACAACTCTTGTATGCAATGCTGCCAATAGAAGAGGCACAACTCTATATTTTTAGTGATTGTGCATTTCTGTATCGTTGATATTTTTATCGTCTGAAGTCATCACATGTTGCCAACAGAAGAGGCATAACTCTACATTTACCTCCCAAACCTTCCCACCAGCGCAGGCCTACGACTTTCAGGATATGCCTGTGACATATCATGTTTGGATTTTTGGTTAACAAACAGGTTAATGAAATAAATTTACTTAAAGTTGTAGGTGAGGGGGGGGGGGGGGGGGGGAGGCAGGCAACAAGAGCAATAGGTTAATGAACAACTAAAAGGGTAACCTGTTAATGGGTTAATCAAAATATGGAATTGTCAAGGCCTGCATATTAACTTTACCTTTATGGCTTTTGTATTCCATATCCGTATAATAGAATCACGTCCAGCAGAATAGAGTCGCTGAAGAGAGGAATCAAATTGTAGAGCATTTACTCCTGATCTATGATGCCTTTCTACTTCTTCACGAATTACAAAGGAAACCTGTAAAATACAAGAGACAGATCTTTACAGTACAGCAGCCCAAATTACCAATAATCCAAAAATAAGAGGCCCCAAGAGGCCTCAATCACCCACCCGAGAAAGTTGTTCAAAGAAGGATTTCACATTCAGCATCTAGGGTTAGTTACTACAGAGAAATGAAGTCATGTCATTATTTACAACTCTGTTATCCATGTTAGAAGATTTAAATGGCCAGATTCCAGTAACATTAACTAGAGGCTCAAGAGAGCCTGAAACGCTCACCTGGACCAAGTTGTCCTAAATGCATAAAAACCAAAAAACTTATTTCTGGAATTTGGTCCAAAATTTTCTAAGTCACACCCGGACTCTAAATTTTCAGTGTAAAAAAAAATTAAATTTCGCAACTGACTATGATTATTACACTGACCGTTCAAATGTTCAAATGTTCAGAACATCAAAGCTTTGAATGTACCTAAAAGACAATTGCTTTTAACGCCGGATTCTTGAGGTTTAACGTCAACGTTCTTGACCTTTTACCTTTAGAAACAATAGTTTTTTCATCAATTTTTTTTAATTATTAAACGTCTAAAACTGGGTAAAAATTACCGAATCGACAACAATAAATACTAATCGATTTTGGCATGACCGATTATTCATTATTTATTTATTGGTATTTAGGGTCACATACTTAAGCACAATGGCTAATCATGACCGTGACAGTTTTACGGGTGGAGGAAGCCGGAGTACCTGGAGAGAACCACCGAGCAACGACGTGCAGCTGCCTGCTCCCCAACATCGTAACTCCGCACTGCAGCACAAGCTGGGTTAGATTGGTTGAAGACATGCACACCATCGACATGCAATACGCCTTAGTACACAGCGTTATCGTGCCCCCATGTGGACACTCGGGGTGCAGTGCCTTGCTCAAGGACACAACGCAGGAGTCCGAATCGATTGCTCAGACAGTCACCCATCCGAGGATTAACCGGGCTCGACATTGCTTAACTTCGGTGATCTGACGAGAACCGGTCACTGCAACGCCACTGCGCCCCAGGCACGACTGATTGATAATCGATTGATCGATTAATCGTGACAGCCCTATTAGAGAAGAACAAAAAATCCTACTTATTTTTGTTATAGGCCTCTATTACATGCATATGTGATGTATCCCATGGTACTAAACATTCACACAGAAAATTATTCAAATCAACGCTTTCATATGAAAGTTCTGCACAAAAATCTGATTGCACCTAATTTTGTACAAAATGGTTGCCAGTGACCATCTTGAATTTCAGACCGGACCCAAAAACACTCATTCTCGTCCCACAGTGATAACAAAGGTACTCAAGAAGTTTTGTACAGATCGGTTCATAAATACGGCCTCTAGCCCGAGCCATATTGGCATTTGCACTTACAGTGCTGAAAGTAACACTAAATAAATCAAAGTTAGTCTAATTTGCATAATTTACGCACGAGAAAAAACCCTGCATTATGTGTGATGTATCCCATGGTACTAAACATTCATACAAAAAAATTATTCAAATCAGAGATTTCATATGGAAATTCTGCGCAAAAATCTGATTGCATCTAATTTTGGTACAAAATGGCTGCCGGCGGCCAGCTTAAAATTCGGACTGGACCCAAAAACACTCATTTCTCACAGTGATAACAAAGGTACCCAAGAAGTTTCGTAAAGATCGGTTCATAAATACAGCCTCCAGCCCAAGCCGTGTGTACGGTGCGACGGACGGACGACGGGTCATGGCAATACCTCAAATTTGGCTTCGCCAAAGTTGAGCTAAAAATCACATGTCATTTCTATTTTTAAAATTATAAACATGAGCAGTGAGGGGATTGATGACACTGAATACCTATGGTAATTTTGACAGATGTTTGGATCATTAAAACCCCCTCATAACTGACCGATTAAAGGTTATACAGAATCAACTGAATAAAACAAAGGGATACTTTATTATTTCAGGTCGAACTGTTGACAAAACACACCTGACATAAAACGTAAATAAATCCACATGGACATGCTCATAAAAGAACAAGCTGTATTTAATCAGACCGCCATAGCTTGCATAGAGTCTCCCCAATGTTATAATCATGACCGTGACAGTTTTATGGGTGGAGGAAGCCAGAGTACCTGGAGAGAACCACCGAGCAACGATGAGCAGCTGCCAGCTCCCCAACATCGTAACTCCGCACTGCAGCACAGGCAGGGTTAGATTGGTTGAAGACATGCACACTATCGACGTGCAGTACGCCTTAGTACAAGGTGCCATTGTGCCTCCATGTGGACATCAGGGTTAAGTGCCTTGCCCAAGGGCACAACGCGGGAGTTCAAATCGATCGCTCAGACGGTCACCCATCCGAGGACTAACCGGGCTCAACGTTGCTCAACTTCGGTGATCTGACGAGAACCTCATACAGTTAAAACTAATAGTCCTGTCACGTCTAGTGCAGAACACGCTCGTTAATTAATGTGCTATCTGGTGCAGAATAGTCAAATAAACCTTGTTAAACATGCGATACCTTCTGCACTATGTACGCAGAATGTAGTGCGTTATTCACGAGGTTGTTAACTTTGATCTCAGACACATATCATTAGGAAAAGAAATGTGTTGTAACTGGACTAGAACATGCTTAGATGTCATTTCGAATCAGGTTCGCCGGGTAAATTAGTGGTGACAATGAAAGAAAATACGCCGAAAAAATTGTAGAAATGCCCAGTTTTGATTTTCACAAGAATCAAGGACAGTGAAATCAAAGTCGCTTCCAAATCTGATAATCGTCTTTTAAATGATTTATTCGGTCTATTGTTGAACGCGGGGATGAAACTTGTGTGAGATGTGTATGGGCGAACAACCCAGCACATGATCAATTTGAAATAGCTTAATAAAAAATGTTTTGCCACCAACATTTTATCAATTAATTTCTGTGACCTCGTTCGACTTGGAAAACATGGATAAATTTGTTTGTAAAATCACCACAAAAAATCCAAATACTGATAATACCGCTCAGTCTCCAACTGAATTTTTAACGAGCAAATAGCTGTAAACTTTCAAGATCATTTAAAACTGTCTCCTTCCTTTTTGAGGCCCCTGTTCATATTACTAGCAACGTACACCCAATTATTACCAACTGTGGAGCCACGACTTGCTATTCAGTTCGATGGCAATCGCAGCACAGAGCGTCCCCTGGACAAATCGCCCCCCATAGTTTTGATCCAAACTGTCCCCGCTATTTAACCCAAAGCGACTTTCAACGCCATGCCTGTGCCGTAAGGCTGGCGATCGATTTCACCCCATCTGTCCCCAAGTCAAACTGTGCCCTGAATATTTCAACCGACACCCCCCCCCCCCCCCCCACCTCAAGATTTTGAAATCACAACTGTATGTGTTTTGTTTCCAAACAGCAGTTCATGTCATATTTGGCAAAGTGGATATTAACCCTTTACCCAACGCAGACGATATCAAAATTTATTATTTTTAAATATCATTTTTTTTTAATTTTTCGAAAAATTTCAACAAAACAATATCATGTGACCCCCTCATTGGAACGAGCTCAATGAGCTCGTTCCAGTGAGGGGGACACATGATATGGTTTTGTTGAAATATTTTGAAAAATTAAATTTTTTCAACTGCTCAATTTGCATATTACGAGGGCGGATGGGGGCAATTCGTTAGGTAAAGGGTTAAAATGAAGGTGCAAAGTTATATTTCTTTTTTGAAGTGCCTTTCAAACATGGCTGCTTTACATAATCAAACAACTCGACACCTGAGGTGGCAATACCGCCTGGAATTATTATGACGTGGGGATTTCCGGTTCATTTCTAAACATAAAGGCTTAGCACAGAGTGGAGAAACAGAACTGACAACACTTTTTGAATTTTAATTCAGCTGCAATGGAAGAATAAAATGAAACTGGAGACTCAAGAGAGCCTAAAATGCTCACCTGGACCAAGTTGTCCTAAACTGTAAGGGTTATGGGCATGGAGAAAATGTAATCTGAATGAACCATATGACAGATTCACCAGCCATTTTTTTTGTCCAATTGTTTCAACTGCTCAAAGGAAAGCTTCATACCAAATACAAAATCTCCAGTCTGTGCAGTTTGGGAAATACTGGACATTTCATTTTTTTCTATTTTTAGCACCAGGTGTTCCCGCAAAAAAATTGGGGAGTGGGGGGGGGGGCATGAATAAAGTACTTAAGGTCAACTAATGCCACATATAAAATTTTGGTTCAAATCGCTCCATTGGTTCTTGAAATAGAAATTTTCAGGGGAGTTCAAAAGAGAGCCCATCCCCTGGAAAGCCCAAATATGGACATATCAACATTCTTTGAACAACTTTTAATCTTGAACACCAGAGGAAGTTTCATACCAAATATCAAAGCATTCCCACTTGTGGTTCATGAGAAGATAATTTTTAATGAATTTCACGATATTTGGGCATAAGCCCAAGCCCAAAAGGGCAGAGACCCCATTTGAACAAAACTAAAACAGAATACCCCCAAGATGATGTGGCCAATAAAGGAATGCAGGTATTTTGGCATCAGGGATCAGAACCACAGAGACAAAAAAATTTTTAGTGTACTCACTTATTGATGTTTAAGGTCACATATTTATGCACAATCGTCAATCGTGACAACAACATGGAGATGAAGTCAAGTTTTGTAAATCGTTTATACTCATGTTGCCCATTTTAGAGGACTTCCACCCCAAGCATTGGTGACTGGGTCCTATTTTACCAGTGTAACGGAACTTGTTTACCACAGTAAACAAGCACTGCTGCAATTCCCTAAGCTCCCATGGGGGAGTAAAAGTGTATGTTAACCCTAATAATTTTGGATACTAAATATAATTTTTTAGTGTTCTGTGATTTGAGAATAAATTGGGGAATGGAAAGGCTATGGGTATTGATTTTGTTTCTATTTTTTGCTTCTGGGGTTCCCACTGGGCACAAACAATGCCCCCTGAACAAACTTGAATCACACCTCCCTAAGAATGATATACACCAAATATCAAAATATTCTGATTCTGAAGAATGATATACACCAAATATCAAAATATTCTGATTCTGAAGAAAGAGATTTTTTTAACAAAGATACAATTTGGGCTCCCATAGGGAGCCCAAATATGAACCCAGGGACTTGGCTTGAACAAACCTGAATCTCCCTTCCTCAAGGATGCTGTATACCAAATATCAGAAGATTCAGACTGTTGGATCTGGAGAAGAAGATTTTTTAAGAATATCCCTCATATTGCATTAATTTGAACATTTGGGCTCCTGTAGAGTGCCCAAATATGGACCCAGGGGTTAAATTTCAACAACCATGTGAATCAATCTTCCATAGATCTTACATGTGAAATATGAAAGCTTTTGGAGCAGTGGTTGGGGAGAAAAAGATTTTTTTATATTTTTCCCGTTACCTTCAGTGTTAAATAATGCAGACTCAGCATTTTTTCAAAGTCCCAAAACTGTACCTTAGGACAAAACCTGATAGCGATTTTTTTTCACCATTCCTTTCTATTGGTCCTAAGGAAGCTTCACACCAAATAAAAAGTTTCAGTGCCATGCAGTTTTGGAGATCTGGGAGTTTGAATTTTTTTCTATTTTTAGCTCCTGAGGTTCCCACGAGACAGCGGGAAAATTTTTTTTGGCATGAATCAAGTACTTGGGACCCAATAATACCTCACAGCAACTTTGGTTCAAATCGGCCTCTCAGTTCGGGAAATAGAAATTTTGGGCAGGGCACAAAATGGGGATCCTCGTGTAGTGAGCCCAAATATTGACCGAGAAAATGTCTTTGAACAAACTTGAATCTTGAGTACCAAAGGAGCTTACATACCAAATATCACAGCATTCTGACTGGTGGTTCATAAGAAGAAGATTTCAGGAGAAATTGATGCTTTTGGGGCATCCCCCACACCCCAGTGAGGGCATCGGGTTCACTTTAACAAACTGGAAAGAGGATACCCCCAAAATATTGTATATCAAATTTGTTTGGGTTTGAGTTAGTTGTTTTGAAGGAGAAGACCGAGTCGCAAAAGTTAACGGGCGACGGATGCCAAGTGATGGCAAAAGCTCACACTGACTTTCAGTCAGGTGAGCTAATAAAAAAAAAGCAACACATCAAAATGATTCTAAAATTTTATTTTTGGTGCAATGTTATTTCAGTAATGAATAAAAAAAATGAAAACATCAACAAAACAAGTAACATTTTATTTTGCTTGGAAACTTGGGAAATCCCTGTCGTTGGTGCAATTACGTGTTACATGTACCTGAAAAATAATGTTGGAAAAACTGTGGTTGGCTTCTTTTGGGGTGTCTTCCAATTAAATATGTTTTTCTGAAAGTTGGGGGCTGGGCTTATCCACGGAAGTGGGCCAACTCATGGGTCGGTACTTAAAATTTTAAGGAAAAAGGCCCACGGCATTTGATTACAGAAGAAAAATTCATATCCCACAGCGATCCCCATGACATTCCCCACAGTATTGCCAACTGCCATTGCGAATTCCGAGGGCTGGTCTGCTAGAAGTACTTTTTATGGCTGAGGTCCTCATCAGGTTTAAAAAAGTGTGCAGGGTGGGGTGGGAGCAGGGAGGGGCACCGAAAGTTATGACCAAATTTTTTTTCACTGATATAGGTCTTCAAAGGGGTCTACTTGGGGTAAATTTTTATCAGGAATCTAATGGTGGTGTTTAAAAAAGTGATAGGGTGGGGAAGGGCAAAATTGATGGATTTCACTGATATAGGTCCTCAAAGGGGTCTCCTGGGGGGAACTTTTTACCAAAAATCTAATGGCGGGGGTTAAAAAAGTGACGGGATCGAAGGCCGCTCCTAGAGGGCGGGGCCGAGTGTGCCGTCCATAGGGTGGACTGGGTCGAAAAATATGTGGCCCCTATTTTTTGTTTTTTTTGGGGGGTACTTTTCATATGACCCCTACATTTTCTCGTGCAATGCCGGGTAACCCTGCTAGTCTTCAATAAAAAATGCAGAGAGTTGTCCTTTTCCCAAATGCAGTTCTATCACTACATCCTAAAGTGTTTTGAATGCCAAGCTTTATTCTTGGATATTTGAAGCACATGCGGCCACGCATCATTTTCCAGAAATATTATTTTATTATCACTTCTAGTAAGAACATGGTTGAAGACTTCCAGGAACCATTGGTGCCTGCTTTCAAATCTGTGAGCTGATTGCATATTTTTTCCATGTTCTTAAGTTCAGCGATCTCAACGTAGTGGCTCCCTCTATACGTTCAGAACTCAAAACTCGAAAATAGGACTGTATATCAAGCTTTCACCCTTATCACTGGCTGCAAGGAAATACATGTAGAATCGAATGCAGCCAGTAATAAGGGCAAAAGCTTGATAAATATTCCTACTTTTGAGTTTTGAGTTCCCAATAAAACTTGATGGGGAATTTTACCAGATTTGAATGGGAGGAATCTGAAGGTTCAGATCGCTGAACTACCGTGTTCTACACATCTCAGTTCATTTTGATATATAATTTCTGTATATTTAATTTGAATTTACGGAATATCAGAGGTGGGAATTTCAAAGCAAACAAATAACCCTAACTTACATAGCACCTCGACTTCAAGGAATACTGGCTGCCCACAATAGGTAATTTATTATTTATAGCTGTACTTTCTATTGGCTTGCTCTTTCTTTCTTCTATCTGGTTATTACAGAGAGCTCTATAGGTAACACACATGTGTATGTAGAGAAACACGCAATTTCCAATGAAACAGAATATCTAACAAACTGAAAATCTAAATTTTATAGTAAATTTCCTTTCTTGTTATACCTACCACAATTGTTTACTTCAGGCTTGCACTACAGTGGAAGTCCCTAACTCGGATAAAATACTCTCTATTTTTGTCTTTCCCAAGCAAGTTGGGAAAGAAAAGTGGTGCAAAAGCACCAATAAAAAATAAGCCAAAACTGGGTCGAGTGCAACCGGCGCAGACCCAGTACGGGACGCTCTCTCCCAAGTACAACTCCACGACTTCCGTTGCCAGTGCGCATGTACCGTCTCTAAAGACTCATTCTTTTTGAATCCGTCAACATTAGAGTTATGTGATCAGCGGGGAGGAAAGATTCTTTACCTATAAAGAAGACGGGAGGGCCTCAATGTAAACAATTGTGGTAGGTATAATAAGAAAGGAAAATTACTATAAAATTTAGATTTCTTATCAACCTACTCACAATTGTTTACTTCAGGCCGAATAGACAAAAGGCTGGAGGGAATCGCATAACCAACCCACACATAACCCCGGTGCACTGGAACAGTGAAGCAGAAGGAAGAGGTCCCGAGGCTTATCAACCATAATGTCGCAATCATTGGTAAAGGACAATGAAAAGAGACATATGGGCCTGTGTGACACACAGACAGAAAAAGGGCAGTAACAGCACAAGGCTGAAACTGACCTTCAAGAAGCCTAATGGCTATGGCAGACAACAGCCTGAGCAGAAGAAAGAGGACCCAGGGCAAAAAGGTCCTCTGACTGCTCTTGCAACTGACGCAAATAAAAGGTGGAGAAAGTAGAAGCATTTCTCCAGTAGGCCGCCTGCATAACATCCTACAATTTGACGGAGTTAGAATAAGCCCAAGAGGTGGACAGTGCCCGTACCTCGTGGGCAGAAATACGATTGGTAATACAATCGCCAGCTGCTAAACGACCATAAGCTGTATGAATAGCAAGACAAATCCATCGAGAAATGGATTGAGGAGAGATCTTCTGTCGACCCGGAATGAGAGACAGAAAAAAATGTTTCCTGCCTTTCGGAATGAAGCGTGTCCGATCAAGATAAATGCGAAAAGCACGGACCGCACAGAGCAAAGGGCAATTACGCTCAACAGAAGGAAGAGCCCTGATACAGATAGGAGGAGGAGTAGTATCTGGTAACTGATTCTTGGCCAAAAAGGAGCAATCAGTGGTAAAAGTAACACTGTTGGGAGAGCTCCTAAAAAAGGCCGGGTCAACCGAGAGGGCGTGAAGCTCACTAACCCGTCTGGCCGAAGCAAATGCCATCAGAAAAGCCGTCTTATATGTGAGAAAATGCATATCCACCTGGAATAAAGGTTCGAACGGCGCCCCCCCCCCCTCCCCCAAGCAAAGCAGCACCCACGAAAGATTCCATCGTGGAGTAAGCTGCAAAGTCCGAGGCCTTTTCAAAGAAAAGTGCCGAACATGCTTGGAGAGGTAAGGATTAGTGCCGATACGACGCTCCCCCACATAAGAAAAAGTCTCTGAAAGCATAGACCTGTAACCCTTGATGGTAACAGGCTGGAGACCCCGAGAATCAAACAGATATACCAGAAACTCCGCAATCTGTGAAATCGAAGGATTGGCATAATCAACAGAGTGATCAGCACACCATCGACGTAAGACCTTCCATTTAGCTGCATAAGCTAAACCAGTGGAGTGCCTCCTTGAAGAAGAAATGCACTCCACTGCTCGTCTCGAAAAACCTCTACGGAGGAGACAGGACCTGATAAAAGATATGCGTGAAGGCACAACAAAGTCAGGTCGACGTGAAACCTCCTCGGACGACCTTGACAAAGAAGGTCGTGACATAGCGGGAGACGTGCTGGAACCGCCGCCATCAGCAAGCGGAGCTGATTGATCCACACCCACTGAGGCGACAGGGGAGCGATCAGAATGATTCGACAGCTGCAGGTTCGAATTTTGGCGAGAACCTGAGGAAGAATCGGAACCGGCGGGAAGGCGTAGCCGACTAGACCGTTCCAATCGAGTGACAGAGCATCCACGGCAAAAGCCAGAGGATCTGGACACGGGGACACGAAAGTGTCCACCTGATGGTTCCAACGAGTCGAAAAGAGGTCGATGTGGGGACGTCCCCAGAGATCGCAAAGCGACTGGAACACTGCCCTGTGAAGCATCCACTCGGTGGAAATAACCCTGCCCTGTCGGGACAGGGAGTCGGCTAGGACGTTCAGACGACCGGGAATATGACGAACAACCACTCCGGCGTGAACATCCTGAGCGAGCAGTAGAAGATCCCCGAGCTAATTCGTACATCGGAACCGAGTGCGTGCTGCGCTGGTTCCGAATGTAAGCAACCACTGTCGAATTGTCGGATAGAAGAAGGACCTGGCGATTCGACAGGTGAGGGATCCACTGCCTGAAACTCAGAAGAGCAAGAAGCTCCTTCTGGTTGATGTGTAGAGCTGCTTGATCCTGGTCCCACATCGCGTGTAGGGAAAGACCGAGAGGATCCAACGTCGCACCCCATCCGAGATCGCTGGCATCTGCCGTCAGAACGAGATCGGACGTGGGTAAGTTCAGTGGAACACCCTGCGTAATCCACTGAACATCTGTCCAGGGAAGAAGGTGAGGATACAGAGAGTCCAGAAACGGAAGCACCTGATCCAGAGAATCTACATTCGGCCTCCAACGACTGAGCAGAAAGTGTTGGAGAGGTCTGACACGCAGCCGACCTAGAGGAATGAGATCCGTCACCGAACCGCAGAGACCGATCAGCCGGAGAAAACTCCGAGCGGTCGCGGACATGGACTGGGACAGAGTCAGAGCAAAAGCTGAGAGAATCACAGCCTTGGCCTGGGGAACCGCTACCAAATTGAATTTGGTTTGGAAAGACATCCCCAGATGACAAAATGACTGAGAAGGGACCAGGTCCGACTTCTCCTCGTTGACTCTGAATCCTAGCGACGTGAGCAAGCTCAACAGAGTGGCGACATCCGACTCCAGTAAGGCAGCATTGGAATGCCTCTGGAGGATATCGTCCAGATATGCCGAAGTAGTCACCCTGGACTGTGTGCGATGGAACCCTATCACATGCGACATCAGTCTGGTGAACGCCCAAGGAGCCAGGTTGAGGCCGAAAGGCATGGCCTTGAACTGGTAAACTTGCCCCAGAAAAGCGAACCTGAGATACTTCCGTGACGCCTGATGCATCGGAACGTGGAAGTAAGCGTCTCGCAGGTCGATGCTGGCTGCGAAATCTCCCTGGTGAATTGATTGGCGGACCGACCTGAAAGTCTCCATGCTGAACTTGGGAGCAATGATAGACTGGTTCAGGATACTCAGATCGATAACCGGTCGGAGTCGGCCGTCCTTCTTCGGCACCAAGAACAGGCGGGAATAGAAACCCACTGACTGAATGTTCTTGACGACCTCGATCGCCCCCTTTGCCAGGAGATTGGCAATCTCCGTGGATAAAAGTTCCCGACGTAAAACGTCGGAAGGAACTGTGGTTGGAAGAGGCACCCTTGACAGAGTGGGGTGCCGTCGGAAGGATATTCGCAGCCCGGACCAAACAACATCTAACACCCACGGATCGGATGTGATGGTGGCCCAATGGTCTGCGAACTCTGCTATCCTTCCTCCAACCTGGGAAGAGTCGAGGTGAGGACCTTCATTTCGAGCCCCGACGAGGCCCGCGAGAGGAGAAACCACCTCCTCTGCTAAATGAAGAATCCTGAGACTTCCCTCGATTCTGCCGACCCTTACCTTTACCCCTTGATTAAGAAGTAGAGGCGGCGGCAGAAGGACGAGCCTTTTGCTTCACAGAGGAAGCAGAAGGGTACTTGTTAGGCTTGGAATGGCCCTTGCCTCCCCTAGAAGGCTGATCAAGCTGACGAAACAGCAGCTGATCTTTGGAATGACGTAGGACGTCACACCGGACCATCGACACGGAACCATGGAAAAGTTGCGGACCTGCCAAAGAAGCAGATCGAAGAGCAGCACACTGCTCCTCGGGAAGGGATCGTCCTGTGTCCAGCACAGCATCCCTTCGAACTAATTCCAGATTAGCCGTGTTACAGGCATGCGTGTGAGTAAGGTGCATAAGCGCCTTGGACAGCACACGCAAAGGAGCCTGTACCTCGTCAAACTTACCTGGAAGCAGATAAGCAGCCAAAGCTGAGACGACGTGATCTGAGAGAGAAAGCATGCCAAGCATCTCTCTAGATAAGCCCAACGTGGACTCCAGAGTCGTCATTGGAATGACGGCAGACTTGGGCTTGGAAAGCCCGAGGGAAGTGGAGTCCTGATCCAGAACCGTCAAAGTCTGGCAGACCGACGGATTGGCGGAATGGTAGGAATGATAACGCACAGGAGGCAAAAAGGTGTCAACCCTGGTGAAGAACGAAGTCTTCAAAGCCTTGGAATTCAGCTTGAAATCCAATGCTGAAAAAGCTTCAACCACCTGTACCGACTGGCACGGTCGAAGGCGCCCAGAAGCAGGTTGCTCCATAGGCTGTTGGCGCGCGACCGATGATCGCTGCCAGGCTGACACTGTCGGCTGGTTAGCAGGTTTGAGATCAGGCAGAAACCCAAACACTAAGTCAAGAGCTGCCCCCAAGTCCCAAGACTGCTGGCCCTCGACCTCAATCATGTCGGACTCCTCCCCAGAGTCGGAAGACACATAGCCCATCGTGGGCAAACCGGCCGACGCCTCCCATGGTGTCGGGACACCAGAGGAATCAGAAACCGGCCTGTTTCCAATCCCGGGAGGCGGCGCCATAGGAGGCGCCTGGAAACCACTCATAGCCTCGCTGGAAGCAACAGGAAGGCTCTTAGAAAGAACCTGAGTGAGTAAGGAGAGGGCCTCCCTAAGCTCACTGCCCGTACCGACCGGTTCGACAGGGGAGCGAACCGGCAAAGTGGCTTCACCTCTGACCCTCTTAACTAGCGAAGGGTCACGATCCTCCAAAACACACGACGCGGGACGACGGGCGGCAGCCGAAACATCTGAAGGCAGACGTGTATAGGGGTACGAGGCACCCCAAGGATCAATATGGCGAGAACTCATGAGAGTCACCACGGACCTCTGCAGGGCAGAAGGTCCAGGCTGCACAAAAGGCGTTGGTCCCCCAAAACTGGCCGTGAGGCCAGAATGAGTAGACGGAAACGCCACGGAGTTCATAGTGTTTCCACTAAGAACATCCGAATCCAAAAACACAACTGTGGTGCTCGACGGCGAAGAGACCACAGAGATGGGTTCGGCTGGCAGCCCCTTCCGACTTCGCCAAGTTGAAGTCAGGGAAGGCTGAGGCCAATATCCCACGTCTACAGGACCGGACATTCCTGCAGTCCCCTGCAGCGAAAAGCCGAGGCCGGCTGAAACTGACGACGAAGCAGAGGGACCAGCAGTAGTAGTAGATACGTCGAGAGTCGTTGAGGCTGGTGAAGTAGTGGAGAGAGCACACCGGCTCGGCTCCGAAGGAGGAGTCACAACCCTAGTGACAGCCTCAGATGTCGACTGGAGGGGGACCGTAGTCCCGGAACGAGGCACCTCTTCACCAGAACACTCAACGGCTCCCGCAGTATCCACCACAGGAAAAGACTGCACATCCCCCACGGAGGAGGAATAACTCTCACCAGACAAGGTCGGCTCGGGAGGCCCCAAACGACCACCTTCTCCTTTCCCGCGGGAGCGGGAGGCACGGCCACGAGAACGAACGACACAGTTAACTGACGCCCAGAAAGTGGATGACCATGATCCACAGACACCACATGGCTGCTCGGCCGAACACCCATAACAGGAGGAACAAGACGAATGTACATCGTCCACATGCTTTGGCAGCAGACAATGCCCACAAGGAATTGTCCTGGGCATGATAGAGGTGAGAGGAGCAGAGAAGGTGAAATCAGAAAACAGAATACCCCCAAAGAAGAGAGAAAGGTGACAGAAACAAAGGCCCAAAATGTTGCTTACCAAATATGAAAAGATTCTGACTGCTGGATCTGGAGAAGATTTTTTAAGAAATTTACCTGAAATGCACTAAGTTTCGAATTCGAGCTTCTATAGTGAGCCCAAATATGAATCTTGGGTGCCGATTTGAACAAACTTGAATCAGATCCACCCCACAATGTTGCATACCAAATATCAAAAGATTCTGCCTGCTGGATCTGGAGAAGAAGATTTTTTAAAGAAATTTGCCTGAAATGCACTTAGTTTGAATTCGGGCTTCTATAGTGAGCCCAAATATGACTCCAGGGGACCGATTTGAACAAACTTGAATCAGATCAACCCCACAATGTTGCATACCAAATATAAAAAGATTCTGCCTGCTGGATCTGGAGAAGAAGATTTTTAAATAAATTTGCCTGAAATGCACCAAGTTCGAATTCGAGCTTCTATAGTGAGCCCAAATTTGAAACTAGGGAGCCCACTTGAACAAACTTGAATCAGATCCACCCCACAATGTTGCATACCAAATATGAAAAGATTCTGCCTGCTGGATCTGGAGAAGATTTTTGAAGAAATTTGCCTGAAATGCACTAAGTTCGAATTCGAGTGCCTATAGTGAGCCCAAATATGAATTTAGGGAGCCGATTTGAACAAACTTGAATCAGATCCACCCCACAATGTTGCATACCAAATATCAAAAGATTCTGCCTGCTGGATCTGGAGAAGATTTTTGAAGAAATTTGCCTGAAATGCACTAAGTTCGAAATCGGGCTCCTATACTGAGCCCAAATATGAACCCTGGGGGGGCCGATTTGAACAAACTTGAATCAGATCCACCTTACAATGTTGCATACCAAATATCAAAAGATTCTGCCTGCTGGATCTGGAGAAGAAGATTTTTTAATGTTTTTCCCATTGTCTACAGTGTTAAAAAGTGCTGACTCAGCACTTTTTCAAAGTCCTGAAAAAAGTACCCTGTGATCAAACCGATAGGGATTTTTTTTAACCATTCTATTCTACTGGATAAAAGTAAGCTTTATACAAAATAAGAATTCTCTGTGCCGTGTAGTTTTGGAGATATGGCAGTTTTAAGGTTTTTCCTATTTTTTAGCTCCCGAGGTTCTCATGGGGCAATGAGAAAAAAAATTTTTGCATCAATCAACTACTTATGACCCATTATCATCTCATATCAAATTTGGTTCAAATCGACCTGACGGTTCAGAAAATAGAAATTTTAGGCGTGGCCAAAATTTTTGCCCCTCCCATAACGAAGGCAAATAATGCCCGACAAACTTCTCTTGAACAAACTTGATTCTAAACCTCAAAAGGAAGCTGCATACCAAATATCAAGTCTCTGCTACTGCTGGTTCATGAGAAGAAGATTTTCAAAGATTTTGGTGCCCCTGGGGGGCACGGCCCCACCCAGGAGGAGGGGCAACTTCATTTAAACAAATCTGAATTGACATTAGGTAATAAACATTTACCCAACATTTGAAAAATATGGGGCCAGTGGTTTCTTCAGAGAAGTTGGTTTTGTAAAGTTTACGCCGGATGATGACGGACGACGTACGGAAAGCGATTAGTAAAGCTCACCTTGAGCTTCGCTCAGGTGAGCTAAAAAAGGTTCACGTGTTCCGAAACTCACCTAATTTTGTGCAGTAAAAGCCCACACTCACTGGCTAAGCTACATGTATTCTCACAGTCGGGTGCGACTTTCAGTTAAAACTAGAAGTTCTGCCATGAAATGCACACAAATAGCATGTCGATCTGCGTGCTAATCTCTGCGTTATGACCATAGCAAGGCTATCAAATTCTGTACATATGGCCTGTGCACAAGCAATGTTTCAGCCAATGGATCTCCGGGTAACCTGGAGGTCCATTGGCAGAAACATTGCCTGTGTTTGCTATGAGTAACCAGGAGAACCTGCCGTGCTTTGGATGTCATTCGCTATAGCAAATGCGCGCAATTCCTACGCGCAATTATGCCTTGATAAGCACACAGTTCGTGACAGGACTTCTAGTTTTAACTGTATACAAGGGTAATAGTCACAGGGGAGGTATTTTGGCTGAAAACACTGGGTGCGACATAAACGTGGGAGCGACTTATACACGAATATATATGGAAATAATCGCTTTTGGATTTGCCCATACTGCAGACATTCGCTGCCATTTTTAAAATGAGATTACGAGAGGGTTGTCCTAAATTTCGAAGTTTAACGGCAAAGTATGCAAAAACCGTGTGGCTATTTTTTTGGCGCCTGTTGGTTTGGTTTTTTGGTTTGTGGCAAAAACCAAAACCAAACCAAAACAAGAGGCCCCAAGGGGCCTGAGGGCGCTCACCTGACATGGTAGCCTAAATTTATATCAACCCAGAGAATTGATTTCAAGAAGTTGCATCTGCTCCTCCTAAGAAAAGCTTATACCAAATATCCAAAGATTCTGACCAGTGGATCTAAAAAAAAAAGATTTTTAAAGAATATTCCTCATATTGAACTAAGTAATAATTCAGGCTCCCACAGGGAGCCCATATATCAACCCAGGGACTTGGCTTTAACAAACTTGAATCTCACCCCCCCCCCCCCAAGGATGCTGCACACCAAATATCAAAACATTCCGACTGCTGGAACTGAAGAAGAAGATTTTTAAAGAAAAGTCCTCATTTTGAACTAAGTTACAATTCGAGCTCCCACAGTGAGTCCAAATATGGACCTAGGGACATGGCTGAAGAAGAAGATTTTTAAAGAAAAGTCCTCATTTTGAACTAAGTTACAATTCGAGCTCCCACAGTGAGTCCAAATATGGACCTAGGGACATGGCTTGAACAAACTTGAATCTCACCCCCTAAGGATGCTGCATACCAAATATCAAAACATTCCGACTGCTGGATCTGAAGAAGATTTTTAAAGAAAATTCCTCATTTTGAACTAAGTTATAATTCGGGCTACCACAGTGAGCCCAAATATGAACCCAGGGACTTGGCTTGAACAAACTTGAATCTCACCCCCCTAAGCATGGTGCATACCCAATATCAGAAGATTCTGCCTGCTGGATCTGGAGAAGAAGATTTTCAAAGAAATTTGCCTGAAATGCACTAAGTACAAATTTGGGCTCCTATACTGAGCCCAAATATAAACCCAGGGGGCCGATTTGAACAAACTTGAATCAGATCCACCCCACAATGTTGCTTACCAAATATGAAAAGATTCTGAAGCTGGATCTGGAGAAGAAGATTTTTTAAGAAATTTGCCTGAAATGCACTAAGTTCGAATTCGAGCTTCTATAGTGAGCCCAAATATGAATCTAGGAAGCCGATTTGAACAAACTTGAATCAGATCCACTCCACAATGTTGCATACCAAATATGAAAAGATTCTGCCTGCTGGATCTGGAGAAGAAGATTTTTTAATAAATTTGCCCGAAATGCACTAAGTCTGAATTTGGGCTTCTATATTAAGCCCAAATATGAATCCAGGGGGCCGATTTGAACAAACTTGAATCAGATCCACCCCGCAATGTTGCATACCAAATATCACAAGATTCTGCCTGCTGGATCTGGAGAAGATTTTTGAAGAAATTTGCCCGAAATGCACTAAGTTTGAATTCGAGCTTCTATAGTGAGCCCAAATATGAATCCAGGGGGCCGATTTGAACAAAATTGAATCAGATCCACCCCGCAATGTTGCATACCAAATATCAAAAGATTCTGCCTGCTGGATCTGGAGAAGATGATTTTTTAAGAAATTTGCCTGAAATGCACGAAGTTCGAATTCGAGCTTCTATAGTAAGCCCAAATATGAATCTAGGGAGCTGATTTGAACAAATTTGCATCAGATCCATCCCACAATGTTGCATACCAAATATCAAAAGATTCTGCCTGCTGGATCTGGAGAAGAAAATTTTTTAAGAAATTTGCTTGAAATGCACTAAGTTCAAATTTGGGCTCCTATACTGAGCCCAAATATAAACCCAGGGGGGCCGATTTGAACAAACTTGAATCAGATCCACCCCACAATGTTGCTTACCAAATATGAAAAGATTCTGCCTGCTGGATCTGGAGAAGAAGATTTTTTAAGAAATTTGCATGAAATGCACTAAGTTCAAATTCGAGCTTCTATAGTGAGCCCAAATATGAATCTAGGAAGCCGATTTGAACAAACTTGAATCAGATCCACCCCACAATGTTGCATACCAAATATCAAAAGATTCTGCCTGCTGGATCTGGAGAAGAAGATTTTCAAAGAAATTTGCCTAAATGCACTAAGTTCGAAATCGGGCTCCTATACTGAGCCCAAATATGAACCCAGGGGGCCGATTTGAACAAACTTGAATCAGATCCACCCTACAATGTTGCATACCAAATATGAAAAGATCCTGCCTGCTGGATCTGGAGGAGAAGATTTTTTAAGAAATTTGCCTGAAATGCACTAAGTTCGAAATCGGGCTCCTATACTGAGCCCAAATATTAACCCAGGGGGCCGATTCGAACAAACTTGAATCAGATCCACCCTACAATGTTGCATACCAAATATCAAAAGATTCTGCCTGCTGGATCTGGAGAAGAAGATTTTTTAATGTTTTTCCCACTGCCTACAGTGTTAAAAAGTGCTGACTCAGCACTTTTTCAAAGTCCCGAAACTGTACCCTATGATAAAACTGATGGCAATTTTTTTTCACCAATCCTTTCTGTTGGTCCTAAGAAAGCTGCACACCAAATAAAAATTCTCAGTGCCATGCAGTTTTGGAGATATGGGCGTTTTAAATTTTTTCTATTTTTAGCTCCTGCGGTTCCCACGGGGCTGCGGGAATATTTTTTTTGCATAAATCAAGTACTCATGACCCAATAAGCCCTCACATAAAATTTGGTTCAAATCAGCCTCTCGGTTTGGAAAAGAAATTTTGGGCGGGGCAAAAAATTTTGCCCCTCCCATAACGACGCCAAGTATAGCCCCACAAACTTCTCTTGAACAAATCTGAGTCTACACCTCAAAAGGAAGCTGCACACCAAATATCAAGTCTCTGCTACTGCTGGTTCATGAGAAGAAGATTTACAAAGATTTTGGTGCCCCTTGGGGGGTGTGGCACCACCCAGGAGGAGGGGCAACTTCATTTGAACAAATCTGAATTGGCATTAGGTAATAAACATTTAGCCAACATTTGAATAAAATTGGGCTAGTGGTTTAGGAGGAGAAGTCGATAATGCAAAGTTAACGCCGGACGGTTGACGACGGACGACAGACGCCGGATGCTGGACAGAAAGTGATTAAGAAAGCTCCCCTTGAGCTTCGCTCAGGTGAGCTAAAAACAAAAAACCCTCATGCTCTACATGTACAGTGCACTGGCTTGTAAAGTCATCATGTAATGTACATGTATAGATAGTGATACTGGCTTGGTTATTTGGATGGAAGATAACTGTAACACTCACTGTTAGCAAGTGTCAAGGGTAACCTGGTATCTTGCATCCAAATATTCAAGCCTACATCTATACAATGGGGGCGTGGTGGCGTCACGGTAACCGGTTCTCGTCAGATCACTGAAGTTAAGCAATGTCGAGCATGGTAGGTAGTTGGATGGGTGACCATTTCAGCGACTGATCTGCACTCCCGCATTGTGTCCTTGGGCAAGGCACTTAACCACGATTGCCTACATGGCTGTCATCTGCAAAATGAGGTCCCCAGAGGGTGAATTTAGTGACGATACCCTGCACAGCAGGATAGCATCACTAAATTTACCCTCTGCGAACCTCAATCTGAATCAAAGTCTCAAAACTAAATAGAAAGAGGTACCTGAAGGATAAATTGGCCCACAGTATGGGATAGCTTCAGCTAATTCACCCTAGATGGGGACCTCATTCTCCAAATGTCAGATGGCTTATTTTCAGGCCTACGCGGTGCAGAGTTCAGAGTTACGATGTTGGGGAGATGGCAGCTGCTCGTCATTGCTCGGTGGTTCTCTCCGGATTCTCTGGCTTCCTCCACCTGTAAAACTGTCACCGACATGATATGACCCTGGCTGTTAATGTGTCGTTAAACCCTAATTAAAAAAAAAAAAAAAAAATAAAATCTATACAGTACATTACGTGATGATGTACATCATAATTACACAAACCGTGTACCTTAAAATGGTATTAGTTGTCTACCCAGCAGGTCGAAACAAAATGGCCCCCACAAACCATAAATGGCCCTCCTGGGGTCATTTTAGGCAAACCCAAAATGGCCCTCCTGGGTCGGCGATTTGAAATTGAAGCGAACCATAATGGCTCTCCTGTAATTTTCAAAATGATGAGCCTGTTGAACACTGGCTTCCTAGAATTCAGTATTAAACTGATTTTTGTTACTTGAAAAGTTTAAAAATACTACTTTTGAATGTCAGACACTTCCCTCCCTAACAATTTCACCCACCGTCACTTCCCCCCCCCCCAAATTGATCATTTCCCCCCAAAGTAGTCATTCCCCCCCCCCAAAAAAAATAGTCCACCCCCCCCCCCCCCAGTAGTCATTTCCCCGTCCCAAATACCCCCACCCCCTGCTGGTCATTCCCCCAATTTGTTCATTCCCTAACACTATTCCAGATTGCTTTCTGTGCAATAATTGTATTAAATAATTTTTAATCATTTTACCCTTCTAGAATTTACATGCTTCAACCAAACATTGCTGACCTGTTTCTTCAAGAAGGAATGAAAAAAGGTCATGAAAAGCCCCTAGTGGGAATGAGAGAATGCACATCATTAGTAGACTTATTACTGTAAAAGCACTAAATCATCAATTTGACTGTGAAAACTGTCATGAAACTAGTCAACATAATCCTTTGATGTTTGTAAAAACTGTTGCAGTTCATCCATTGCTCTGGAAACACACACTACTGCACAAGTGACAGTTACATGAATATCCTAGGTCCGAGGTGAGACAAAAGTATTAAACCCACCCGATATTTTGCAGACAATGAGTGCAATAATTAAATTGGACAAGACATTTGGAGGGAAAGGGATTAACTCCAGAGAGCGTAATCTCGGCTTCAATTGTGAAATAGATTAGACCAAATAAAACACTGCATGCTGATGTCACAGAATGTCAGAATGATAACCAGTCATCAATAATTTTCCGAATCCTATTTATGTACGTTTGTATTCTAACTGATTAAAAATGTAAATATTTTATGAATGTTGGCAATGGTAAGGCCAACGTCATTTCGTTTAGTTGAGATTGTTGAGTTATACATGTATTTCAACCACAAAATTGTGAGAGTCATGCAAAATATTTTGTACCTCCTTTTCACTCAGGTGCCCTAGAAATTAATTACAGCTGTAATCTGTGACTGTGAATCACGACGATTTTAATATCATGCCGGACACTGACTCGAGAAACAATCGCCAATATTAGTCGGCGACTTCTCTTAGATCTTGAGTGAAGATATCGTGGATCTGGGATATTCATGTAATGGTTGCTTGCGCAGTAGTGTATACTGTCAGCTAACTATTTATTACTCTTCACACATTTTACTAGTACAAGCAGAATTTTAATTTCTGAAGAGAGAAACCAAACAGGGATTAAATTTGAAGGTTTGGGCTTCAGTAACATGGAGTGGATATTGTTTATAAATATGCTCATAGAATCATTTTTTTCATTCGCACCTTGGACTCCGGTGTGCTAACTACGGATCAATGGAGCTTCCACTTGTTATCCAAGAAACACTTGTCAGAGTGAAGGCTACCCTTGCTACCACCTGGAGTATCCAGGTGCTCAAGGGTAAAATTCACCTGACAGTGGATTTTGATAAAGAAGCCGAACTGCCGTCCATGGAGAGGTGTAGCACCCTTCGTGGGGGATTTCCTCCCACACCAGTCACCCTCCTAGTGACTCGGACAAGCTGCATAAAGACCGCCGGAGCAATACAGCCACCACCAAGAAGAAGAGAAAGAAGGGCCCCTCCGCCTGTCGACGAGTTTCTGGAGAAGAAGGAGGAGGAAGAGGAGGCAAGTGAGGGCATCATAGGGTCAACTCCTGTCACCCCTGACCAACCCTTGTCCAGCTCGGCATTCCCCTCCCAGGAGGAGGGTCCGGAGGACTATGAGTTGTCAGGTGACAGCTCGATCTCCAACCCATCTGACTCTTCATCTGAAGAGGAGATGGAGGAGGAAGATCTGTCTATGGTACATGAAGTTGTCCCAGATGACGCACCTTCCACCCGTCCAGCTCTTGCTTCTCCGGCTTCTTCGGACCAGGAGTCTGGGGAGAGGTACCACCTCCATACTAAAGCAAGGCTTTCAACTTATAAAATCAGGACAGCACTTGAACTTGCACTCAATAACCACAAAAGATCTCAAGAAACTGCAGCACGGATCACGCCGTACGTCGCTAAAGAAAAATCTACTCTTCCTCCTGATCCGACAACGCCACCAACACCAGTCTCTCCGACACATCCTCCTCCTCCAAAGAAAAACCGCAGGAGACACAGATGCCGCTGACTACCTTAACTCCTTCCTCCTTTACCACGTCCAGACAAGCCAAAAATCATATACAGCTAAAGAAAGTCGAAAGGGGCTTGCTCCCCAATCTGTCCCTGCACGCCTTCGGCGTACAAAACCATTTGATGGGTGCATTATCAACCAAACCAAACAGTCAGTATGGTGGACACTGCAAATTATCCATGTATAAGCATTTTCCATGTATAAGCTACTCAAATCATGTTAGGCCACAGCAACATGCACAACAGTGTGAAGGATGTCTAAGATGGTAACACTGGACATGTGATACAGATTTTATTTAACTATTTTATTTAACTAATATCAGGAGCTTAGGTCAGTCTTTCGATTTTGAAAATCGTAGGCGCGTTATACATTGCTCGCTACTATTTGAAGTGAGGCGCGCTATCCTGTATCCAGCCCCATCGAGTGATGGTTGTGTTGTTGGCAAGAATAGTTAACATGCAAATTGCAATGACGCATGCATCCACTAACTGACAGCACTGTGCATTCAGTGCGGCATTTGGGCACATCCATATTGAACGGCAACATGAAAGCTGGACGATTCGGTGCTTTCATGGTTTTCATTAACCCTTTACTTAACGCTAGTAGCAGACGACACTCGTAAAAAAAGTCTCGTATAACTAAAAGTTTTCATTTTTTGCTTCCAAAACATAGGTTGTGACCCCTCATTGGAACGAGCGCGACGTGCTCGTTCCAATGAGGGGTCACAACCTATGTTTTGGAAGCAAAAAATTAAAATATTAAAAAAACTGAATGGCGATTTTCATTTATAGCGCTGGCCGATTTTGGTCATTACGCTACGTAAAGGGTTAAAGGAATCCCAACTTTTGGGTCATGACGATGTATTATGCCCCAAGTAACAAAAAAAGAGCACACTGCGGCTATAATTTATGTACAGCTAGTAAATTTGCTCCATCGGTGAATACTGAATGGTGATTGGTCCAGGGAGCACGAACCTCTCAAGAACACCAGGTTTTTCCAAACAGTAGAAGTAAATAGGATTTGTGCTGAATACATTCACACTGTTACTAAAGCCCACGGCCTAATATTCGTCCCTTGTTACCTAAAAAAAAATAATTGGCTGTTCACACAGAAATTATATCTCAACTGGAATGAATTACCAGATTTTGATCGCTCTCTTAGCAGAGCCGAGGCGCGCTGTTGTTGGCTCGCAAGAAGTTAACATTGCGGGCGCCATGGCATGCAAGAGCGACAGCGCGCCTCAAAATCGAAAGACTGTTAGGTAGAAAGTTTTTGAAATGCAAGTGAATAGTTTCCACTCAGCTTATTTCCCCACCCATAGTACCAGATATATCAGTCAAGTAAAAATAGAACATTTTCTTGAACTTGACTTGCATAACATTTATTTCTTCATTTATTTATTTTATTTATTTATTTTTTTATTTATTTATTTTATTTATATATTTATTTATTGAAGGTCACATTCAAATGGCATCTATATTTTAATAGGGTTTTGGTTTTGATTCTCAGATAATTCCTCACCTAATTCCTTTTAAGTAAAAGGTGTGGTTGTAAATGTTTTCACAATAACTGTTTGTCCAGTTGGTAGAGCGCTAGAACCTGGAGGCTCAAATTAAGGTTTTACTAAAAAAACATAGGCAGGGTTGGTGATTTTTTTTTAAAAAGAAGAAAAAGAAAGGCTTTTTTTTATTCAAATCGGATTTTTCAATTTGAATCGATTTATTTGATTTTTAGCCTGACTGTTTACAGTGAGGACTTTGGTAATGACTTTCATCTGTCTGTCCGTCTATCTGTCCATCTGTTAACATTTACAGTTTTGGTTAAAGTTTGTGATTAAAGTTTTTTACTGAAGGTTCAAGTGGGTTTTTTTTTTTTTTTACCTGTTTAGTCATGACTTTCTTCTGTCTGTTAACATTTAGAATTTTGGTTGAAGTTTGTGATTAAAGTTTTTTACTGAAGGTTCAAGTGGGTTTTTTGTTTTTTTTCCTGTTTAGTCATGACTTTCTTCTGTCTGTTAACATTTAGAGTTTTGGTTAAAGTTTGTGATTAAAGTTTTTTACTGGAGGTTCAAGTGGGTTTTTTGTTTTTTTCCTGTTTAGTCATGACTTTCTTCTGTCTGTTAACATTTAGAGTTTTGGTTAAAGTTTGTGATTAAAGTTTTTTACTGAAGGTTCAAGTGGGTTTTTTGTTTTTTTTCCTGTTTAGTCATGACTTTCTTCTGTCTGTTAACATTTAGAGTTTGGGTTAAAGTTTGTGTTATAAGTTTTTTACTGAAGGTTCAAGTGGGTTTTTTGTTTTTTTTTGTTTAGTCATGACTTTCTTCTGTCTGTTAACATTTAGAGTTTTGGTTAAAGTTTGTGATTAAAGTTTTTACTGAAGGTTCAAGTGGGTTTTCAGGGTTTTTTTTTCTGTTTAGTCATGACTTTCTTCTGTCTGTTAACATTTAGAGTTTTGGTTAAAGTTTGTGATTAAAGTTTTCTACTGAAGGTTCAAGTGGGTTTTTTGGGGTTTTTTCCTGTTTAGACATGACTTTCTTCTGACTGTTAACATTTAGAGTTTTGGTTAAATTCTGTGATATAAAGTTTTTTACAGAAGGTTCAAGTGGGTTTTTTGTTTTTTTTTTCCTGTTTAGTCATGACTTTCTTCTGTCTGTTAACATTTAGAGTTTGGGTTAAAGTTTGTGGTTAAATTTTTTTACTGAAGGTTCAAGTGGGTTTTTTGTTTTTTTTTCCTGTTTAGTCATGATTTTCTTCTGTCTGTTAACATTTAGAGTTTTGGTTAAAGTTTGTGGTTAAAGTTTTTTACTGAAGGTTCATGTGGGTTTTTTTTTTTTTTTTTCCTGTTTAGTCATGACTTTCTTCTGTCTGTTAACATTTAGAGTTTTGGTTAAAGGTTGTAAGTTTTTTACTGAAGGTTCAAGTGGGTTTTTTGGGGTTTCTTCCTGTTTAGTCATGACTTTCTTCTGTCTGTTAACATTTAGAGTTTTGGTTAAAGTTTGTGGTTAAAGTTTTTTACTGAAGGTTCATGTGGTTTTTTTTTTTTTTTTACCTGTTTAGTCATGACTTTCTTCTGTCTGTTAACATTTAGAGTTTTGGTTAAAGTTTGTGGTTAAAGTTTTTTACTGAAGGTTCAAGTGGGTTTTTGTTTTTTTTTCCTGTTTAGTCATGACTTTCTTCTGACTGTTAACATTTAGAGTTTTGGTTAAAGTTTGTGGTTAAAGTTTTTTACTGATGGTTCAAGTGTTTTTTTTTTCTGTTTAGTCATGACTTTCTTCTGTCTGTTAACATTTGGAGTTTTGGTTAAAGTTTGTGGTTAAAGTTTTTTAGTCGACCTTAAAGTTTTTTTTTTTATTCTTTTAAATTCAAATTACTACTGATTGTATCATTCTCATTTTGTTTTCATTTTTTTATGTTTCATGTTATTTTGGGAAATATTTAACCCTTCTTTGTATGGCAATTTAACTTACAACTTCCAGGTTAAAGTTGTTTTTTTTTTTTAACAATTTAGTGGAATGTCACTGTTTCTTATTTGGGACAAGGTCTACTATCTACAGTGATTTTCATTAATATGCATGGAACCTTTTTTTAAACTCGTGTAACCTGTCCCCCGCCCTTAAACCCCCCCCCCCCCCCCAATTACGCACTTTTTTTTTCTTTCGCAAAAAATTCTCAGATTTTTTCATATTTTCTTCTAACCATGGCTTATTAGTCCTTATTAAACTCATCAAGCTTGCTCCATTAATAGGTCATGAGGTATGTTTTGCAGAAGAGAAATGAAAAAATAAAATTTGAATAGCAAATTTTGTATATCACGAGTGCAGATATGGCAGATTCATTAGGTAAATGGTTAACAAAAAATGGTTCCAACTATTTTGTGTCTAAGCATTGCCATTGCTGGGACAGTCGGGCTGTATGCGTGACATCAACCTAGTTATTAGAAAGCTCTAAATTCTTGGCCAAGGTATTTTGAATTGTTGGGAGAGCCTGATACATTTTCATCCCAGATTGTACAGTAGAGCAGAATGACACTACAGAGTTGAAAATAGCTTAAATCTTGTAAGACATGTGCTGACTGTTCCTAGCTACATTCTGCCCAAGCAGGCTTTTATTGTCCTTTATATGAATTACATTTTCTGTACAATACACTGCTCTCTGACAATTGATTGAATAGTGTCGACAGAAAGCCAGTGGCTTATGTTAAGTCGTCTTAACTCAAATATTTAGTACTAGCACATAGAATTATGAATTGAGCATTGAAATTCCTCATTTTGATTTTTTTGCAGATTGCAGAAGACTTTATCCCCCAGGGATTGCTAAAAGGGGACATTCGAGTTGATGAGGCAAGGCACATCATATCTGCCACAGACACATGATTGGACATGCTGAAAAGAGCAAAAATTTGGTTTCTGGATGGAACTTTCAAGGTATACATTTATTCCCATTCATACATGCATCTACTTTGAATGTTTGTCATTTCTTGAACCGGGTTTGCAATAAGTGGTTGCTTCTGTATATAAAACAGACTTTTTTAAATGAATTTTAGTTAAATGAACATGACCTCAATAGTTAATAAGTCAATGGACAGTGAAATGAACATTTGTTATGTGATGCTTAGATAATTTTAAAAATGTGCTAATATTATTTCTACCTGAAGCAGAAATTACAGTCAGAGGGCATATTCAATTCAGGCTTGGCAATTTCAGGAGAGCGATTTTTTAGCTCTCCTTACTGCCCTCCTGAAAGAATTAAGGAGAGCGAAAAATTGCCCTCCTAAATATTTTGGTCTGGGATGATTGAGATTACATGTATTATGGTCACATTAAATTTTTGTTGTAAAGCAAAAATGTAATTTAACTTCGAAGTCACATAACATCACATAATTTCATTTCAAAAGTGGTTTAGTAATAATAATAATAACTCTTTGGCCAGCCGCTGATTTGTCGCGGTCCTCATAAGAGAAGGCCATCATTCCCCCTGCACCCCACCCCCTCTTCCCCTCCTCTCCTCCCAGCATTCAGATATAAACTGCTTAATAGTGTCCCTCACTTCCTCTTTTTCAATTTCTTCAATAAGCATTCCTACCCTCTCCCTCGTGTCCCCCTTCAGCCATCTATCCTTTGTTTCTTCACCCCACTTCTGCATTATACTTCCAGTAAATTTTATTCTATGAGGTATATACTGTGGGCATTCCAAGAGAAAATGTTCCAGGGTCTCCACTACTCCAGAGTGGCACATTTGGCATCCCTTTTCCCCATCTCTCCCAATTTTTCCCCGAAGCTCCAGTGATCTTGATCTCAGTTTGAACAGCAGTGACCCTCCAAAGGTGCCATCTAGGTACTTCTCAAAAGCTGGCTTTTCTTTATATTGTAACCCCTGCAGTGATCTTTTCACGCTAACCCCTGCTCGCCAGTTTCGATTGCAGTCTTCCATGACTCTCTCTTTGACAAACCTTTTGCCTTCTTTCATTCCTACTTCTATGTTTGTGACCTGTATAGAGTAATTGTCCATTAGTTCCCTCACATGTTTTGACCACCCCGTTTCTATATTAGAATTCCAAATGGTATCGAGCATCAATTTGCACCACCGGTTGTCAGGCAGGTTTCTCAAGTAGTTAAAGTAACACAGTTTTCCCAAATCTACCCTGTCCTTGATTTTCATCCACCCAAGCTCCCCCCTTACTGCTTCCAAAGCTGCAGCATTACTCGACCCTGTTATCCATCTGCCGGCATCATTCTGAGTACTTTCCAACTTCTTAATAACGGTTTGGTTTAATGGAATCACGTCCGTGCCATACGTTATACTTGGTAAACCCACCCTCTCCCACAGTGTTTTCCCCACAAAGACCTTATTGAAACTATTTTTCCCTAAAAGTTTTAGTTGGTTCAGAATTCTTTTCCCCTTCAAAATCAGTTTGGCTGAGTAATTTCTGTACACCCCTCTTCCCGTTATATTTATGCTTACCCCTAGATACTCATACTCTCCCGTTTCTCCTACAGTGATTTGTAAGTAAAAGTGAGTGGTAAAAGGTAATGGCTGCAACCATACCCAAACACAGTTGCAATCATTTGAAGCAAAATGGGTCACAGCAATATTTTTTTTTCTGTCAGTTTCAAGTTCAACAACTGACATCACAGTTTGAGGGGTAATTATTCAAGGAATATTGACACTATAATATACTACCATTACTACTATCCTGTCACTTGAAGCACTTGCACCAGGATGTGGCTGTAGATTCAAGCAGACCTGTTGTCCAAGAAAGTCATACGCCTACCACTACCACCTTCAACCCCCTTGGGGGGGTTGAAGGTTGTAGTGGTAGGCGTATGACTTTCTAGGACAACAGGTCTGGGTACACACACAGGTCTTGTCAAGTGTGTGTTCGGTTGTTGAGTGAGACATCTAGATGTCTAAGAGATTTCGCTTTACCTTAGTACAGTTAATAAAACCACTGATGTGGTCTGTTGGTTTCAGTTTCAATGAGTTCGTTCAACTGGATACTTAAAATGCTGTGTAAAGCTAATTGCTCTCCTAAGCTGATTGAGGAGAGCGATTTTTTGCCCTCCTGCATTTTTCAGAATGACAGGCCTGATGAAAAGTAAATCTAGTCTTTTTGAGTGGATACCTATCATTTCCAGCAATAATTCAACATGTATTCAAAGGGGGGTTGAAGGTGGTAGTGGTAGGCGTATGACTTTCTAGGACAACAGGTCTGGGTACACACACAGGTCTTGTCAAGTGTGTGTTCGGTTGTTGAGTGAGACAACTAGATGTCTAAGAGATTTCGCTTTACCTTAGTAAAGTTAATAAAATTACTGATGTAGTCTGTTGGTTTCAGTTTCAATGAGTTTGTTCAACTGGATACTTAAAATGCTGTGTAAAGCTAATTGCTCTCCTAAGCTGATTGAGGAGAGCGATTTTTTGCCCTCCTGCATTTTTCAGAATACCAGGCCTGTCAATTGGCACTGAAATACCAATATTCGAAACTAGGTTCTGATCTAACGATGAACATGTAGTCATAAAGCTATTTTTCATACTACAATCAATCGGCAGATATGACCAACACTCTATACCCCAGACATGAATTTCTGAATACAGTAGAACCTGTCTTGAGAGACCGTCCTTTGGGCAACACAAAAGTGGTCTCTCAAGACAGGTGGTCTCTCATAACAGATTTCAGGTTTTCTCAAGTCAGTGAATAACCAACCATAAAATTCAGAAATGGAGAAGAATGGATTTTTGTAATTACTTTGTAGTTGTTCTTTTTTATGAAGTTTTTGTAACAAATTGAAATGGACTGTTATAAACATTATAAAAATAAATTAGTGTTGAAAATCTTCATTGAAGATTTTCAACGTTAATTTATTTTTATAACAGTCCATTTCAGTTTGTTACAAAAAGATTTTCAACACAAATTTATTTTTATTCATATCTGTCATATTTCAGGTATGTATGAAATTGTTTATTCAGCAATAATCCTAATCTTTTCACAGGGATCTTATAAAAACACCTCTATCTTTAATGAGTTATGTAACTGAATAGCAATTGAAACCCAATTAAGAGCTTTTAATACTTCTAATTATGTTAGTATAACCACAATGGATATTCCAATTCTAGAACAGGTAAAAAGTTTTTGTCATGGTTTCAGTCTTAAAGGGGCGTTCTCTCAAGCAGGTCCATTTTGGCATAAAAATACAAGTTGGTACCAGGTCACAGTGGTCTCTCAAGACAGGTGGTCTCCCATAGCAGGTCCATTATAGAGTAAAACCAATCGGTGCCTGGCAGATGTGGTCTCTCAAGACAGGTGGTCTCTCAAGACAGTGGTCTCTCCAGACAGGTATTACTGTAATACCATTTTTTCTCTTTGTATTTAGGTTGTGCGAGAACCCTTCCTTCAAATGTTTTCCATTCATGCCTTCATAAAGAGTGGTGAAGCATCTAAACAAGTACCACTGGCCTTTGTATTAATGTCAAGGCGGAAAACGAAAGACTACCATAAGGTAATTTTAAATTAAATAATCATACAATTATTTCACATTAATAAAAATTTGAATGATGTAGTTAATAGATGGGAGGTTGTTCAAATGGGACTTAAATAATGGAAATGTAGATTCAACCAGATACCTGTATTTTCTCATCTGTTTTCCACAAGCTTTTTATGTGTCTTGAATATAAAGTCTTTAGTTTCCGGGGTGCCTACAGTTAAAACTAGTCACATGGACCACTGGGTTACACTCGGTGGTCTATGTGACAAAAATGTTTAGAGCCTTTTTCTTTTGAGTAAAAAATAATGCCAATGACTAAAGTAGTGACATTAAACACCAATTTTATTTAGACAATGTCTGTAGTCACACATCACTACCCGATTTGTCATAATTATCGAGGTAACATTCACTTTCACATTCACTTTTCAGGTACTAAAGCACATTAAAAATCTCTTGAATGAGACAGAGCGCATTAAAGTTGCAGTGACAGATTTTGAAAAGGCAATTTGGAATGGAGTGAGGAAAATTTTCCCTTCAGTCAGCACACGTGGATGTGCTTTTCATCACACCCGACCCATATGGAGGAAAATTCAACAAAGTGGTCTCCAAGTAAGTTGCCATTATCGTTTTCAGAATCTTTTATTCTTCAACGCAAAAATGTATTGCAATAATTAAAATATTTTTCATGTAATGTACAGTGATATTTTGTGTTAGAAATTATTTTAAAAATCCAGCAAGAGGATCACAGATCCAGAAGTTGAGTTTTGACATTAAATTCTGAAGAAATAAGCTATTTGTAGCAACAGTGACCTTGACCTTGGGGCCCCAGACTCCAAAATCGATAGGTGTCTTCCCTTCCTATAGGGTAACCTGTGGTATAAGTTTGGTGAAGATACACAGAATAGAGCTAAAGTTGTTGCCCGGGAACTAATTTGTCACAAAATATTCTATTTATAGTAACAATGACCTTGACCTTGGAGTCCCAGACTCCGAAATCAATAGGTGTCTTCCCTTCCTATAGGGTAACCTCTGGTATAAGTTTGGTAAAGGTGCGTCAAATAGAACTAAAGTTATTGCCCGGAAACCAATTTGTCACAAAATACTCTATTAATAGTAACAGTGAGCTTGACCTTCGGGACTCCGAAATCAATAGGTGTCTTCCCTTTCTATAGGGTAACCTCTGGTATAATTTTGGTAAACGTGCATCAAATAGAACTAAAGTTATTGCCCGGAAACCAACTGTTTATGCCCGCCGCCCGCCCGCCACTTCATCAAACTATAAGTCGAGTTTGACTTCATCAAAACTTGACTAAAAGTACAAAGCTCTGTCAAACAAGATATAAGCGATAAGGAAATTTCACATGTGTATGCAGTTTGGCCCAGGGGGGTGTTTTTGGCCTCTTCGCACAGGCGCAGTAACAATCTTGGAAACCACTGGGCTGCATTGGACATGGCGCAAAGGCCCGTGTTCGCGCATGTGCAGTTACAATCTCGGAAACCACAGGGCCAGTCGCGACAAAACCTTGCATATATATGCAAGTGCCATCGAGTATATCTAGGATGTGTAAACAAGTATTTAATGTGATGAACTGTATAGGTTTTTTTTGGTTGCAAATCTGCTTAACCCTTTGCCTAACAAATCGCTCGAAACCGCCCATAAAACTAGCCTACATGTGTCTTACACAACCTTACATAGTGTAGCACTTTCTCAACAAAACTATACAAATATGGGTTTCATTGCAACCAGCTCAATAAGCTGGTTCCAATGATATCCATATTTGTCTACTTTTAGTGACATTTGTAGACAATTTGATTTTTAATCATGAAATTAAATTTATTTCTGGAAAAAGTTGTGTTGGGTAAAGGGTTAACCCCTTCACTACCTATATATAATTATCACACTAAATTTGTACAGTTGAATTAGTGGTTTACTAGTCGAATCATTAACAAACGCTTTATATTTTAGGTTGCTTACAAGACACATGATCCAACCCACAAATTTTTATGTAAAGTCATGGCATTAGCTTTTCTGCCCGCAGAACATATTGAAACTGCATTTGAAAATCTTGAAGCAGCAGCAAGGACAAAAAAACGTTAAACAAAAGTTGAAGGGGGTAGAAACCCAAAAATTGGATTTGTTTGTTTGTTCATCCAGTTGGAATTTTAAACAGCCATTTAATTTGGGACTGACTGAGTCCCAAATTAAATGGCTGTTTAAAATTCCAACTAGATGAACAAACAAACAAATACGAGGAGTGGTTAGGGAATGTAACAGTCAGTATAAAGCTATATGGTATCTGTGTGCTATGTGCTATATATATGTAGTGCTATGAATCTGGTAATTTTTCGCACCCCACCCCTACTGGGGACTGAACTTTTTGCCGGAAAGACAGTTTGCCAGAATTTTCGAGACAATTCGGCGGAATTTTGGACACTTCGCCAAAAGTCTGGACAGTTCGTCGGAACTTTTAAGACAATTCGCCAGGATTTTGGACATTTCGATGGAATATTGGACACTTCGCCGAAGTTTGGACAGTTCGTCGGATGTTTGGATAGTTCGCCGAAAGTTTGGACAATTAGCCGAAATGTGCAAGACAATCGCCAAGGTGTCTCAAGCAGTTCTTCAAAAGAGCCTGCTATTTATTTATTGGTGCACAATCGTCATCTTTATTGGAGGGGAGGCAACCATAATATGTTAGAAAATGCTGTGGAGTTTCGGCAGTCCTTCCTTAACCCCCTGCACACTGATGTAAAAATATCTAAATTTCAGGCAGAAAAAATTTCCCATAATACAACTAGAAATTTAACCAATTCAATCGCGTTTGACAGAGCTCATTGAGCTCTGCCAAATGAGATTGAATTGGTTAAATTTCTTGATGCATTATGGGAAAAACAACTTCCTGAAATTTTGGTATTTTGACATCAGAGTGAAGGGGTTAATCGTAACTAGGACACTCCGATTGTTGCCCCATCATCCCACTTCCCAAAAGGGAAGTGGAAGGATGGGGTAACGACAGGAGAGTCAGAGTAATGACTGATATTTGAAGGGACTTCCCAGGGTTCTCATGTGTTCTCACAGGGGTGGGGGTAACATGATGATCAGGAATATTGAGAAGAGTGGGGCACAGGGACAGCCTCACAGGGGTCAGCCTGGCAGCTGATTTTAGGGAGAAGTGACTTCTCCCATCAGAGCCTTTAGGGAGAAGTCAGAGGCCAGGAGGGAGAAGTCAGAAAAAAACAAAACGTATATGACATCGTGACAAAATAAATGTACACAGAGGACACAATTGTGGAGAAAAAAATAAATAAGTTATACAAACATACATAAACATACATACACACACAAAACTAAGTCATGTAGGTTACAAACCCTCCCCCCTCCCCTACAAAAATTGTGTCATCCATGGTTTCTGAATACCCTAACTCTTTCCCTAACAGTGATGACAAGGGTTACCATGCAGTTGATTTTGTATTTGCCTCAATGCAGTGGATTTGAAATTTAGAATTACCCATGTGAGAGTGTTCTTCTCTACAATAGAAGGTATACTCTTTTAAAAAAAATATTTAAAGTATTTAAAATAAATTTCAATTTCACATAAGAAGCTGGGTCATTCATGGTTTCTGAATGTCCTAATTGAATTGAAAAGTGCAGTTAAAAAAGTTTTCGACATCCTTCGTAAAATTAAGCGTCATTAACAATTTGAGTTCATTTATTTCTTAGGTAAATGACAAAATATTTCAGTTGTCTCCCTTACCTGCTGCGCTGGGTGATAATACTCTGTTCAGAAAAATGACAATTTCTGCCATCCATCTCACATTGACACATGCGATTGGTGCTATAAGGCCTGCCATTCTTATCCATCCTAATATGTGTGATGTAGCCTTATTATATTTAACCCCTTCCAACACAGGTTTTCAAAGAAAAACTTTCAATGCAAATTGCAGGGCGAATTTCAATGCAACCAATTTTTCAGTGGAACAGAGTGTAACCGTAAGCAATTTTGACGTTTATTTATGAACTGTCCCCTGCACATTTTTGGGTTTTTTTGAAACAGTGGTTAACTTTAATAAATTTAAATAAACTTGATGCGTGTCTTGTGTGATTCATTGTTTTTGATGACGCTTTTGGTTTTAAATAGCATTTTGTGCTGGTTGCTATCAGTTGGGGCGTATTGTTCGAACGACTACGCCATTACAACTCTTTTCAGAAATATAAAATTGGGCTAGTTCAGGCTATTTTCAGAGCCGTATGATTTTAACAGCAGCCGTGTCTACTTTTTTGTGAATGCGGAAGCGTTGTTTTTGGGGAAATAAAACATAAGAAAATACAGTAAACTGCCATGTCTCCCAAGGAAGTTTTGGAGGGCGATTTGAATTTCAATGTAAGCCAAGGCGACTTGAGGAATGACAAGGCGACTTCTTCGCCCTAGTTGCCCACTCGGCTGACCCCTGCACAGGGATCTCATCAAAGAGACACAGGAAGTGTGTAACAGATGACATTTATCTTTTGGTTTACTGATAGTAATACTAATACAATATCAAATTCAAAAGTTGACAAAACTACCGGCGGTAGCAAGAATCATTTTCTTTCAATTTTACAGTACAACAGAATCCTTTGTGACTGCGTTCTCTTCTAGGTCTAACCTAATTCATATTTTAGATGTATTTTTATATAAGACGCGAGAAAATATTCTTTAAATAGTGGAGAAGTGACTCACATAATTCTTCAACAACGAAACAGTCTGCAGTCAGAGCAGACTAAAATATTTACAACGAAACAAGGTGATGAAGTGGACTTATAAAAGGGTAATCTTCGATTTTACATTGTAATTCAATTCTCATTTCCACTGCGCCGATAAGAGAAATATCCCGCATTATTTCCGCGAAATGTCATATCATATAATTAACAATAACGGGTGTTACCTGAACCTTTTGGCGACCCTGTCCAGCAGATTGCCGCTGGTGAGTGGCCATTGTAGCAAAATTTTAGAAAAACGAGTGGGACGTCATCGAAACGAGTGTTAACAGGCTACGTTCCATTCAACGCACCTACTGACTACCCATTTTAGGGAGTGAGGGTCTTGGATCCGAAAATCGACAAAAACTGATAGAGTTGGAACATCTTTTTATTACACATCCATTAAACTTTAAACCCTTGTATTCAACGGAGTCGCCACTATGATATAAATTATTCTGTATTCAACGGGTGATATACAAGCCGGAACTTTTTTTTAGTGCACCGTTTATTTCCGCTTCGAAAAGTTTCTCACAGTGTTTTTCAAATTATAATGACATAAACTTAACAAAATTTAAAACAGTGTTTAAGGGGTCGTCCAACAAAACATTTTGCGTTGTGAACTAACGCATGTACATGCTGTCTTGTAGATTTATTTCCCCCTAAAACATATCAGACCTACAATATAATATGAAATCTAGGCAAACCTAATTTAAGCGAGCGAAAGTGATGCATTAGGCATAATGTGCTGCAGGCCTACATTTACTGGTAAAGAATAAGGGACCAACCAAATTTCGAGATAACTACTTTTATCTGCGTTTTGATTGGAAGATATTTTCCAATCCTCTGATTGAAAGATAATTTTATCATTGCTTTGATTGGAAGATATATTTATGGCGTCGTTTTTTTCCGCAATTTATCCGATGAGTTACGGAAATTGCTGCGTTCATTTTTATTTTTTCACAAATAGCGTGTAGCATTTATTGTTACTATTACCAACGTTTAGTAGCCACTACAAGAAAATACAGCAGTGCTGTGCAAAAAAGGACGATGATAATATTCCAATGCAGTTTTACTGAAAAGGCCATCTTTAAAATAATAAGATTGAGTATCACAAATGTAGTTTCATGATTCGGACCAGATTTTTATAAAGGACGTTTCGCACCCAGATCTATGGACGATTCTGACCATATTTCTGGCCGATTCGGACCAGACTATTGGATGATTCGGTCCATGTTTGTGGATGATTTGGACCAGGTTTCTGGGCGATTTGCCCAACAGACACACAAACTACACAAGCCAGCACAGACATACACACTTCACAAGACAGCACAAACTTGTCGTTTGAAGTAAATAGGCCTAGAGTTTTATGTGCCAATTTCAATAAGCCGTTTTCATTAATTTCACTGAAAAAAATACCGACGTACAGGTATTGTTTGTAGTTATCACAACAGATAATTCTGAGAGTAATTATGAAACTGCTAATCCTGTGCTTCTGGATTTTTGCAATACATTTTGGGTCCGCATACCGAATTTGGTCAAAATCGGCCCAGTAGTTAGCCGGTTGCTAAGGGGGAGCTCTGGTTGCTAATGACGTCACGTGGCGTCAACATTGACCTATCTGTTTTCATTTGCAATGCATTTTGGGTCCGTATTTCGAATTTGGTAAAAATCGGCCCATTAGTTAGCCCGTTGCTAAGGGGGCACTCTGGTTGCTAGGGAAATCAAAAGACGTAAACTTCGATCTGTCTGTTTTCATTTGCAATGCATTTTGGGTCCGTATACCGAATTTGGTCAAAATCGGCCCAGTAGTTAGCCCGTTGCTAAGTGGGCGCTCTGGTTGCTAGGGAAGTCATGTGATGTCATCACTGATCTATCTGTTTTCATTTTCAAAGCATTCTGGGACAGTATACCGAATTTGGTCCAAATCGGCCCAGTAGTTAGCCCGTTGCTAAAGGCGCGCTGTGGTTGCGAGGGAAGGCCCAAGACGTCAACATTGATATGTATTTTTATTTGCAATGCATTTTGGGTCCGTATACCGAATTTGGTCAAAATTGGACCGGTAGTTAGCTCGTTGCTAAGGGCGCACTGTGGTTGTGAGGGAAGGCCCGAGACGTCAACATTGACCTGTCTGTTTCGTTTGCAATGCATTTTGGGTCCATATACCGAATTTGGTCAAAATCGGCCCAGTAGTTAGCCCGTTGCTAAGGTGGCGCTCTGGTTGCTAGGAAAGTCACGGGACGTCATCATTGATTATCTGTTTTCATTTGCTATGCATTCTGGATCCGTATACCGAATTTGGTCCAAATCGGCCCAGTAGTTAGCCGGTATATGTGACCTTAAACATCAATAAATAAATAAATAAATAGTTAGCCGGTTGCTAAGGACGCGCTCTGGTTGCTAGGAAGTCACAAGACATCAACATTGATATGTTTGTTTTTATTCGCAATGCATTTTGGGTCCGTATACCGAATTTGGTCAAAATCGGCCCAGTAGTTAGTCCGTTGCTAAGGGGGCGCTCTGGTTGCTAGGGAAGTCAGTGACGTCATCATTGATCTAGCTGTTTTCATTTGCAATGCATTCTGGGTACGTATACCGAATTTGGTCCAAATCGGCCCAGTAGTTAGCCCGTTGCTAAGGGCGCCCTATGGTTGCTAGGGAAGTCACGAGACGTCAACATTGATATGTCTGTTTTTATTTGCAATGCATTTTGGGTTCGTATACCGAATTTGGTCAAAATCGGACAAGTAGTTAGTCCGTTGCTAAGGGGGCGCTCTGATTGCTAGGGAAGTCACGTGACGTCATCATTGATCTATCTGTTTTCATTTGTAATGCATTCTGGATCCGTATACCGAATTTGGTCCAAATCGGCGCAGTAGTTAGCAGGTTGCTAAGGACGCGCTCTGGTTGCTAGGGAAGTCAGGAGACGTCAACGTTGATATGTCTGTTTTTATTTGCAATGCATTTTGGGTTCGTATACCGAATTTGGTCAAAATCGGGCAAGTAGTTAGCCGGTTGCTAAGGGGCGATGTGGTTACTAGGGAAGTCATGCGACGACACCATTGACCTGTCTGTTTTCAATTCACTTTGTTCCAATAACACACAGTGTTGGTTTGAAGTGAACAGCGTTTTGCAAATGCAAAACAGATAAATCACGTGACAGAACACTCCGCAGAATCGAACAACAGCGGGATCCCAACAGCCAGCCAGCAGACGATGAAATCCAATGTGCATATATGGGAGCATTTAGTTTTTCGACAATTTCTGTCATTTAGTCAGCAAAGCAAACGACAGTTGAGTTTGTTTGGAAAAACTTTAATTTTGAAAAGCATGTTCAATAAATTATTCACAGTCTGCATGGAATGATCAAAGGAGAAATCTCGCATTACACCGTTCGCTTTTTTGGGGACGTCATTCGATTTGTTCGCTTCTGAAAACGAGAGCTGGGGTTCCCCATGTTTTTACTTCCGGTTTCCGGTTTAGATTGGATGGCATAGCATTCCTTGGTTTTTTCAATTTCACGTACACGTTGTCTATTAGGCTTGCTTCAAAGCAGCCCTTCGGCCTGCTTTGTGCACGCTAATATTTTTAAAAAAACCCAATCATTTCCAACCAGAACATTAACCCAGTCCCGTGGCCGTCTCGTTTTGTGGATCCCATTATATCTAAATTCGTCAACTTTATTTCGGTAAATCTTCTGTGATTGACTTCAGTTCGTTAACTGGCAGCCATTTTGAAGTAGTATTTTCATAACAATATCAAGCTCGTGATTTACCAACTTGTTACATTTACACATTGTTTATACCACCGCACCCTGCGACACAACTGTATATATACACACTTTCCTCTTCCTGTACAGGTAGTTATTCCGACCCAACGCTTTGCTTTTGTTATTTTCAATTTTTGTACCATTTTTATTTGATCGTGTTGACTGCCGACCCGGCTAATGTGACTCGCCCCTGTGTCACCCTGACACAGTTGCACGTCCACTTCACACGATCTATTCCACCTTCCTGGTGAAGTGTACATTGGTGACCCACAACAGTTTCTACGTCGACCCACGACGTTCGAAGGATACCTTCCCGAAAGCATTATCGAGCTAACATTCTTAGCTCTTGGTGCTCGGATTGGTACTAACAATTATGACAAATTCCACCTTCCTGGTGAAGTATACACTGGTTAACCACACCAGTTTTTACGTCGACCAACGACGTTCAAGGGATATATTCCCGAAAGCATTGTCGAGCTAATATTCTTAGCTCTTGGCGCTCGGAGTGGTACTAACAATCATCACAAATTCCACCTTCCTGGTGAAGTATACACTGGTGACCCACACCAGTTTTTACGTCGACAAACGACATTCAAGGGATATATTCCCGAAAGCATCGTCGAGCTAATATTCTTAGCTCTTGACGCTCGGAGTGGTACTAACAATCATCACAAATTCCACCTTCCTGGTGAAGTATACACTGGTGACCCGCACCAGTTTTTACGTCGACCCACGATGTTCAAAGGGTACCTTCCCGAAAGCGTTAGCATATATGCGCAGATGAGTCTTAGAGCGAGGGTTAGGGGTGGATGGAGGAAACGGGTAGCTAAGCCATTCACTCTTGGTCTTCCACCAGTGCCATCGACTATTACACATGCCTATAATTTATCGAGCTAACATTTTCAGCACTTGGCGCCCGGATTGGTACCCTACAATCATCACAATTTGAGCTTTAACACTCACAACACAGCTGGCTACCAAAGCTACAGCTCTCCATTGTGTTTTCATGGTTCTCAGTCAACCACAATATCAACACAATAAAGTCGTGACCATTCCCGACTTTCACACTCACAGGTGTCTTACCTAAGTCGCTATCACTATTAACCCTGACCAACAGGTTCATACTTCGGATAACCGAAGAGACACCCACCCATCTTGGGTTGGTTTTGTAACAATACCACTGAAATATAACAGATCTCTGTATGTGTTTGTTTGATAAGGTTGTATAGGCCGAAACCTTGGTTACACATTACGGAAGTTAATTCCGGACAAATACAAATAAAGGTCCACCTCACCTCTTAATTAATTACCTCGTCTCCACAATGGAGTCGTTTAACTCTGAAACACACCGCAAGCCCCGACTGCAACCCAATAATACTCGGAGACTCATGTTTCGGGAAGCTGATGCGCACCATGACACCGGATTTACCAACAATGCATCTCACAAAACGTCGTGCCTGCAGATCTTCTCAGTACCATAAGTACAGATCTACGCCGCACTGTCGATGGCGTGCTCAAATTTGAGAATGACATATCGGCGGACCTCGACGAGCTTGCTCTCCAAACCACTCGGCGTTTGACACAACTCCTACAGACACGATAGTGGAAGCGTATCTCTGGCCTAGAAGTCGAGATATCTGAGTACATCAACAACCCGCTTCCTCCAAATATCACTGAGCAGGACCAACCTGCCTTTCTTGAGCTCTTGCATGCTGCTATCCAGCGCTGCTCCAGCACTGACCTCACCAAATATCGGCCTACTATGCTGAGCGTTTTAAGGAAATCATGGCCACGGCTGTGCCGACCCTCAATCAGGGCATTAGCACAACAGCCGCTGCTACGGTACACCCCCATACCACACAAGGGGCCACAATCCTCTCACCTAGTGGACATTCCACCCACCAGGTTTGCCCATAATGCACGAGAGAGGGCATTCTACGCAACCTGACCGGGATACTCGACAATGAACCAACCTGACGAGGCCGATTTGCTCCGACCAGTGGAGCTCACTCCTCCAAGACCCACTGTTTACCTCAGCGAGTCGTCGAGCAAGTAGCTTACGAGTCACTCTACATGTCAAACGCATCCGGAGATCGGACACACGGCGACAAGTGAAACGACAATCTCATCTCGCCGCACTGGCTGACGCGGCTAGCAAACATATTACCAATCTATTAGTATCCATGGGCACCCCGCCCATCTATAAGCATAGGAATTCACGCACGGACCACACTCAAGCGCCCCCCATCTCATTTCTACATAGAATTGGGGCGCGTACTAGCATGCGCGATAATGGACATACCTCTACGTGGCCCAGCCACGCCCGTGGCGCCGCCACGAACGAACAATACGACCCACTGACCGCGGGTCTCATTCACCACACTACTTAAGACGCCCCCAGAGGCGCATTGCTACACATCGAAGTGGGCCGCCGGTGCCCCCTTATATTACAGCAGTCAGATGCTATACCTGAAGCTTGCGGGCGAGCCTAGTGGTCTCTCTATTCCTTTCATAACACTTCTTTTAAAAATGTTTCTCCCAGCTGTTTTGCAAATCTGCACACATTTGTACTTATATTTTTACTAACAGTAATAGCCACCAAATGGTTAGGCGTGAATGGGTACCAGCCGAAGAGAAACAGCGATACGAGTTTCAACAATCACTGGTTCCGAAAAGTTTGTTTTGATTGATTATCGATCCATTTGATCAGTACAGCTTCAGTCAAAATAAACTCTTCACCTTTGGGTTTAAACATCGGAATTAAAATTTGTTTATTTAAATGAATTTTAATGCGCGATGTGTGTTTGAATCGGTGGGTGTTTTACATAACTCGTTGGAATGGCGTAATCATATTTCGCTCGAGCCTACGGCTCTCGTGAAATATAATAATAATAATAACACTTTGGCCGGCCGCTGATTTGTCGCGGTTCTCGGATGAGAACTTGAGGCTTTGGTTACCCCTGTACTCCCGACTGCCTCCCTATTCCCACGCTTGTTCTCTCCTACCAACACTCGGAGACGAACTGCATGATGACATCCCTTGCCCCATTCTTCTCAATCTCTCCGATTGGCATATTAACCCTCTCCTTTGAGTCTCCCACTAACCACATGTCCTTCATTCTCCCATTCCACTTCCCATTATACTCCCAGTGAATCTTATTCTTTCAGACTGGTAGCGTCGGTCTATTTGCAGTAAGTTCCTTTCTTCTAGAATGTCCAGAATACCAGTCCGGTCGGTCTATTTGCAGTAAGTTCCTGAATTGCTGTAAGTTCCTGAATTGCAGTAAGTTCCAGAATTACAGTAAGTAACTTTGCGGAAGTTCCTCGGTGTGCGCGAAGGTGTTATTAATCCTTTGTCTTGTTGGCACTTAATTGGTTTACAGTGTTGTCACCAACATTAGTCTATTGTTAATAACTGATTTTTTATTGATTGCATCCATTAATTTTTTGAATGAAAAATTTCAGCGCACCAAAGGCGCACAGGGATTGTCTGTTTTGCGACCCAATTAAGTTTATTTGCTTATGAACACACGCGAGTTCTCCAAAATACCATATCACCCAGAAACGCACAGAACTCTAAGAATCTCTCAGCTCCCACCCCTCTAAAGTACCCTTTCGCAGTATTTTAGTTTTTGGTGAAATATTTTCATTTCCTGTATTTACCCTTTTTGCTTAGTGAGGCGGTCATTCAAAGGAGCGTCGATTTCACTTTTATCTGAAGACTCATTATAAGCCCAGGAAAGGAGACAATATTTACACCAGTAACAAATATCGTTCCCAGTTTATAGTGAACTTTACGTAATGCGTTCACCACCAAACACTTTTTAGAAAATGCCTGTGGCTATGAATCCTTTTTTTCTGAAATGAGTCGAAGAGTCGTATGTGCGAGTCACTCAAACGAGCAATTGCTCGATAGCTCATTTGCGCAATGGGATTCAAGTCATTCGAGCAGTATGTGCGAGTCACTCGAGGTTAGACGGAGTCCCACTTATGGAATCCCTTTTGTGGAATCCCATTTGTGGAATCCCTTTTTTGAAAACGCCAGTGGCTATGGAACCCCTTTTTTCTGAAATGTGTCAAAGAGTCGTATGTGCGAGTCACTCGAACGAGTAATTGCTCTATATATCATTTGCTTGGTGGGATTCGAGTCGTTCGAGCAATAAGTGCCAGTGGCTATGGAACCCCTTTTTTCTGAAATGTGTCAAAGAGTCGTATGTGCGAGTCACTCGAACGAGTAATTGCTCTATATATCATTTGCTTGGTGGGATTCGAGTCGTTCGAGCAATAAGTGCGAGTCACTCGATCGAGCAATTGCTCTAAAGCTCATTTGCTCTATCTGCTTCGAGTCGTTCGAGCAATAACTTACCAGTAACTGCTCGATAGCTTATTGGCTTTGGGAATGATATATGTTTCTGTTGTACAGAAGGGAGATAACTCTGCACACAGATTGTGGGAAATTAAGTACTGGTGATTATAAGACTTGGCCGAGAGAACCAGAGATAGTTTGGACTGGATAGACTGTTAGTGTTAGAGTAGCATATGCAATAGGCATTAAAATGGGATTCTTGGAAAATCAGGTCCAGTACCCATATTAAATAGAACATACCCCCAGGAGATATCTCGGTCCTATAGCATTACATGTTATTTTTATATGCACAGAATGGGGCTTCACGTGTCCGTTTTGGTGGTTTGGTGTACATTTGGGTGGTCTGTAAGGGTTGTCGGATCTATTTGGGTAATTAGATATACTCTAGTTCAGTCAAACTTACCCCCAGGGCCGCCTCAGTACTATAGCACTACGTACTACTATTAAAATCTACGGTATGGCGGTCCAGCATAGGATTCTTGAAGAATCCCTAGCAATTAAAGTCTTTTTTGTTTTTTTGGAGGGATTGTTTGGGTAATTAGATTTACTCTTATTCAATCGAACATACCCTACGAACACACCCTGTCCTATAGAAGGCCTGTGGGTAACATAGCAACACAACGTGCTACCATAGAAACAAGATGGCGGCCTCCAGTATACAAAATGGACGACGAAAATACGTATCACCCTAACAACACGCGCTGCGCATGCGCACTAACACCACATATCACATTGGGGAGGACGTCACAAGATGGCCGCTCACGCGGGTTACCATGGCAATCAAACATGGCGCCACTGGGTCACGTGACATTACGTCACTTCCGGGTTCCCCCAACCGGGGACGATCCATACCTCTTCTATTACTGCAATTAATAAAAAAATCTGTTATTAACAATAGACTAATGTAGGTGACAACACTGTAATCCAATTAAGTACCATCAAGACAAAGGATTAATAACACCTTCGCTCACACCGAGGAACTTCCACAAAGTTACTTACTGCAATTCACGAACTCACTGCAATTCAGGAACTTACAGCAATTCAGGAACTTACTGCAAATAGACCGACCGGAGTGGTATAATGAACATTCTAGAAGAAAGTGCCCCAGGGTCACCACCACGCCTAGTCTTTGTAAGAGTATGACCTAGGGCCTCACCCCCTACCATCGGTGAGGGCCGATGGTAGAGGGGTGAGGCCCTAGGTCACAATCTTACAAAGACTACACCACGCCCTATACACATCTGGCACTTCTTTTCACTGTTTTTCCTAATTTCCTCCCTCAGCTCCAGGGACCGCGACTGCAGCTCGAACAACAGTGACACCCCCCCCCCCCCCCAAGGTGCCATCAAGGTACTCTTCAAAACCAGGCTTCCCTTTTTCACGCAGGTCACCAAAGACCTCTTTGATTTGACCCCCTCTCGCCAGTTGAGGTTACCATCCTCTGTGACCCTTTCTCTGACGATTTTTTTTGCCCTGGTTTACCCCACCGTGTAGGTCCGAGATATTCAATGATGAGTAGTTCTCTATAGCTCCCTCACTTGGACCATCCATCCTGTAGAAAATTCTCTGGAACATTACTTTACACCATCTGTCAAATAATCAAGATAACCGAGTTTCAATAAGTCTATCCTGTCCTTGATCCTCATCCACTCAAGCTCACCCCTGACTGCTTCAAGAAAAACTGATTAGAATTGACCAGAAAACCACCGAGTACGAATTGACTTGATTAGGAATTGACCAGTACCCATTATTTTTGACATATATACATCAAGAATCAAGATATAACTTAACAGTAGAACAAATTTTTAATATAACAATTGTACCAATCAGTGTTGAAATAAAAAATAAAATTAACGAAAAATTAAAACAAAGCTCTCATGTCCCATTTGGATAAACTAGTCAGAACCTAAAGGGCCAACATATCGTCCCCTGAGTTCCAATGTGTTCTATGTGCCAGTAGGCACAGTGCCAATAGGCACATAGAACACATTGGAACTCAGTGGACGACATGTTTATGTGTCAAAAATGGTTTCTCTTAAACCAATCGCATGACATTCTGGCCTTGTGTCAAAATACCTCTGCAAAATCTTGGGGGTCACAAAAGAAATGAAACGCCATATAAAATCACCAATACTGGAAAAGTGTTTTAAATATTGAAATATGATGCTGAGAGGGAAGGGATGGGTGTCCATAATATGATACTGAGAGGGGAGGGGTGGGTATCCAAAATATGATGCCGAGAGGGGAGGGGTGGGTGTCCAAAGTGTGATGCTGAGAGGGGAGGGGTGGGTGTCCAAAATATGATGCTGAGAGGGGAGGTGTGGGTGTCCAAAATATGATGCTGAGAGGGGAGGGGTGGTGTCCAAAATATGGTGTTGAGAGGGGAGGGGTGGGTGTCCAAAATATGATGCTGAGAGGGGAGGGGTGGGTGTACTAAATGTGCGGGAATTTTTTTTTTTTTTTTTGCAGGATATGGGTTGGGTGTTCAATATGATTGGAAAAAATATGCAGAAAATAAGAAAAATCTTGCGGTTACGTGTGGCTGGGTGACCGTACCCCCCCCCCCCCCCCCCCCCCACCACACACACACACACCCGGTTCAGAGGGATGAAAAGGTACAGCTTCGGTACAATACACACAAACGTTCCGTTGAACAAAATATATATCACGCACACAACTGGATTTATAACGAGAAGTTAGAAGATTTATAAGCTATGTTTTTGAGACAAAAATGAAAAAATAATAATCTATTATATCCTAGCCAGTGAATTATCGCAACTTATGTATAAGATATTATTCGATATTCATCACAAATTACCTATAAGATATTACTCGATATTCATCGATTCGTGTGGACCTGAAAGTATTATTTTTCACTCGCGCAAGTGCTCGTGAAAAATAAAACTTTCAGGTGTACACTCATGAGATAATTCCTGATATTCACTAAAACAGCGTGGAGATCCTCTATATATTTCATATATACACATTGTACACTAGCATTTAGGCGCATACGGGTATTTGAGGATACCCACGGCCGGGTTCCTATACAGCTCGTATATGGCTCATAGCTTCTATATGGCTCCTAGCTTATATACAGGTGGTCTTACGGAAGGCTTCCACCTTGTCTCCAACCAACTATCTGTCCTGTGATTTGCCTCTAATGTTGTCATGCAGTACTATATAGTCTTCTACCACTCTTGCAGTCTTGTGCCATTAATACCTTGTTCCAGTACTTTTGACCTGTACCACTACTACAAGCTTAGTACCTACACCAGGCCTGGCATTCTGAAAAATGCAGGAGGGCAAAAAAAACGCTCTCCTCAATCAGCTTAGGAGAGCAATTAGCTTTACACAGCATTTTAAGTATCCAGTTGAACGAACTCATTGAAACTGAAACCAACAGACTATTACATCAGTGATTTTATTAACTTTACTAAGGTAAAGCGAAATCTCTTAGACATCTAGATGTCTCACTCAACAACCGAACACACACTTGATAAGACCTGTGTGTGTACCCAGACCTGTTGTCCAAGAAAGTCATACGCCTACCACTACCACCTTCAACCCCCCAAGGGGGGTTGAAGGTGGTAGTGGTAGGCGTATGACTTTCTTGGACAACAGGTCTGCTTGAATCTACAGTCACATCCTGGTGCAAGTGATTCAAATGACAGGATAGTAGTAATGATAGTGTATTATAGTGTCAATATTCCTTGAATAATTACCCCTCAAACTGTGATGTCAGTTGTTGAACTTGAAACTGACAGAAAAAAAATATTGCTGTGACCCATTTTGCTTCAAATGATTGCAACTGTGTTTGGGTATGGTTGCAGCCATTATCTTTTACCACTAAACCACTTTCAAAATGAAATTACGTGATGTTATGTGACTTCGAAGTTAAATTACATTTTTGCTTTACAACAAAAATTTAATGTGAGCATAATCCATGTTATCTCAATCATCCCAGACCAAAATATTTAGGAGGGCAATTTTTCGCTCTCCTTAATTCTTTCAGGAGGGCAGTAAGGAGAGCTAAAAAATCGCTCTCCTGAAATTGCCAAGCCTGCTACACCCGATTTTGTTTCGACATATGTCTTTAGGTCAATTCTTGGCTTAATCAGATCACCCATTTATCTAAGTCTCAATATAATACCAAATGAAAGTGTGTTTATGTGTTATTACACATTGTGTCACAATATGTACATATTGCAGGTAGCACAAAGGATGTGCCGAAATGTGCTTGTGTGCGTGTGCACAATATGACACATTATGCACTAGCACATAGGCACATGCGATGAAAAAGGTATTCTAGAAGTATAGTTGGAAGGGATTCCATGGAACGTGGGTCTGGTGATTGATGGAATGTGCTTGTGATCTAGTGCACATTGTGACAAAATGTGTACACATAACAGGTAGCACATAAGATGTGCCGATATATGCTTATGTGCTAATGCACAATGTGCGTTCATCATAACGCACATACGGGTGTTTGAGATACGTAGGCTATGGTTTTGTACTACTGGAATATTGGTGGATTCTTATCATACAGGTTTTTACATCTAGATACTTTTGCTGGGAAAGGTAAAACTCATCGCTCATATCAAGGCCTCGACAACGATGACGTCATCACAAACGCGATTGACGACTTCATCAATGAACATCCAGATATCTACCGTGACCCTAACTTTAACACCGACCCAGAAGTAGGGGACGACGATTACCTCGTCATTCCCATCATTAATGAAGAAATCATCAATATCGTAAAAAAGTGAAAAACTCTTCCTCGCCCGGCGAGGATTAAGTTAGCTACAATAGTCTGAAACAAAGCCCAAACACCCTCATTAACAGACTCAATAGCCTATTCAATGCATGTTTTACCCAGGCTACTTTCCAAAGTGTTGGAAATCAACCGTTGGGGTCATGATAACCAAACCAGACAAAGACCTCTCCAATCCGACCAACTACCGCCCAATCAGTCTCCTTAGTTGCATTAGCAAGGTATTCGAAAGAATCCTTACCAATCGACTGAGGATGGCACCTTGAAGAAACCGACTTTTTCAATAAATGGCAAAGAGCCTATAGGAACCGTAAAGAGGGTATTGAACATGCCTACCGCCTCGTCGAACAAATGAAAACCGCGATCAATAACCAGCAAATAGGCGCGGCAATCTTACTAGACGTAGAAAAAGCGTTCGATTCTGTTTGGCACAAGGGAACGCGCATAAAAGCATCAAGAATGAATCTCCCTATGAAACTGCTAAGATTACTCTCCCCCTTCCTCATCGATCGCGAAATAAAAATCAGAGTCAACGACGAAATGTCCGACAGTGCCCGCCTCGAGGCAGGCACCCCCAAGGATCCGTCCGAACCCCTCCTATATATCATCTACGCTAATTATCTCAAAATCTCCGACAATCGCGTTCAAATCTAACAATTTGCGGACGATAAGGGCCCATGGGACTCTATTAACGCCGTCAATCTAGTTCAAAAACCTCTCCAACGCGCTCTCGATGACCCGAAGCAATGGTGTGACAAATGGAGAATCAAGCTGAACGCTAACAAAACCTAAAGAATCACGTTCACACGAAAGTAAATCAATCGGGACTTTGACCTAAATCTACTGGACAAAGTCTTCCCTGAATGAACAGAGGCGAAATTCCTTGGCATAACCATTGACCAAACCTATCCTTCAACAAACACACCAACGATATTGCCATTAAAGCGACAACACATATTAACTTGCTAAAAATGCTACGAGGCACATCCTGGGGAGCCATCCTGACAATTCTACTTAAACTATACAAAACCTTCGTGCGCCCAGTACTCGAGTACGGGACACTAATCCTAACCGACTTGAATCAAACCAATATGGGGAAACTCCAAAAGGTCCAAAACCACGCGCACAGGGTCGCCCTCCGTGCTTCCTGGGATACACCTATCAAAATACTCCACAACAAAGCCGAAATTCCAACCATAAAGGACCGCGACCGGCTCGCCGACAGCCAACTATTATCCGAACTCTAGGACATTTGCCAGAGCCGAGAAAAACCTAAAAACGCCACAATTTAATCTAACCACCCTGAAATTAGGAATCAAACCGCGGAGGCAAGGGCAGGAAATAACATCCTCTGGTGTGGCATTTTGTGAAAGCCTACCCCCCCCCCCCCCTAATGTTGAACTAAGTCGACCCATACCGACTATGATAAGCACCATTAACAACAGGTAACTAGGGACTTAGGGAAGGTGAATTAACATGCAGTAAAATCAGCTCAGCTGAGACCATTTACCATATGGGCTGCCTTCACCTACATGTATGTAGCTCTCATAATAACTTAACCATTAGTAGGGGATAACTAGGAACAGAGGAAGGTGAACCAAGGCAGTAAAATCAGCTCTGCTGAGACCTTTTACCAGAATGGGCTGCCTTCGCATATTTTAACTTCACCATTAATAACAGGTAATTAGGAGCATAGGGAAGGTGAATAAACAGGTAGTGAAATCATCTCAGCTGAGACCATTTATCAGTTTGGGCTGCCTTCGCCTCTCTAGCTATAATAATCAATCAACCATTAATAAGCTCGTATGTAGGAACATAAAAACAGGCCATAGGAACACTATGGACTGCTCCAAGGGATCGATTACCAACTATAATACAATTACACATTTTTGTTAATTTTAACAACCGACTAATTCCGCCTTTTTCTCTTTAGCAGGTACACACAGATGCTTTCTTGTTTGATCTCCAGCTTCCCAATAACCGCTATGGAAAAAAAAACTCTAAACGATATGGAATACAGTAACCGCTATGGACTCCGCTCCATCCCTAGAAGTGGTCACCCACCTCCTGGAAGGCGAACGTTGGTAAGCGCCGGTGGCGCATTATGCCCCGGCCAAGAAGGTTACAATGCAGGCCTGCCTCCCCCCCCCCCGAACCAGGGAAGTTCGGGCCTTTCTCTGGGTTGTTCCCGAAAGGACCCGTTGCTGTTTTTTCCACGATCCAACAAATTGCTCAACCAAAAATCCAAGAAAATGAACCAACTCCAGTTATCATCTACCGCCTGAGGCACACTATACTCGCCAATAATGGCCCACCACCACATCATGACTACCCTATAAGTGGCAGACTTTACTTGCCTGAAAATACCATCACACCACCCTCGAGGGGAGGGGGGTAGCACCTTTTCGAGAGGACCCCCCCTCGTCGCTCTGTCCTAACCCGAGGGTTTAAATCAACGACCAACATAAAGACAAGCCACAATTCCTTAGATCACTTAGTCCTGGATAACTGCCGAGTACCCGACCCTTTTCCCTCTTCAAAACAGTCAAAGAGGGTCGAAAGGGGCTTGCCCCACAGCGTCCCTGTGCGCCGCCGGCTCGTGAAACCATTTCCTCTGCTTTAAGCTGATTTGTGTCCCATCTATTGTCGAATGAAGACATGTTACCAGTTCGGTAGAGATATTGTTCTATGTTATTTTCGAGACCTGATAATGCCAGAAGACACGAGAAGAACCATTGCCGTCAGAGTCAGTCCCACTGCAGATATTGTACAAAGTTGTTCACCCAACCACACAATAGGAAGAGGCACGAAGAACATCACTGCTCAAGAAGAAGAGAAGACCATTCACAGAGGTATACAGAAGACGCAATGATTGACCAGAATAGAGTACTTTTAGAATTTTCATGCGATGCTGACAAGGAGAAAATCGAAGCCATTCTTCGCGCTGCTAATAATTTGCTTACTTGTTTGTGTAGGTGTGCTACCCATATCCTCGAAGATGGAATACCACTGAATGTGATTTATATGATATAAAGTATGTTACGGAAATGTGATTTTGTCTCTCCACTGATCACACCAGCCATTGACCTGAAAAGGGAATAAAAGGGATGAACCGACACCAAATATTAATTTGCTCTGCGACCACGAAAGAGTAAGGAAATGGCAGTTCATCATTGCAGATATTGTGATAAAGAATTCTCCAGGTGCTTCATACGTAAAATACACGAAAATGATTACTCGTCTCATGAGGAAATCGGAGCAAACGAACAACACCGCAAGACTAGAAAGAAATTCAGATACACTTTGAATCTTATCTCATACTGACCGACATGAAGCCAAGAATGTGAAGAAGACGGCTAATTATGATTTGATAGAATGTATATTTCATTGTACCTCGAATATCTTGAAGGGGACAGTACCTATAACCAAATCTGAGAAAGATCAGCTGATTCCATACAAACACCAGATTAGGAGGATAGCTAACGATAAACTATCTTATAAGAAAAAAACTGATCATACAGAAAGGTGGATTTTTTAGGGAAATTACTCCAACCCATCGTCAGTATGTTGTCCAATATCCTATAAGATAAACTATCTTATAGGAAAAAAGACATTTAGCACTTCAAGAGAGTGTCAGAGAAGCCATTCGCGCGAAATATATTGATGCATTGGAGTACATTAGGAATTTTGGCAAAAACCCAATATACAAGAAAATTCAAGAGACTGCCAAGCGTCTTCGTGAAGAAGAGGACTTTAACTTTGAAGAATCCCAGAAATATGCCTTGAAAAAGCGAAGATTTCTGTTCGACAACCTTATGGCAAACTAACTACTCATTCAAAGTGGAAAATGGTGATGAAGAAGAGGACTAGAGAAAAATGTATAAAAGGAGTGTTGGTGTGAAAATAAGCTAATTTCAGTTTGAACGTCGAAGAGTAAAGATGTCCGTGACAACAACAATGCTCCAATTCAAAGATGCAAAGATGACTTGCACAAACAAATCCTTAAGACTGATGCTGGATAAAAGCTGACCTCCCAAGAACTGGTCTAGGTGAATCGTGCGGTAGATGGAGCCAAGAGAAGAAATCTAGACAAAGGTGCTGGTGAAACAAAACGACCATATGGCCGACCATTAACCAACGAAATTGCAACCAAGAAAACGAAGACAAACGAACTGACTGATGTTTCTACTCAAACTAAGAATGAAGTTACGAAACAGCCCAAAGACAAGAAAATGACGCCAGCTCCCTTAAAGAATGAAGTTTCTACTATGAAACCACCTGGAGATCAGAGAGCGATGACAGCTCCTATAATGAACGAGGTTTCTATCCAAACTACGGAGAAGAATGGTGATTCAAAGATGGACCAAAACAAGAACTAAGGTTCCACAACAAAACAGCTTAAAACAAGAAACAGGAACCCAAAAAGAAGAATGATGCCAAACAAGAAATCAGGCTACCAGCGTTCAGCAGAGTCAAACGATGGGAAGAGGCTCCAACCAACAAGAAGATGAGATGGTTATCCCATGAGAGAGGACAGAAGAACTACAAAGACAAAAACATTATTTATTTATTTATTTATTTATTGAGGTTTAAAAACACTTTCGACAGCCAGGGTCACCTCGTGTCGGATAGTTGTACGGATGGAGGAAGCCGGAGTACCTGGGAAGAATCACTGGGCAACGGCGAGCAACTATCAGGCCCCCAACATACTAACTCCACACAAACAGGGTTAGTGCAAGGGCATCATCTACGTGCAATATGCCTTAGTACACAACGTCACCATGCCCTCATGTGGGCAATGGGGGTGAAGCATTTTGCCCCAAAGACACAAGGCGGTTCCCGCAGGTGGGATTCGAATTGAGAACCTCTCGGCTTGCAGCCTGCAACTCTGAGTACTGAGCCACAACGTCATCTATGAATGTAATGGGAATACTTTGGAGGTTTATTTTCGGGGATAAAATAGTTTTTAGGCATATATGTGTTCAGCATTCAAAGGGTTCGATCAAGGGAGTGCACTAGGGGGCCAAAAATGTGATTTCAAGCAATTCTGAAAAATGCACTCAGTAACCCTGAGTGACCTCAGTGACCTTGACCCATATTTTAAACTTCCATCGAGTGTCCACTTGTTTAGTGTTGATCCCAGGTCCATAGGTCATACCATGCATTAGATATGAGCGTGACCCACTATCAAAATTTTTGGCCATGCCCACACTTTTCATTAGGGGATCAATAAAGGGATCAGTGCATTAGGGGATCAATAAAGTGTGATTTCCAGAAATTCTGAGAAATGCATTCAATGACCTATGATGACCTCAGTGAACTTGACCCATATTTTGAATCTTCATCGAGTGTCGACATATTTGGCGTTGGTCCAAAGTCCGTGGGTCATACCATGCCTAAGATATGGGCGTGACCCACATTCAAAACACCCCTACGGACACCCTTGATGCCCCAAGAATCTGAAAAACATAGGTAGCCGAGAACTTGTGACGACTGTGTATCAGTATGCCAAAAATCAGCGAGATCGGAAGAAATGTTTTCGAATTATCGTGCAGACAAAGAAGTGCATAGAAGACAGAAGTCAAAGAATAAGAAAAAGAAGAAGAAACGAAAATAAAAAAAAAAACGTACAAAAACTAGAGAAACAGAATTTACTGCACCAGTAAATTCAAGCCTGTGTGAAAAGAGTTAAAGTATCAAGAAAAAAAAAAAAAATACATAGAAAGAGAATTTAGGGAGGCTTATTTTCGGGAGTAAAATATTTTTTAAACAAGTCAGAAATGGATTTTCGTCAACAGTATTTGCAGATATTCACACAGGAATCAGAACAATTTTAATAAGAAACAAGAAAAGGCGTATATGTGAACACCATTTAAAGGCTTCGATCAAGGAACCAGAATTGACATTACTGTCTCTGCCAATTATTTGAATGATGAGATACATGTAAAATCTTCAGAATTGCATTAGTTGTTATAAAATGCAATTCCTAATAGTTCTGAAAAATATGCACTTGATGACCTCCGTTGACCGCATTGAGGTGGACCACAGTTTGAACCTCCAGCAGGTTTCAACTCATTCGGTGTAGGTCCCATGTCTATAGGTCATACCAAACCTGAAGTATGAGAGGAAACCACTTTAAAAATGCCGGATCCACCAACTTCGGATCTGCCATATTTGTAGATGATTGCAAATATTCATATTAGCTAGAAAATGTTAAGGTACATGGTACCTCTGGAAAATATATTGTGAGTAAATGAATTCAGTAATGTTGGAATATAGATGTAAAACGACCTTCAAGGCCCCCAATAGCCTATCTGAAGACTTACTGGCATTGGCAAAATACTGAGATCCTGTCGGTGCCCATGCCTGTCTAGAGCAACATTATAAGAACAGAAAGTGTTATCATTATTCCTGCATTATAAACATAAAGGTTTGGGCACCCATATTAAGATATTGAGAAGGTTAAAATAATCCCTTTAAATACTCCACTTTAACCCTTTAAAAAAGAAACTCATACCAATGAGAGGTCAAAAGCAATATTTTTCAAACAAGAATGATAGAATAATAAAAATTGAATGGAAATTTCAGTGAATAACGCTGGCTGGTTTTCGCTGGCTGGTCAGTGACCTTGACACATATTGTGAACCTCTAATGAGTGTTGACTCATTTGGTGTTGGTTCCAGGTCCATTCCTCATACCATGCTTGAGATATGAGCGTGACCCACTGTCAAAATATTTGGCCACGCTCACTTTTTATGTAAAAATGCATGCATGGAGTTTGAGAATGCATCGGGGGTTCAAAAATGTGATTTCCAGCAATTCTGGAAAATGCACTCATTGACCCCTGGGTGACCTTGACCCATATTTTAAACCTCCATCGAGTGTTCACTCATTTGGTGTTAGCCCCAGGTCCATTTGTCATAACATACTTGAGATATGAGCGTGACCCACTTTCATGACCCACTTTTAAAAATTTGGCCAGGCCCCCATTTTTACATAAAAATGCATGAACAGACTTTGGGAATGCATTGGGAGACCAAAAATGTGATTTCTAACAATTCTGAAAAATGCACTCAATGACCCTTTAAGTGATCGCAGTGACCTTCATCCACATCTTGAACCTCCATCGAGTGTCGACTCATTTGGTCCATAGGTCATACCACGCCTGAGTATGTGCGTGGTCCACATTCAAAACAGCCCCACGGACATCCCGAATGCCCCAGGAATCTGAAAAACATTAGGTGCCGAGAACTTGTGACTCTCTATCAGTATGCAAAAAATCAACGCGATAGGACAATTCGTTTTCGAGTTATCCTGTGGACACAAAAGTGCTTAGATGACAGAAGGCAGGAGAATAAGATTAAAAATAAAAAGAAACCATACAAAAACAATAGTCGGTGTGTTTCACACAGACTAAAAATGAATGTACTTAATTTCCATCTTGGCAAGATTCCATGTCGAGTGTAGAACTGTCCAGCCACTATCGCAATTAATCACTCAACCCTTTTCGCCATGTATAGGTATCGTTCTGCATCGACTCCAGTCAGGTAATCGAACAGCTTGAAGGTCGCGAGGAACTCTCGATGTGAAAGCGCATTTTAATGTGACGTTCAACACACGAGGATATCCTCCTCGTTCCAGTTTCATGAAAAGTGATTTGTGCCCCTCCCCAACGGAGGTGAAAATCGAGAAGATATTTATGTCACGGAAATCGTAAGAGATCTTTTTTGCATGTAGAAGCTGTCTAATAAAACGACACTCACTCATTATATTTAGATTTTGATTTGAGAAGTGAGACCGCAAGATGAAAGTTTGAAGAATTCAAAATTATTGTGAACACTGAAAATGAGAAGTCATAACTCATCTCAATTCTCATTGTCATACTGTTCAACGTATTCCGGTGTGCTTAAATTTTGAGCTCGGAAATAAAGTCAATTTCTCACCGGGGAGGGACCTGGATTGGTTATTTCCATTCGTGTTTGAAATAAATATGTTGAAAAATTGAATCTCTGAGCAGCGACATGTAGTATTGTCCAGTGGCAATACCTACTCAAGTCTCATTTGTCATAAACGTTCTCCTACATCTCCAGACTCCACACACGATTTCCTGAATGAGTAGCTCACCTTAATTGACCAATCAGAGGTGAGAGAAGAGAATCAACAGAGTGGAGATTAAGGTGCAAAATATGTAAAGTGGAGATTAAGGTGCAAAATAAGTAAAGCCTAAGGGAAATTTGTTTACCTTGATTGAAAGTTCCACCTCTGATATTTGGTTCTCCTAAAATTCCAGAACCGCACAGTCCTCCCTCTAAATTACATTCGCGCAATGTTTTACGATGAAATATGTTTATTTTATGTAATAATCCTTACAGGAAAGAACAACAGAAGTGAATTCATTCTTATAGTTGCCTTTGTCTAAGCGGTTCTGGCATTATGTGGAAAACTAAAACATGATTTATTTTCAAATTTGCTCCCATTTCAGCTGAACAATGAAATTTAAAATTTAGTCAAGGGAGTTAACTGGGAATTTGAGCCTTCATCATCACTCGATCTAAACATGCGGAAAGATGTCATAAAATAAAATCATTGAGGTGTGGAGGATGTGGCTTATCTGAATGAATGAAAAGTTTCAGTGCAGCAAAGGCGTACTGGGATCATGTGGGATTGAAATTCCTTGCGACCCGAAAAGCTTATCTGTTCAGAATTTATATAGCATTTTGAATGAACAATAATATAAATATTTCAAAAGGTTGATTTGTTTTACAGAATGAATGAAGTGAAAAGTTTCAGTATGCCAAATTTTCTTCTGTTTTTCTTTCCTGTAAGGATTATTACATAAAATAAACATATTTCATCATAAGACCCTGCACAAATGTAATTTAGAGGGGGGTTCTTAGTAGAGCTGTAGGTTTTTAAATTTCTTCTTCCGTTTCGGTTTTTCAGGTGGAGTAAAACCTCGGTTCGGTTTTTGGTTTGTTCATGAGGCCAAAAAAAATTCAATAAAACTCATTCTTATGTCCGGAGTCATAACTGAATGGCAGTGAAGTTGAGTGAAACTCAATGAATGCCCGAAATAAGCTATAATACATGAAAAGAATCAGGAAGGCCAACAATATAATAATTACCTAAATATACAGAACTTTTATTGTGCTTGGCCATTTTTCGAGGTCTGACACCTACACGCAACTTGAGGAAAGCTGCAAACACAACTGAACTGAAATGTCGGAAATTTACAAAATGTAGCCTTCCCAGAGTAGTGAGAGTACCCAGACACTGCCAATGGCAGTGTCTGGGTACTCTCACTACTCTGGGATGGCTACATTCTGTGAATTTCTGCAGCAAGAGAGTATTAATTAAAACTGAAAAACCTTAGATTACGGGATGTCGACGGTTTCGGTTTTTAAAAAAAACTTAAAACCTTGGTTCGGTTTTGGTTAACCTTCAGCTCTAGTTCTTAGCGGTTTTTAGGAGAACCCTTGATATTTCATAAATTCAAATTAAATACACACAAATTATACATCAAAATGAGGGTTCTAATGTATAGAACATGAACAATATATGCAATCAACTCACAGTGTTGACAGCAGGCACCAATGGTTTCTACCATTATTTGTACCAGAACTGATGATATTTTTGGAGAACCACTCGTGGCCACATGTGCTTCAGATATCCGAGAACAAAGTTAGGCATTTAAAACACTTCAGGATACACCGATAGGACTGCATTTGGTAAAAAGGACAACGCTGTCTCCATTTTTTATTGAAGATGGATTCCATGTTCGATGGACATGTGCAAATCACTCGATACCACAAATTTTCATTGAAAAGAACAAAATCGTAATTCTAAGAAATTCCAACAGGTGTCATGATACTTTGCATTCAATATGGCAACTCTGTAGTCTCCATATAAAAACAGTATGCAGTATTAAGGCGATCTTTCTCATCATGTGACATTTTGATGGCATTGTATATCGATGATTTTTTCAGTCTGATGACCTTGACGGAAAATCTAAACAAACCAACATTAATTCAATGTTTTGGAATTTACCCCTACCTAGGTCTATTCCTTGCAATGAAATTTCTTGTGGGAATATGTTGCAAGTTATGAAAGGGTTGTGGTAAGAAATAATTATATGCCCCATTGACCAAAAGCCCCTCATCTGACACTGACAGTTGAAAAATTAATTTTACAAGGCTAGATTTAAAAAAAAAATTTTGTGAAAGGAAGGAATGGGAAATGAACAACACTGAACACTGATTGCGATAAGTGCTGCACTGATATTTATTAAATTATTAATAGGAGCCTCCAGAGGCTCATACATCGACTACACATCATTGTAAATGATACTACATGTAAATCATAGCAATAATAAAATAAATAAAGCTCCTGAAAATAGTTGGTCCAAAACTCGCCCAAACCATATAAATATGCATTGAGTGAATGGATGAGCAAGCTCCTATTTCTGTGAAATGGATAGGGCGAGAATCACATGGGAAGGAAATGAGTGGCAGCAAAATTATGTTAAACGAAGCAGCCTACACGTAGTGAAAAACTGGTTTAAAGACCATGACGAGGATAAAGTGACAAGGATTATGTGATAAAAATTAGTTTGAATTACTACTAATTTTTTACATGGGGGTTAATGAGTCTCAGTGGTGAAACAGTGCGCAATAATCTAACCTCAGTGATAGAGAAAGGAGAAACCAAATAATAACATACAGACAATCCATTATTCCTGAACTTGTGCTCTCCATAATTAAAGATAGCATCGATTAGTACAGTATGGAAAATAATATCAGGCTAAAATTAGTAATTGGGAGAACATTCATAAGAATATCATTTGTGTCATTGAGTTGTGTGGACACAGAATAGATTGCCCCAGGAAGGCTCGCCACGCATTGTGATTATAGCACAACAAAATAACAGAACCCATTCATACCTGTCACAAAAGCGGCAAAAACAAGTTTCTGCCTTGGATTTTTATGACATACATTCCTACTTTTAAACAGTTCAATAAATTCAAAACATGTTTAAATTTCTGAAACACGTTTGTAAAGTACCAAACAGTCAATTTATTCTGAAAGCACCATTACTCATACTGAGGGATCTTTTTCAGCATTATAATGTGCAATTAACAACACATCATCAAAGAGAAGAATGTCAAATTTGTCTGTAGGAGACAATGTTACACTGACAGGCACTTGCTCACTGCTGCCCAATTAGAAAACAACAAAGTAACAGACATTTATCTGCGACTCGACATCCCAAGTGACCGAAATAATGGTTCATTCAACATTCCAACACCTTAATCCTTTTATGTTACATCAACTACACATCATTGTAAATGATACTACATGTAAATCAACAAATGTTTGGTAGCTTTGACAGTGCCCGTGTCGGCAAAAGAATTCTATCGTCTCACAGTCAAATACTGTTTATTTTCCCGACGCTATCCCATAAACTATAGGTGTAGCGGTTATCCAGTTAGCAGCTTTTCCAATCGGTTATGCCAATAACCGGTTATCTGGCTAACCGTTTCAGCACTAGTATTATCACTAAATCACCCACAGAGTGGAGATTCTAACCAGGCAATAATTGCAAATTTGTTGCAAAGCGTAACTAGCTCAAGCATAGTTTCAGCCAATGGACCTCTGGGTTAAACCCAGAGGTCCATTGGCTGAAATATTGCTTGTGTTTTTTGTCAATTTGTACAAAATTTGAAAGTTATAGTTTGGGTGATAACTCCACTCCACAGGTGATTTAGCTACAATCCACTCTCCACATACTGTATATCATGTGTAGCCCAATATTGGGGACATTTTTAGAGTTCTATATGTTTATATGAAAGTTGCATTGGGTCAATATATTTGGGAGAGGGGTGGGGGAGGGGGGGTAGCAAAAATTATAGTGGGTAAACTCCACCCTCCTGTGGCTGTGCCACTGAGATATTAAATATTTTTTTGTACATACAAATCTACAGGTATGAAGCAGCGTTACTGTATTGGCACCTAATGCCCTCCTGGAATATGGTTCAGGAGATCGATTGTCTCCTTTCTTTAGCAAATTCTTTTACTTTGATAGAAAACCTGATACTGGGGAGTCTTGTGCCCCCTTTAGGAAAGGGCCCAGAGCCCTTACTATTTTGGTAATTTGTGTACTGAAAATTTCTTTTGGAAGAAAAGAAACACACAAGGAAGAGGAAATATTACCTTTGAATTTTAATGTCGAACCAACTGTATGTATACTGCATGTACAGGGTATTTTTTGTTTTAAAAAATTGATTAGCAGTTTCCTTCTTGGTGTCAAAAAGTGATGATAAATAGCGAATATAAGGCTAATATGAAAGAAAAATGGTTAGCATTTGAACATTTTTGTATAGCATTTTGTGATGCGAATCGAGTCATCAAATACCCTGATATAGTACTCTTTATAACAAACAGTAACATGAAATTGTTATCAATTCAGTCTCTGCAATCTTGATGAAACTGTTCTTACTAGAGATGGGCAATATACCAAAAACCAAACCTATACCAATATCATGGGGATACCAAAAAACTGAACCAAACCCTTCATTGAATACCAAAATTCTGAATTTTCATATTTTCCTACTTTTGCTACTTATAAGGCCCTGTGCTGGCTTGATAGCAGTAGAAGGGTTCATTTTCATGAAAGAAGTGACTGATTTTCCTTTTAGTTTTGTTAACCCTTAACTGGTAAGGTGCGGAACTTTTTCTCAGCCTCAAGATTTGTTCACACATTTTTGTCTTGTTACAATTAATGGGAGAGTGCCATTCCATAAATTGTAACAATAGAAATCAATTGAGATGAAGTAATTTTACCTCCAAGATAATATGAAAGACATCTACAGAATATGAAGCCTTTAAATTTAAGTACCTGCAGTTCCGAATAAAGCCCAGATATGGGCTTCAAGCACTCCACCAGTTAACCCCCTGCACACTGATGTCAAAGTATCTAAATTTCAGGCAGAAAAAATTTCCCATAAAGCAACTAGAAATTTAACCAACTCAATCTCGTTTGACAGAGCTCATTGAGCTCTGTCAAACGAGATTGAATTGGTTAAATTTCTAGATGCATTATGGGAAAAACAGCTTCCTGAAATTTTGGTATTATGACATCAGAGTGAAGGGGGTTAAGGGCCTGGGAAATTGTCCTGAATTCTCACTACAATACAGACGTTGTGGAGTTTCCCAGTTTTACTTGTTTCTTATTCTTACTGCTGTGGCACTGTCAAATAAATTGAATAGCTTACATGCATAGACATGTGAAGCAGATTAATTATCACGCTGAACAGCAAACACACAGTGCTTAGAGAAACTTTGTTCCATTCTTCTCAATATTTGTGACTTTGAAATTTTTCCCGTGGCATTCACATACATGAAGAAAACATGATTACTTTGTTAGCTGCATAATCAGTCATAATAACAAAAAGAAAAATCATTTGAAATTGCCCTGCACTGTATTCATATATGTGCAATTTTCGCTCCTAAACGTTAGAGCCCACATGCCCTGATGATGCTTCCTAAAGATGGAAACCGGTCATGTTTCATTTGGTAAATGATCCACGGAACACTGGGTACATACAGTTAAAACTAGAAGTCCTGTCATGAAATGCGCACAAATAGCACGTTGATTTGCGCGTTAATCTGCACGTTAGGGCCCAAGTAAAGCTCTCAAATTCTGTACATATGGCCTGTGCACAAGCAATGTTTCAGCCAATGGACCTCCGGGTAACCCGGAGGTACATTGGCAGAAACATTGCATGTGTTTGCTATGAGTGACCAGGAGAACCTGCCGTGCTTAGGATGCCATTCGATATGGCAATTGCGCGCAATTCCAACGCGCAATTAAGCCTACATAAGTGCACTATTCGTGACAGGACTTCTAGTTTTAACTGTAAAATGAAATGCACATGCACTGGGGATACAAAGTTTCCAGACTACATATTTCTTTCTCACTACATGGTTCAAACTTCTTTCACATTGAAAACAATGCATAATGAAATATATTATTTCTTGTTGAAAGATTTTGTTTTGTTTTGTGTACTAATATCGAGTGTTCAGTGAATCTTCATTTTTTTTATGAGTGGGTCATTGTTCGGATTTCTCTACTTGCAGGGCTCGATTTAACTGGATTAGCATAGCACTTTGCTCTCCAATTTCTGAATTTTGCTATTCAAGATTTATTAGTTTCAAGTGCTTTTGGATCAACTGCTAATCAATTTTCCAGGGTGAATAGTAAATTGCTATTCAAAATTTTCAGATTAAATCAAGCCCTGACTTGTTGTAAAAATCCCCCCCCCCCCCCCCCCCCACACACACACACATAATGTGTGGTTATTAGAAAAAAATTAAATGACTTCTCCCCACCGCACCCCATCCCACCTCCTTGTTGGCTAACTATATGTATTCCATGGTTCTGATTTAAAAGGTTTCCATGGTTATAGTATAAGTTTATCTTTCTCCCCTCCCCTCATCTCAACCTCTCCCTCAGAGAAAAGCCATCCCAAAATACAATATTCATTTACTTTTAAAAATCATTTTTAGCTGCCAGAGTCATTCGGGCCTGGCATTTTCAGGAGAGCGATTTATTCGCTCGCCTTAAAAAAACTGAGGAGGGCGAAAATAGCCCTCTTGGCCTTGGAAAATAATGATTACAAAAACAGCCTATTCCTAAAACCCACAGGTTTTCAGATATCTGCTATGTTAGTGGTCTCTGCAATATGGCCACACTGCCCCTCCCACACCTCCGGGCCTTACCAAGGCCCGGAGGTGTGGGAGGGACAGTGTAGCCGTCTCACAGAGACTACCTGGTTAGCAGCACAAAATAAAATGTACAATGCCCACTAGGCATAATTTCATTAATAATACAACTTCATTTTGCCACTTTTAGTTTTTGTAAGCTTGAGTTGAGCTAATCACTCCCCTAGGACGTGTGAGGAGAGCGATTTTTAGCCCTCCTGCACGTTTAAGAATGCCAGGCCTGGTCATTTTGTCAAGGTGTTCTGTTATGATGTAAAATTCAAGCTAACACGTCCATATCAATAGGCTACTAAGAAGAACATAAGGTTTATACAATAATCAGCAGCTGTTTGATGATACTCCTGATCACTAATCCTATTGCAGTGACCGTTTGAAAAGATTATTGTCACTGGTTTTAATTGCTAAACAAACTACAATAATTATTAATTATATTGATCTGCGCAATCTCTATATACATGGTCATGCTGAGGTGTGACTTCTGTATCCATAATTGATTAATTGGAAATAAGTGTCAAAATTGTCAGCTGTCCGAATTTAATGAAATATTTCTTGAGTTGAGGAAATTCAAGAAAATAAACTGTTTTCTAAAATCTGTGTTTTCAAAATAAGGCTGTTATCTTTAATATCGATCTACTGAATGGAAAGATTCATGGAACCACTAATCAACTGAAGAAAAAGCACCAAGGAAAAGGAATTCCAAAATACCATGCCAGGGTTTTCTGTTTCACATCATTTCATTAGGAGGCCTCAATTTGGGCACTCGATAGAATTGTAGATCAGTCTTGCTTCAGTATTTTTGAAAGTGCGAAGTCTCTTTGACGAAAGTTTTATTTATTTGTTTCGAGGGGATGTAAATATACCAGGTGCATAGTCAGGAAAGGTCTTGCTTTGGGTCAGTGTATTTATGGTGGGGGAACGACACTGAATTTTAATGGTGAACCCCACTGTGGTCTTACACATATCATGCTGGGCACCTCACCCTGTAGAATCTAGGCTATGCTCCTGAAACAGACATCAGATTTTGCCCAGGACCATGACATGAACCACCTACATTATCTTTCTCCACTGTACATGTATGGTTCATATTTTCCATAATTTGCCTGTAGTAAACACTGAGTGGCTGGGATTACAAGAGGGATTAGTATTGGTTGACTACAACAAAATACCCATACAGTGGACTTAACACTCACATAGTGTGCTCAGGTTCTGTGAAAAAGCTTACAACACACTAGGGGCATATTTTAGCTTGAATGTTCCATATATTATAATACAGGTTTCTTTCTCATGCAGAAATTATGCAAATTAGATGAACTTTGATTTAGTCAGTGCTACTTATACACAGTAAGTGCACATGCCAATATGGCTCGAGCTAGAGGCCGTACTTATGAAACGATCTTCACGAAACTTCTTGGGTACCTTTGTTACCACCTTGGGATGAGAACGAGTGTTTTTGGGTGTGGTCCAAAATTCAAGATGGCTGCTCGGGACCATTTTATACCGAAATTAGGTGCAGTCAGTTTTTTTAACAGAACTTCTAGGACTACGTTTGTTATCATCATGGGATGGTAAAATTTGCTTTTGGGCTAGGCCCAAAATTCAAAATGCCTGTCGGCAGTCATATTTATGGGAACTGTGTGTATTACATTTTTTGCACAGAACCTGTAAAGAAGATTTTTTATGTCAGTAATGTTTGCTATAAATTGATTGGGTGCTTTGGTTATCAGTGCGGTATGAGAACAAATATTTTTGGGTTCAGTCAGACCCATTCAGGGACTCAAAAAGGGAGATAATTAAAAATATTTTCCAAAAACACCAGACAAAATAATGTTTCTTTAATACAGCATCCCAAGGATGTGTATATTCAAATGTTTGAAGCCAAGTTCCTGTGTTAATATGTGGTGTTGTTTGGGGAGGGTAAACATTATTAGCAAAACCCAATTTTCTATTTCCAAGGAGAAAAATAAAACCTCCTCTCCCGTGGGAACCCTATGAGCTAAAGATAAAAATTGAATACCTCTATTTTAAGAAGGACTGGACAAATATTTATTAATTAGTATGAATCAGTTGTAGAAGGGTTTGAACCAAACAGGCCAAAACAATTGCTAACATTTGGCTCATGGTGCACCATACAAGGATCCCCATTGTAACATTAACCCCATGGAGATTTCTTTTCTAGTTAAGTACCTAACTGTCACCCACCTTTACAATACTTATTAGAATGTTTTAATTAGAAATGTTTCCGATACCAAGTAGCCTACCTTGTTAGCTCCAAGACTTCTTGGCACATCTCAGTGGAATGTTGGCCGTGAGGGCTTCCGTGGATGGTGATGTTGTTATGTTGTAACATGATGGTAACCTAGATGAAAAAAGTGTTGTAATGTTTTTTTTCCCATCTCTGTTTTTACTATGCCATGCCAACCATGCTATTTACTTCAAAACAGAATTTTGTCTGGGATCTAGAGAAACAAATCTCACTTTTGTGAGATCGTGTATTATTTTTTAGGTCAACTTTGGCGAAGCCAAATTTGAGCTTATGCCATGGCCAGTCGTCCGTCTGTCCGTCAACAATTCAATACGGCTCGGGCTAGAGGCCGTATTTATGAACCGATCTTTACGAAACTTCTTGGGTACCTTTGTAATGACCGTGGGATGAGAACGAGTGTTTTTGGGTCCGATCCCAAATTCAAGTTGGCAGCCATTTTGTACAAAATTAGGTGCAATCAGATTTTTGCGCAGAACTTCCATATGAAAGCGCTGATTTGAATAATTTTTTGTATGAATGTTTAGTACCATGGGATACATCACATATAATACAGGTTTTTTTCTCGTGCTGAAATTATGCAAATTAGATGAACTTTGATTTATTCAGTGCTACTTATACACTGTAAGTGCACATGTCAAATTGTCAATACGGCTCGGGCTAGAGGCTGTATTTATCAACCAATCTTCACGAAACTTCTTGGGTACCTTTAAAATTCAAGATGGCTGCCAGTGGCCATTTTGTATCGAAATTACGTCCAATCAATTTTTTGTCACAACTTATATACAGCTCGTATTTATGAACTGATCTTCACGAAACTTCTTGGGTACCTTGGTTTTCACCTTGGGACAGGAACGAGTGTGTTTTGGGGTGCCTTTGTTATCACTGTGCTATGAGAACAAATATTTTGGGGTTCAGTCAGACCCACTCTGGGACTCAAAGATTTCTTTTCTAGTTTAGCATCTGACTGTAACCCACCTTTACAATACTTTACCTATACATTTGTTACAGACTACGGTCAGTATTTATGTACAGACCGTTACAATACTTTATATGTACCTTTGTTATCAGGTCACTACCTAGATGTTTGTCATTGCTGTGTCACATACTATACATGTACATGTCTTGACAAGTTGAGCTACAGTGTCATTGACACTTTCATTGTTGGGGGAATGACGTGTACATGTACACATTTGCTTGCAGTTTGAGCTAGAAGTTACAATACAGTGTTTTTGTGCACACAGTGCCTCTAGCGGTTTGCAACTCAACCTTTAATGGAGGATAAAAGTTCCTGAACTGAGCTTTTAATTTTGAATACAATTTTAAAGTGCATGTTTTGGAAAAAATATAAAATATTTGTGATGGTTGTCTTTTGAAATGTGTGAGAGAAGATAAAAATTGGGTGGGGGTAGGTAAAAATATGTCTTATTTCATCAGGCGAAACTGGATGGGAGTATAGGAATCACCAAATTTAAAAGCAGAATTCACATGGCAATCTATATTTTTTTCAGTATATTTTTTCATGAGATGATAAACTAAATGGATAGATGGTTGTTTATTCCCCAAATCAGCTTAATGAGATGGAGAGATTACATGTAGTGCTCACTGTCGTCAATGGAAAAAAAACACTGTATTGTAATCTAGAAAACTTGTGACCATCATTACAGTTAAAACTAAAAGTCCTGTCATGAAATGCGCACAAATAGCACGCTGATATGCACGTTAATGTGCGCGTTATGGCCCAAGTAAAGCTATCAAATTCTGTACATATGGCCTGTGCACAAGCAGTGTTTCAGCCAATGGACCTCCGGGTAACATTGTATGTGTTTGCTATGAGTAACCAGGAGAACCTGCCGTGCCTTGGGTGCCATTCGATATGGCACTTGCGCGCAATTCCAACGCACAATTAAGCCTACATAAGCGCACTATTCGTGACAGGACTTCTAGTTTTAACTGTATGTCAACCAACAAATATTGCTGTGGAAGTGTTTCTATACAACATTGTGAGAAGAATAAATCAGTTTGCAAGCCTTCAAATTCATTTATTTTGGGCACAACCTTTTGCCCTAATTTAGGCACGTTAAATCCAGAAATAACAGTCTTATCCTGTTTTATTTATTGCCATGCCTTTCTCTGTGTTTCTGTGTAGAGCTGTAGGTTAATCGAAACCGAACCGAGGTTTTTAGTTTTTTTTAAAAAACGAAACCGAAACCGTTGACATTCCGTAATCTAAGGTTTTTCGTTTTTTTATTAAATACTCTCTTGCTGCAGAAATTTACAGAATGTAGCCATCCCAGAGTAGTGAGAGTACCCAGACACTGCCACTGGCAGTGTCTGGGTACTCTCACTACTCTGGGAAGGCTACATTCTGTGAATTTCCGACATTTCTGTTTAGTTGTGTTTTCAGCTTTCCTCAAGTTGCGTGTAGGTGTCAGACCTCGAAAAATGGCAAAGCACAATAAAAGTTCTGTATATTTAGGTAATTATTATATTGGCCTTCCTGATTCTTTATGTATTATAGCTTATTTCGGGCATTCATTGAGTTTCACTCAATTTCACTAGCATTCACCTATGACTCCGGACATAAGAATGAGTTTTATTGAATTTTACTTGGCCTCATGAACAAACCGAAAACCGAACCAATCCGAGATTTTACTCCACCTGAAAAACCAAAACAGAAATTTAAAAACCTACAGCTCTATTTCTGTGATCATATTATGATGGAAGTGATTCTCAACTGTAGAAGAAGCACATAGAATTTATATATTTTTCTTGATGTCTTCACACCTTCTCTAATTTTGGCACACCTGTAAATGGTGTGAAATTGGGCTAACCTAAAGGCCTAATTTGCATGCCCCACTCCATTGATCATGCAGTCGGTCATGTCAAAAGAAATGTTCTTGTCAGAGATCAATTGTTCCATAATAAACTTCCATTTACAGTATGTGGAGAGTGGATTGTAACTAAATCACCCGTGGAGTGGAGTTATCACCCAAACTATAACTTTTGTATTTTGTATATATCGACTAAAATTACAAGCAATGTTTCAGCCAATGGACCTCCAGGTTTAACCCGGAGGTCCATTGGCTGAATCTTTGCTTGTGCTTGTTATGTTTTGCAACAAATTTGCAATGATTGCTTGGGTGGAATCTCCACTCTGCGGGTGATTTAGTGATAATACACTCTCCACGTACTGTATAACAAGCTATTAATTGAAAAGAGAATATGTATTTCATTTTTGGAATTCACTAAAAAAAACTCTTTCCAAAATCAAATCCTTAAGTCCAGTTTAAATGCTTCTTGAGAATATGGCAGGCTGGTTTCAGCCATTATGCTGGGTAGTGATGTTACGATGATCGGAATCGGTTATGGGCCGATAACTGCCCATCAAAAAAACATCGGACCTCGCACTTGAATATCGGCTTTTGCCGATTAGTAAAAAAAAAAAAAAAATCAGTGAAAATTTATCAAAGTATATGAGTGAAAAGAGATCTTTTACCAACCTAATACCGTGAAAACATAACCATTTTTAAAATTTGAACAGCTAAAAGCATTTCCCGACATCACATACACCATCGTAAATAGACTTGTGTTTGGATCTGGATTATGGATTTGGGATGCGTTCTGAATTTCACCGAGTTGTTCGATCTGTGTACAGAGTATTTCCAGTCATGCACATCTGTATGAGAAATTGCGAATACACACCAGAAGAGTCGATAAGTGGGAGACAGACAAGGACATGCAGTAGGGGAAGAACAATTCGGAAAAAAAACATCCCCCCCCCCCCCCTCCCGTTTTGGGCTCACCAACATTAGTTGTGTGAGCCTATCGCATAGCCCTCATGTCAGAGTCGGCGTCCGCTCTCAAATATTTTGAACTTTTGTGTACAGGTTTTGATTTTTTGGCTTTTTAAAATTTTTTTTAGTTTCTGCATATTGCTATGATGGTTCATTATAACATTTAACTCTTTTCCAGGGTGTTTTGTCTTAATTTTAACCCTTTGAATAAAATTTTTGACTTATTTTGATGTTTGCGTGCAGGTTTTGATGTTTTTATTTTACTTTCTTCCAAGTGGAGATTTACCTTGAAGCATATGTCCATGCTTTCTATTGTATGTAAACATGCATCTTAGGGCTATGTTTGCATTATTTAACCCTTTTCCTGCTGAATTACTTCAATTTTGGACTTTTATGTACAGCTTTTGGACTCAGGCTTACAGCTTCTTACTTTTATGTACAGGTTGTGATAAAAAAAAACAATTTCAAGTGAGGTTGACCTCACTGCATATTGCAGTGGTGGTTATTATAACATTGATATCTTTCCAGTTCATTTTTAAAATTTTTTTAACTCTTTGAATAGTTCAGACTTATTTTGACGTTTGCGTGCAGGTTTTCATGTTTTTTTTTTTTTCTTTCTTCCAAGTGTAGAGTTTCTGCATATTGCTATGGTGGTTCACTATAACATTTAATTCTTTTCCAGGGTGTTTTGTCATAATTTTAACCCTTTGAATCAAATTTTAAGACTTATTTTGATGTTTGTGTGCAGGTTTTGATGGGTTTTTTTCCTCTCTTCCAAGTGTAGATTTACCTTGCAGCATATGTCCATGCTTTCTATTGTATATAAACATGCATCTTAGGGCCATGTTTGTATTATTTAACCTTTTTCCTGCTGAATTACTTCAATTTTGGACTTTTATGTACAGCTTTTGGACTTAGGCTTACAGCTTCTTACTTTTATGTAAGGTTGTGATAAAAAAAAAACAATTTCAAGTGAGGTTGACCTCACTGCATATTGCAGTGGTGGTTATTATAACATTGATATCTTTCCAGTGCATTTTTAAAAAAAAATTTAACCCTTTCAATAGATTTTTAGCTCATCTTGACAAAGTCAAGCTGAGCTAATCCCATCGCTCTCCGCCTGTCGTCCGTCGTCCGTCAACACCATGTTTTGGTCTTCTCCTCCAAAGCCACTGAGCCAATTCAAGTGAAAGTTTGTGTGAGTGATGGTCCCAAAGGGGCATTTCATTTTTGTTCAACTCAGCATGCCCAACCCCATAGGGAGGGAGTGGGGGAAAATGCTCCAAAATATTTTTAAAATCTTCTTCTCAAGAACCAGTGTGTACAATGACTTGATATTTGCTATGGAGCTTCCTTATGAGGTGTAGAATCAAGTTTGTTCAAACGAAGTTCGTGAAGTAATATTTGGGTTTGTAATAGGAGGGGTAAGATTTTTGGCCCCACCCAAAATTTCTATTTTCTGAACCGATGGTCCGGTATGAACCAAATTTGGTTTGTGGTAGTATTGGGTCATAAGTACTTCTTGACCCATGCAAAAAAAAAAATTCCCGCAACCCCATGGGAACCCTGGGAGCTAAAAGTAGAAATATTTTCAAAGGCCCATATTTCCCAAACCCCACGGAACAGAGAGCTTTTATTTGGTATGAAGTATCCTTATGACCAGTAGAATTGAATGGTAAAAAAAAATTGACATCGGTTATGTTAGGGTGTTCTGTAATGGGCATCGAAAAAATGCTGAGTCAGCATATTTGCAAAAATTTAAAAAAATCCTTTCTCCAGAACCAATCATCAGAATCTTTTGATATTTGGTATACAGCATTCATAGGGGGTCAAATAAAAGTTTGTTGAGATAAAGCTCATTGGTTCATATTTGGGCTCTCTACAGGAGCCTGAAATTTTAACATAGGGTAATATGGGGAATATTCTTTAAAAATCTTCTTCTTCAGAACCACCAGTCAGAATCTTTTAATATTTGGTATACATCATTGTTATGAGGGTCAGATTCTAGATTGTTCAAACCAAGTCCCTAGGTTAATATTTGGGCTTCCTACGGAAGCCCAAATTTGATCTTTGTTCAATATGGAGGGTAATTTAAAAAAATCTTCTTCTTCAGATCCATCACTCAGAATGCTTTGATATTTGGTATGCGGCATCTCTATGGGGGTCAGATTCAAGTTTGTTCAAATCAGATCCCTAGGTATATATTTGGGCTCACTATGGTAGCCCAAATTTTTACTTAGTGCAATATGAGGAAATTTCTTTAAAAATCTTCTTCTTCGGATCCACCAGTCGGAATGCTTTTATATTTGGTATACAACATCTCTAGGGGGGTCAGACTCCAGGTTGTTCAATTCGAGTGCCTAGGTTGATATTTGGGCTCGATATGGGAACATGAAATTTAACTTAGTACAATATGAGGGAATTTCTTCAAAAATCTTCTTCTTCAGATTCACTTGTCAGAATGCTTTCACATTTGGTATACAACATCTCTAGGGGGGGTCAGATTCAAGTTTGTTCAAATCGGATCCATAGGTTAATATTTGAGCTCGCTATGGTAGCCCAAATTTGAACTTGGTGCAATTCGAAGAAATTTCTTTACAATTTCTCTTCTTCAGATCCAACAGTCAGAATGCTTTCATATTCGGTACACAACATCTCTAGGGAAGTCAGATTTAACTGTGTTCAAATCAAGAGCCTGGGTTAATATTTGGGCTCTCTATGGGAGCCGGAATTGGCCATTTTGCTGAAGAATTAAAAATTTTGTATTCAGTACCCTCTAGAGGTACTAAGATTAATCCACATAGGTTGTATCAAGGGGCTTCATAGGAGAGCTCTACATTTTACTTATGATTAACTGAAGAAAAGGCATGATGCCCAGATTATTTTTGTCACTCCTGAGGGACTCAAGGATTGACAGTGTAGCCTATGGAGATGGCTTGCTTAATGTAGACTCATTCTTGGACTCTGTTTAAATTGTGTTCTGCACAAGATGAGCACTTCAGGCCCCGTGGGGCCTCTTGTTAGACTTATTTTGACGTTTGCGTGCAGGTTTTCATGGATTTTTTTTTCCTTTCTTCCAAGTGTAGAGTTTCTGCATATTGCTATGGTGGTTCACTATAACATTTAACTCTTTTCCCGGGTATTTTGTCTTAATTTTAACCCTTTGAATCAAATTTTAGACTTATTTTGATGTTTGCGTGCAGGTTTTGATGGGTTTTTTTTCCTTTCTTCCAAGTGGAGATTTTTTCTTGCAGCATATGTCCATGCTTTCTATTGTATGTAAACTGCATCTTAGGGCTATGTTTGTATTATTTAACCCTTTTCCTGCTGAATTACTTCATTTTTGGACTTTTATGTACAGCTTTTGGACTTAGGCTTACAGTTTCTTACTTTTATGTACAGGTTGTGATAAAAAAAAACAATTTCAAGTGAGGTTGACCTCACTGCATATTGCAGTGGTGGTTATTATAACATTGATATCTTTCCAGTGCATTTTTAAAAAAATTTGAACCCTTTGAATAGATTTTTAGACTTATTTTGACGTTTGCGTGCAGGTTTTCATGTTTTTTTTTTTCCTTTCTTCCAAGTGTAGATTTACCTTGTAGCATATGTCCATGCTTTCTATTGTATATAAACATGCATCTTACGGCTGCGTTGTATTCTTTAACCCTTTTCCTGCTTAATTACTTCAATTTTGGACTTCTTTTGTTTACAGGTTTGGATTTTTGTGCTTTTAAAAAAAATGTTTTCTTCTTTGCATATTGCTGTGGGGGTTCACGATAACATTTAACTCTTTTCCAGGGTATTTTGTCGTAATTTTAACCCTTTGAATCAAATTTTGGACTTATTTTGACGTTTGTGTGCAGGTTTTGATGTTTTTTTACTTTTATGTGCAGGTTTTGAGGTTTGTCTTTCTTCTCTTCCAAGTGGCGACTTACCATTGAACATATTGCCATGATTCCTATTTTATGTTAGGATGCTTTTTGGGGGCTATTATTATATTATTTAACCCTTTAGCTGCTTATTTACTTTAATTTTGGCCTTTTGTGTGCAGGTTTTGTACTTTTGTGTGCAGGTTTTGATATTTTTTTTTAAGTGGAGTTTTACCTCACTGGCATATTGCCATGGTGGTTACTGTAACATTTTCAGGGTATTTTTCTAAATTTTAACCCTTTGAAACAAATGTGATACTTTTATGTGCAGGTTTTGAGGTTTGTCTTTCTTTTCTTCCAAGTGGATATTTTTCAAGTAGACTTTCACCTTACTGGCATATTGCCATTGTGGTTACTGTGACCGGGTATTTTTCTCAATTTTAACCTCTTGAAACAAATGTGATACTTTTTTTTACTTTTATGTGCAGGTTTTGAGGTTTATCTTTCTTTTCTTCCAAGTGGTGACTTACCTTGTAGCATATTGCCATGGTTCCTATTTTATGTTAGGATGCTTCTTGGGCTATTTTTATATTATTTAACCCTTTAGCTGCTTATTTACTTTAATTTTGGACTTTTCTGTGCAGGTTTTGGACTTTTGTGTGCAGGTTTTGATATTTTTTTTAAGTGGAGTTTTATGTCACTGGCATATTGCCACGCTGGTTATTGTAATATTTTCAGGGTATTTTTCTAAATTTTAACCCTTTGAAAGAAATGTGATACTTTTTTTACTTTTATGTGCAGGTTTTGAGGTTTGTCTTTCTTTTTTTCAAAGTGGAGACTTACCTTGTAGCATATTGCCATGGTTCCTATTTTTTGTTAGCATGCTTCTTAGGGGTTATTATTATATTATTTAACCTTTAGCTGCTTATTTTCTTTAATTTTGGACTTTTGTGTGCAAGTTTTGAACTTTTTTTTTACTCCAGCCACCCCTTTACATTGGCCACCTGTTGGTGAGCCACGGGGTACTGATACCCCCTCTAGTTAGTTTTCTGTGCGTTTCGGCATTAGCTTCAGGACAATTCAGCATCCTTAGTATCAAAGTGTTGTCATTTGTTTTTGTTCACATGAATATGACGAATTAGACTTCTCAGAGTCATGGTAATTTTTCTTCGATTGACATTCTCGAAAATAGTGACGAATCTATCAGATAAATAAAACACAGGGCATTTTATTTGTCTGATAAATTTGTCACGTTCATTGCGAATGTCAACTATAAACATCATTACGACACTGCCAATCTTGAGTAAAATTATTTAGGTATAGTCTTATTCCTGGTGCCCAATAATGTGACAGTGTGTTTACAGCTCTTTGATCTATCTAACTTCGAAGTTCAAAGTATTATAGTAGAAAGGGGAGGGCAGGCCTGGCATTTTCAGGAGAGTGATTTATTCGCTCGCCTACTTCTTGCCTTAAAAAAATTGAGGAGGGCGAAAAATAGCCCTCCTAGCATTAGACAATGATTACCACAACAGCCTATTCCTAAAACCGCAGTCTTTCAGATCTATGCAATGTTAGTGATCTCTGCAATATGGCCACACTGCTCACCTCCGGGCCTTACAAAGGCCCGGAGGTGTGGGAGGGGCAGTGTAGCCGTCTCACAGAGACTACCTGGTTAGCAGCACCAAATAAAATGTACAAAGCCCACTAGGCAAAATTCATTCATAGTTGAACTTCATTTTGCCACTTTTTAGCTTCAGTAAGCTTGAGGAGGAGCTAATCGCTCCTCTAGGCCATGTGAGGAGAGCGATTTTTAGCCCTCCTGCATTTTTAAGAATGCCAGGCCGGGGGGGGGGGGGGGGGGGGGGCAGGGGGGTGGGGGGTCGTCTTTCACTATATATGACATGGGGATAATAATGTATCTGAACATCGGAATCGGAAATCGGACGATAACGCCTTTAGATAATCGGAAATCTGTCCATTGGCAAATTTTGTTATTGGAACATCACTAATGCTGGGTAAAGAGTTGCTGTAGATGAGATTTACACTAAGGCTGTACAGAGACAGGGTTAGTTATTAATAACGATTTTTTTTTATAACCAGGATGTATGCGCAGGGTTAGTCACACTTTCTAGTTATAAAAAATTGGTAATTGCCATTTCAACAACATTACATGTACATGAGTGCTGGAAATGAACACAGTTGACAGGTGCAGTTTTAAGCTACCATGAAGTCAGAGATGGGAGTAAATTGCACCCGTAAAATGTTAGTATATGAATTTTTGAGGGAATACTGTCACCTGGCCAAATACCAGAAATCTTAACCCTTTGAACTCTAGTGGTATCTTCCATGCCAGTTTAATGGCAGCAATTAGAAGAGTCCATATTCATTATTTGGGGTAGACCAATCAATATTTTCAACGTGCAGCCTCTGGGCTGCACGTTGAAAATACTGATTGGTGAACCCCACACATTTACTGAACAGCCATTCTATTTAATGACGGTATGACGTATCATGTTCATAGCCAGAAAATAGGCCACTTAAGTTCAAGGGGTTAAATGTATAAGGAATTGCTGAATTATGTCCGTAACTTGCCACTGGCCACAGAGTGCTGCTTTCTCAAAACAACTCACATTTATATGCCCTCACAGTATATTAGTGCTCCACAACATTTTTCAGCAAGTGCATTTTTTAGCTCCCGGAAAATAAAAAACATGGGTACTGATGGGTGCAATTGCACATGCACCTGTCTCATTTACAGGACTGGTAAGTGTGCTCTTACTAAGGCTGTGCAATGCACAGAGTCAGTCACATAAATTAAAGATAAGATAATCTTATTTACATGTATAACCAGAGAGAAAAGACTGACTAACCCTGTTCATTGCTAACCATAGGCACTGCAAAGGATTAGTTGACAGGCTAACATATCACACGCTACATGAAAATATACACTAAGGCTGTAAAAATGCATGTGCTTAGGTGGTTACATGTTACATAGTTTTTATTTTTTCCTTAGTCTAAAGTGAAGCTCTTTCCATTCAAATTAAGTTCAACACCGCAAAACATAGGTAGAAAAGAGAATGAAAAATGAGTATTTTTTGTTTGAGCTCTACAGTTGCTATTGTTCAACCCTTAAGTCTTCCTATGTCTCATATATGGCCACAAACTGCCTATTTTATATGGTTCTGAAAAGGTTGTTCCAATTGCATTCTTCCTTGCAATCTTTACCAGTAGGATGCATTTTGCTTGAGTGTTTTTACATCGTTGTTGGCTGCCCATACAGGCAGCCAACAATGATGTAAAAACACTCAAGCAAAATGCATGAATGTAGGAAAAAAAAAAGTATCAGACATTGGCCAGAACATTAGACTAAATAAGAAGGTGTAACATGCATGTGTATGTATCTGTTATTGTAGTGTAAGGTGTAACATGTATGTGTCTGTAGTCCTGATATATTGATAAACAATAAAAATAGAAAAAGTGTTTATTTTTTTCCTTTTATTTTTTTTCCTACCCAAAACTGTTATTTTTTTTCTGTTACTTTCTTTCCTGTTACTTTTTTTCTGAGTACCACCATCAATAATGTAAAAACAACTGATAAATCATCTGCTGCTGTTTTTTTTTAATTATTGGGGTTTAATGACACTTTTGACAGCTGGATTCCCTTGTATCTGACATTTTTTCGGTTGGAACAAGCTGGAGTACATGTACCTGGTGAGAACCACTGAGCAGCAGCAAACAACTGTCAGACTCCAACATGCGAACTATGCACGAGCAGGGTTAGCATTTGTTGAAAGCAAGTGCTCCAATGATGGGCAGTATGCCTTAGCACACAGCACCATGGACCATGCCCCCATGTGAGCAGACAGGATTAAGTGCCTTGCCCATGGACACAATGCAGTTACGCCTAGGGCTGTCGCGACTATCATTTTTTGTTATCGACTAATCGTGACCAGTAATCGACGGTTAGTCGATTAATAGTCGCTTCCCATGTTTTTTTAGCAAATCATTCTTCTGTTCGTAAAACTCTGAAAATGACAATGGCACCAGTGTGTTCAGACGAAGTGGGGTTGTGGGAACAACAAATCGGTCCCGACTGAAGCTACATGTAGTCCAATCTTGGATCCACAGTCCGTAATATAATTACAGGACGTACCAACCCCCAAAATAATATTACTGACTGTGGGTCCAAGTTTGAACTAGATTGAAGCCGATGAATTAAAATGAATTTACCAAAGAACGCTCCTGCATATGTTTCCTTTCTGCAATAAGTTTCTCGAAATTTTGAACATTGAGATCTATGCATTCCCTCGTCAGTTGTTAAAATTGGATCTTAGTCTGAAGTTCCGAACTTTGAGAAGTGATCTGACTTTCGTCATAATTTTGTCACTTCCGCGCTTTGGGTTTTTCAATGGGTGCATTCGTGTGTACAAGACTGGAGAAATTCAGAAGAATCTATTCTTCTCGAGTAACTGTGAGTGTTCTTTCTTACACAGTCAGTGACAGTCGTACAGTCTTCCGGATATGAATGTTAACTATGGTTAGATATTTAAAGTTATTCACCTTCATTGATCATTCACCTCACAAAACAATGCAATTTAGCCCCGACGTGTAGTAGATGTGTACCACCTTGAAAATGAACGACGATCGACTAAAAATAAAAAAACGTCGACTACTTCAACAGTCGACGGTTAGTTGACTAATCGAATAATCGCGACAGCCCTAGTTACGCCAAGTGAGAATCGAACCATGAACCTTTTGGTTTGAAGTCCAGATCAGTGGTAACCACTGAGCCACCGCGCTCCCATCTGCAGACCTCTATGTAAATGTCAAAACGGTAGTTATTAACATAAAAATAATATGAGGACTTATGGGTTAAACTGTGATAATCAGCTTCGGAAACATGTTGAAACTGGAAGTTCTGTGACTGTATTGTGCACTATTTTGAACTCATAGCACCTTTGTCCATGTCAGACTGCACCATTTGTGTAACTCAATTCCTGTAGAGAAACAGCTTGCCCGACTCCGTACAAATTCTATACTAGTAAAAAGTTAACATCATTCCTAACCACTCCTGGGATACATGTAATGGCATACAATGTACATGTAAATGTCGACTCCATATAAAAAATGAAGAGAGTCGATTACTACTTAACCCTTTACCCAATGCAGACGATATCAAAATTTATTATTTTAAATATAATTTTTTTAAATTTTTCAAAATTTTCCAACAAAACCATATCATGTGACCCCCTCATTGGAACGAGCTAAATGAGCTCGTTCCAATGAGGGGGGTCACATGATATGTCTTTGTTGAAATATTTTGAATTTTTTTTTTTTTTCAACTGTTCAATTTGCATATTACGTGGTCGGATGCGGGCGATTCGTTGGGTAAAGGGTTAATAGCAGCGGCATATATTTTCCACCTGAAATTATTTATTATTGTTCATAACAGCACAAGAAACAATTGCAAACTTTCATCACATGGACCACTGGGAACAACCCGGTGGTCCATGTGATGGAAGTTTACAAGTGCTTCTTGTGTTTTGTTTTCAGAAATTGTAAGTAAATACTAAGTGAAAAAATCTATCTCACAGCGATTTACTAGTAATCCTCCCTCCACATACTGTAGTCTCAATATTTTCTTTCTGTTTGATTGGTTCAGTTTGTGATTTCATTACCGACCTCGCTGATAGTGCATTACCTTTTGCATTGCACAGCGCTGTTGTGCATTTCAGACAACTTCATTCTTCTGCAGTAACGAGTGTATATTAACTAATGAGCACATTCTGCAATAATTGTGACATGACTTCTAGTTTCAGCTGTAATGAAGGAAGAAGCCAGCAAATCTCATTTTTGTGACAGCTGTTAGTGAGAAAGATATTTTGCATTGCGGGTTAATCCTTTACCCAATACACATTGTATAAAAAAAAATTTTTTCAAATTTTTCAAAACATTTCAGCAAAACCATATGTGATCCCTCGGTGGAACAACAATTGGTCACATCTCAGCAGCTCAATTTGTAAATTACAGATGAGGTTGATTGCGGCATGTAGGTAAAGTGTTAAAAGAGATCTTGGTTTTCTCTTCAGCCCATGATTTATTTACTTGTAATGTGATAACCAGTAGTTAAAGACTACAGAGCTTTTTCATGTAAATTGATTATTCAATTAACTGACCTATCTAAAGAATATTCATTGACCTTGAATTAATGAAATGAAAATTAACTTGCAGATTTGAATGTTTAGATTATGTGGGACAATGTTGAATATTGATTGTTAAACTTAAGTTTACGGCAGCTGTAGTCTATCCTCACATAGTTGTATGAAGTTTGATGTTTGAATAATTTCTGAGTTCTGGTTCTCATCAGATCACTGAAGTAAAGCAACGTCACGCACGGTTAGTAGTTGGATGGGTGACCATTTCAGCGACTGCTTTGCAGTCCCACGTTGTGTCCCTGGAAAGGTACTTAACCCCGATAGCCTACATGGGGGCATGATGGCGCTGTGTACTAAGGCGTACTGCACGTCGATGGTGTGCATGTCTTCAACCAATCTAACCCCGCCTGTGCCGCGGCGCAGAGTTCAGAGTTACGATGTGGGAGAGCTGACAGCTGCTCGTCATTGCTCTGTGGTTCTATCCGGATACCCCAGCAAACCAGAAAATAAGCAGACTGTCATCTGCAAAATGAGTTCCTCAGAGGGTGAATTTAGTGATGCTACCCTGCACAGCAGGGTAGCATCACTAAATTTACCCTCTCTGAACCTCAATCTGAATCAGGGTCTCAAAACTAAACAGAAAGAAGTACCCAGAGGATAAATTGGCCCACTGTATGGGATAGCATCATCAAATTCACCCTTTGGGAACATCATTCTGCAAATGTTAGACTGCATATTTTCAGGTCTGTACCCCAGCTTCTTCCACCCATAAAACTGCCACAGTCATGATCAGCCATTGTGCATAAGTGTATGACCTTAAACAAGAATAAATAAATAGTTTCTGAGTTATGGCTGAGACATGATTTGTGACCTTGAACATATGAAAGTCAAGCATGACTTTGAACTTGAAGATGTGCAAGGGGCTATTACGTGTATATAGGACACACCTACTAAAAATGATATGTTGATTCATTACAGCCTCTCCCCATTTCTCATCATTTCTCAGGCACTCCCACAGAGTCTGTTGGCTGCTGCGTGTTGCTGCTTACTCTATTTAATTACACATGTACCTCTACAGACTTGAAAAAATAAAATTTATATATTTTAGATATATTCCCAACATCATTTGCATGAATGAAAGTTGCTTCTCGTTTTTCTTTCAAGAATCATTTGTACGAATCGATTCTGATTCTCGCTTGAATTTTAAGCCCTAAATGCAGGGACCGACCTGGGCATGCGCGAGTGTGTATTTGGTTCTGAAACATCAGGACCTGGCTCTTAAATCCCAGAAATAGGCTTCTCAGTTGGCGCGTAACTTCTCAGATCATATTTTGATATTCTTTCGATGGATAATCGAGAGAGACACTCTTACATGTATTATATATATGATTATCATTTATCATTGTTGTAGAGTGCTTAAGTTAATACCTCAAGTCTTAATTACCAAGCATTAATCTTCACTGTGGTTTCTGATCAAGTCTTGGCTGCCTAAATAGGCAGCCAAGACTTGATCAGAAACCACAGTGAAGATTAATGTTTGCTAGTGTACTAAATGAAAATGATGAGAGCTATTACATACTTGCAGTGTGTGTTACAAACAGCAGTGTGACTCCGTAAATTGAAATCTGGCGCATGAATTGAAAAAATAGGCTCCGAGGCTAGAGCGTATTTTAAATAGTCCTGATCGTCCCTGAAATGGTGATCATGTGATAAATCTTACCTTGTGTTTTTTAATTACAGGTTATGGAAAACCCCATACATTATACATCTACAAATCATGCCGATGAATTGATAGAAAAAATCAACAAACATCGTCAGAATGAAGAACTCTGTGACCTGACTATAAAAGTGGGGGATGTTAAAATCCGTGCTCACAGAATAGTTCTCTCATCTTCTACGCCATATTTTCACAATTTATTTGAAAGAACAAAATTGAAAGATTTTTATGAATTGAATATTGATGATTTAGATCCAGCTGCTGTTCAAAGCCTGATTGACTATTGTTATACATCATCAGTTACAATCACACCGTTAAATATATTCTCTATAGCTAGTGCTGCAAAAGTCTTCGGAATGGATGAGATTGGAAATGTGTGCTGTGAGCTTGTACCAATGTTGTTGAACAATGAGTCGTGTCTTAATTGCTACCAAATGGCAGAGGAATGGAAATTGTCTGAAGATTTAATTAATGAGGTCAAATCTCTGATCAAGGACAATGTCGATAATGTGAGTTTTGTCCCATTTTATGTAACATATACAGTAAAACCTGTCTTGAGAGACCACATCTACCGGGCACTGATTGGTTTTACTGTATAATGGACCTGCTGTGGGAGACCACCTGTCTTGAGAGACCACCTGTCTTGAGAGACCACTGTGACCTGGTACCAACTTGTATTTTTATGCCATAATAGACCTGTCTTGAGAGACCGCCCCTTTGAAGACTGAAACCATGACAAAAACTTTTTACCTGTTCTGGAATTGGAAAATCCATTGTGGTTATACAAACATAATTAAAAGTATTAAAAGCTCTTAATTGGATTTCAATTGCTAACTCATTAAAGATTGAGATGTTTTTATAAGACCCCTGTGAAAAGATTAGGATTATTGCTGAATAAACAATTTCGTACATACCTGAAATGTGACAGATAGGAATAAAAATAAATTTGTGTTGAAAATCTTTTTGTAACAAATTGAAATGGACTGTTATAAAAATTATAAAAAATAAATTAGTGTTGAAAATCTTCAATGAAGATTTTCAACACTAATTTATTTTTATAATTTTGATAACAGTCCATTTCAATTTGTTACAGAAACTTCATAAAAAAGAACAACTACAAAGTAATTACAAAAATCCATTCTTTTCCATTTCTGAATTTTATGGTTGGTTATAGTTATTCACTGACTTGAGAAAACCTGAAACCTGTTATGAGAGACCACCTGTCTTGAGAGACCACTTTTGTGTGGCCCAAAGGGCGGTCTCTCAAGACAGGTTCTACTGTACAGTACATGTAGAAAACTATTTGGTTTCAGATGAATAGGCAAATCTCTTATCGGCTCATCACTATTTTTGAGGATGCCAGACATAAATCAATGCAAGAATTGGTGGATACAAGGCTGTTATTGGATGAAGGAAGTGTTCAACGGTGGTTTTGAATGTTCAGGGCTGTAAATTTATAATATTTATAAAATTATTTTATGTTTCCCAATTTCAGGACATATGCCTTCTGTCATCATTTTTAAAAATAATTATTCCACTGTGTGTTAAGTATTCCTTCCCTATCCTTGCATGAACCTTTTCTGTTAAACTCTTAAGCTTTTTGGCTGTTTTTTATTTAAATTTTTTATTAAATTTCTCGGGAGTTTAACATTTATTACAGAATATTATTCTGTTTTTTCCCCAGGGTTACGTCCTCACCCTAGGGGTGTTAGGCCGTTTAGTCTTGCATATTCTATCCAATGTATCGTTTTTTCTTCGTATGAAGATCTAGCTTTGCATTTGATAGCATTTCAATTGGTTCTGATTTTGGGCCTTTTTGTGCGCCTGATGTTTTGTTTACATTGACATTGTTTACATTATCAATGTTCTCATATTTATGTACACCACTACGCAAGTGACCATTACATGAATATCCCAGGTCCACGATATCTTCACTCAAGATCTACAGTTAAAACTAGAAGTCCTGTCACGAACTTCGCGCTTATCTAGGCATAATTGCGAGTAGGAATTGCGCGCAATTGCCATATAGAATGGCATCCCTAGCACGGTGGGTTCTCCTGGTTACTCATAGCAAACACAGGCAATGTTTCTGCCAATGGACCTCCGGGTTACCTGGAGGTCCATAGGCGGAAACATTGCTTGTGCACAGGCCATATGGACATACTTTGACAGCCTTACTATGGTCATAACGTGTAGATTAACGTGCAAATCGACGTGCTATTTCTGCGCATTTCATGACAGAACTTCTAGTTTTAACTGTAAGAGAAGTCGCAGGCTTGGCAATTTCAGGAGAGCGATTTTTTAGCTCTCCTTACTGCCCTCCTGAAAGAATTAAGGAGAGCGAAAAATTGCCCTCCTAAATATTTTGGTCTGGGATGATTGAGATTACATGTATTATGCTCACATTAAATTTTTGTTGTAAAGCAAAAATGTAATTTAACTTCGAAGTCACATAACATCACGTAATTTCATTTTTAAAGTGGTTTAGTGGTAAAAGGTAATGGCTGCAACCATACCCAAACACAGTTGCAATCATTTGAAGCAAAATGGGTCACAGCAATATTTTTTTTTTCTGTCAGTTTCAAGTTCAACAACTGACATCACAGTTTGAGAGGTAATTATTCAAGGAATATTGACACTATAGTATACTACCATTACTTCTATCCTGTCACTTGAAGCACTTGCACCAGGATGTGACTGTAGATTCAAGCAGACCTGTTGTCCAAGAAAGTCATACGCCTACCACTACCACCTTCAACCCCCTTTGGGGGGTTGAAGGTGGTAGTGGTAGGGGTATGACTTTCTTGGACAACAGGTCTGGGTACACACACAGGTCTTGTCAAGTGCGTGTTCGGTTGTTGAGTGAGACATATAGATGTCTAAGAGATTTTGCTTTACCTTTGTAAAGTTAATAAAATCACTGATGTAATAGTCTGTTGGTTTCAGTTTCAATGAGTTCGTTCAACTGGATACTTGAAATGCTATGTAAAGCTAATTGCTCTCCTAAGCTGATTGAGGAGAGCGATTTTTTGCCCTCCTGCATTTTTCAGAATGCCAGGCCTGAGTCGCCGACTAATATTGGCAATTGTTTCTCGAGTCAATGTCCGACACGATATTAAAATCACCATGATTCTCGGTCAAACAGATTACAGCAGTAATTAATTTCTAGGGCACCTGAGCGAAAAGGATGTACTTATTGTTATATTTTACATGACTCTCACAATTTTGTGGTCAAAATACATGTATAATTCAACAATCTCAACTCGACGAAATGACGTTGGCCTTACCATTACCAACATTCATAAAATATTTACGTTTTTAATCAGTTAGAATATTGTTTTTTAAATTTTGACAAATTGCAACATTCCGACACAAACGTACATAAATTTGCTTCAGAAAATTATTGATGACTGGTTATCATTCTGACATTCTGTGACATCAACATGTAGTAGTTTATTTGGTCTAATCTATTTCACAATTAACCCTTTACCCAACGCAGACGATATAAAAATTTTTTAATTTAAATATTTTTTAAAATTTTTTTTGAAAAATTTGAACAAAACCATATCATGTTAAAATTTTCCGAAAAATAATATTTTTTCAGCTGCTGAATCTGAAAATTATTGATGACTGGTTATCATTCTGACATTCTGTGACATCAACATGCAGTAGTTTATTTGGTCTAATCTATTTCACAATTAACCCTTTACCCAACGCAGACGATATAAAATTTTTTTAATTTAAATATTTTTTAAAATTTTTTTTGAAAAATTTGAACAAAACCATATCATGTTAAAATTTTCCGAAAAATAATATTTTTTCAGCTGCTGAATCTGCAGATTAGGCGGCCGATTTGTTGGGTAAAGGGTTAATGCTGCGATTATGCTCTCGGGAGTCAATCCCTTTCACTCCAGATGTCTTGTCCAATTTAATTACTGCTTTCATTGTCCGCGTAATCCCGGGTGGGTTTAATACTTTTGTGTCACCTCGGACCTAGGATATTCATGTAACAGCCGCTTGCGCAGTAGTGTAGTTTCTTATATTCTATTACTGTAATATACTTGTACTGTAGAATACATGGATTATTATTCCGGTAGTGTAGCTCATAAAATTTTGGATTTTGTCCACACTTAGGCTCTATCGGGATGCCCTTGGGCTCTTCATGTTCTCTTTGGGAACTTAGGCATTTTTCAAAAACAATTTTCTGTTTGCAAAAAATATTATGAATTTAATTATGATTGTTATTATTCATGTATCTCAGTTATATATATATTGTTGCGGAGTTTGGAGGACTGATATCGACTTTAGTTGATACACTCCTGCAGACTCTTTTCATTCTTGTATAGCACTGGGATGACTGATGTTGGATTCGGGTGTTGCAGTACGTTGTTGGCAGTGAGGTTCTGAGGAGCAGAGCCTCTTACCACGTTTTAATTCATTCTGTCAGTTTCTATTTCTCAGGAACATGAACATGGTGATGATATTGTGACATCCATCCAAGTGTGCTACCGTCGCCGCACTCCGTGGAACATATAGAGCTAGCTAGAGTGCTCATTATTGCAAGAGTTAGGGCCTTTGGGTAAAGATGTCAATCTCTTGCAAGCAGCTAGCTCGACCGATGAAACGGTACTCCGTCCATGGGTGCCATGACGTCGGGTAAGTCTGTTGCGGTCTAAGAAGTGGATTGGGTAGAGTGAGCACTATAATATAAATGCTCACCCAGCGACGATAGAAATAGGGAGGAAGTCTGCAAGTTCTGGTACTCGGCGAGGTCTGATAGACCGCAAGTGGGAGAGGCCCTCCCCCCTCTCTAATATAGCAACGTCTGGGGTCAGATGTTGTTTTGAGAACTTGCACAAGCTGGAGCATATGTCTGCCCTCCACTCGTGATGCTCTATTTAGTCTGCAGCTGGGGCTTCTGTCAAGGGTTCTTCCGCTACGTTTCACAAGACCGAAATGAAGTTTTCTGGTTGGAAACTTTCACGAGACAGAGCATATGACCGCCCGCCACTTGGGACGCGTCGCTCCATCTTGTCTGCATCCGGGGTCGGCTTCAGTCATGGCTTCCTCCACTACGTTATGTTATTTAAGCACACATGACCGCTTCCTAGCTACCCGACTTCTGATATCCAGCCTGCTGCATGAAGAAGGAACCACTCTTCACCCGTGAAGTCAGACCCTCTGGTAGATAGGGAGATGAGGCCTTGATCATCGGGACGCTCGGAGAAAGGATCCGTTTCCGACACACCGTCCCAGGTCCGATGACGGACTTGCTGTCGCAGATTGTGCATCTAATCGCAGCTGCCAGCATCCCAGCAACTGCAGATGCAGCCTCCCTCACACTCAGAATCTGAGCTGTCGGATGGTGCTGGGTCGGTCCAGTCATCTGTTCGCGCAGATGCAATGGACCGAGATTCACAACTGATTCTCTCGGATGGTAAAAGGGATAAGGAAGAGGATTACCCTTCCCTTTTGGAACAGTACATGGTTGCTATGGCTTTCATCCATCAATACTACCCTGCTTTTGTTCCGTCGAATCAGAATGCTGCGACGACAAGAGAGAAACTGCTGTCGTCGTTAGGCGCAGACTTTATTCGGACAAAGGAGGAAGTCCTTTCTTTTCCGGTTCAGTTTATGCAGGTGTTGCAGGCCTTCGACCGTATAGACGTCGCCATATTTATCCTCTTGAGTGTGAGGAAGAAGGTGGTTTCTTATCTTTATCTTCCGTATTCATGCCGTTCTTTGGACCACGTTCATTTAAAAATGGTCAGGGAAGATGTTCAGAGAGTTCTGCATTTGGATGAGCAGACCGGGGATCTAGAGGTATCCTTACCTGTATCATTCACTATTGGCTGAGGTGCAATTGAGACGGCAATATCTTCAAATAGAGTGAATTTGAACATAATGTCTTACACAGATCACCTTACAAGAGCTATGACACAACATCTCAAGGGAAAGGAATTTGAGGACGTTCGTACCTCTCTTAGAGTTCTTTCCAGGGCAATTATGTATACCATGTATAACTCCGCCCTAACAGTGGCTAATCGGGAGTTAATCAGACGTGATGCTGCCCTTGCGTCGTCATCCCTGATAAGATGACAAGGTGAAAAGCTCTCTCCGGTTCGCTCCAGTTTCCGGACATTTTATTTTCGACGACTTGCTTTCATTAGTCAATGAACAGGCTACTAAGAAAGCGTCTAGTGTTCTGCTTTTGAAGTCGGCGTATCAGCGTCCCGCTTCAGCAGACAAGAGTAACGGAGGGCGTTCCAGACAAAAATTGTTAAAAGGAAATGCCTCACAAGGGTACAAGAAACCCTCTTGTAATTACTCTGGAGGTCGTGAGTTTAGCTACTCAGAAAAGGGGCGTGGGTCTGATCGGGACTATAGGTCAGACGCCCCTATGTCGACGAGGTGTGTTTTTTCACGAGGAGGATGTGGTTTCTCCTCCCGTAAGCCTCGCAGGTCATACAGGTGATGGTTTAGACCTCTATTGCTGGCCAGTTGGCGGAAGGTTATCAAGCTCCGCAGAAAACTGGATAACTATCACGGAAGATCAGTGGGTGATAAGTGTAGTCTCGGACGGCTTAAGGCTATCATTCCGAGTAAAAACCCACTAACAAGTTGTCCGCATTGGACAAATCTTCCATCAAATTCTTGTATAAGAGAGTTTCTCCTACCGGAGGTATTAACTCTCTTATCAAAGGAAGCAATACAGGTCATCGAGAATAAGGATTCTCAAGATTTTCACAATCACCTGTTCCTCATACCAAGCCAGACAGCTCGTTCCGACCAGTAATAGACTTGAGCTGGATAACAAGTTTATCATCGAGTGATCGACTATGCAGCAAGCATAGATCTAAGGATCCATACTTTCATGTCCTGGTACATCCGGCATCCTAAAAGTAACTGCAGTTCGCCATACAAGTGAAGGTGTATCAGTTCAGAACAATATGTTTTGGTCTGAATCTACTCCCCCTGGGCGTTTTCACTCAAATAATGAACTCGGTAATGTCTTACAAGCTCATTTGTCTGCGGTAACGTCATCTTACTAGGACGACCTTGTCAGGGATACGGCAACAGAATTATTTTTCAGAATGATATTCCGAGTCTGCTTCTATCACTCCGACGTTTCGGTTTCATCATAAAAAAAGTCTGATCTAGCTCCATACAAGTTGTCTATTCACTTGGGATTGAGCTTTGAGACTCACAACAATCTGGTTCGTCTGCCGTTACCCAGAGCGAAGTTAGTCAGTTGTTATACTCGCTTTTGTCTGAACTCAGACGCATGAATAGTGAGGGAATTCATGTGACTGCTGGAGTTGTGCAGAGCGACTGTGGATCTCATTCCGATGGGCCACCTGCGCACACATCCCCTCCAGATATTCTTTACTCAGAACTGGAGTGTGAAGACACTTTTGCTTGAACCAGTATTGTTTTAAGGGACCTAGTAAAACATGGGTTCAAATTGGGCAAATATTCAGTGGTTAACTCAGGAAGTTATGCTGCAACTGCCGGATCCGGCTTTCACGATTATGATGGATGTGAGTCAGATGGATTGGGGCGCAACCCAAGTCCTGCAGTCTTGAAGTGTCAGGGTCTTTGGAAACCTTGGTTTCAGGAGAAACACATAAACATCAAAGAGATGATGTTAATTTTAGTTAGCACTACAACATTGGATTCATATAATAATGGACGTTCATGTTCAATTGGGTCGGACAACTCGACAGTAGTAACGTACATCAGGAACCAGGGTGGCACCCATTCATTTCCTTTATGCCAACTAATGACGGTTTTCCAAGTACGTCATGAATCATTATGTTCATCTTTCTATCCGTCATATACCGGGTCGTCTGAACGTACTAGCAGACTCGCTCTCTCAGGAAGGTCGCCTGTTGCCATTGGAGTGGACACTCAACAAGCGAGTATTTGGACAGAATTGCTACCAGAGGGTTCGCCCCATGATAGATCCGTTTGTGACGCACCGGAACAATCAGTTACCGTCATTCATGTGTCACCATGCCCAGACCATTGAGCGTATGCAGTAGATGCTCTGCCGATCTCATGGGGATGGATGATAGGATATGCGTATCCTCCAATTCAGTTGATTCAGTAGATTTTGTTTAAGATAAACATTCTCGTTGTGAATCCAACTAGTAGCACATCTGTCGTCACAGTAACCTTCGATCAGTCTTCTCAAGTGTCTGTTATAGGACGTTCCCCGGAAGATTCCTCCACGAGAGGACCTTCTTTATCATGGGAAGTTTTTGTTCTTCACATCCTTCTCTGCCCATAGACTGATGATAGTGGCATAATTGAGTCGGTTAGACATGAGGGAACCATTGCGGTTCCTATATTATGTTATGTCCCCCCCCCCCCCCCCCCCCCCTGCCACCACCTATTTAGGGGTGATTACTGGGCAAGACATAGTTTTTTTCCCGCAAGCCTCTTATGAGTTTAAATACATACATGTACATGCATTTCTTCACTTCTCGATTGGCGGCTGGGTCGTGTTCTATGGCGACCTCATGGGCACATCTACTTTTTAGTTGGATTGGTTTCCTGGGATTGTTCGTCTACATGTCATATACAAGCACATATTTCATCATAAATAAATTACTAGACTTTGGGTACCTTGGAGGCTGCATAACCAGTTAGCTGGTATTCAGATGATTACATGCAGGATTTTAACTGGTAGAGTGCTGGAAGCCCTTATTTGAGCTTTATTCTGAAGTGCACATACTGCAACTTAAAGGCTTCATTTTCATTGGCTATGCTTCATATTATCTTTGAAGTGATATTATTTAGTCCAAAAAGATTTGCCTTGTTATAATTTATAGGAGAGTGCCCACAGGCACTGTCCTATAAATTGTAACATGGCAAAGACATGTGAACAAATTTTGGTGGCCAAAAATAATTTAGCCCTTTTCCAGTTAATGCTCACGTGCATAATATTTATTAGGATGACGCTTATTGTTTGTTATGGACCTTAGAAATTATGAATTATTTCTGGGACGGTCCGTGTCTGAGCCTGTTAATCATACCCACTTCCATTTCTCGATCCAGGTTTCTATTAATGTCGGTACTCAAATTGTATATTCACACATGTATACCGTCTTAGATATCGGATAGTACACATAGGGGAGTGTTGTTACTGGAATTTATTGTACACCTGAATGGGATCGCATGTGGGTTACCTCGGAAGTGTGTTTACTCTCCAGTGATCATTCATTGTGGTTCGATTGGACATGTGTATGTTATATCACCGGTTTTCGACATATCTGCGCACGCTGTCTGCAGTGTATGTTATATAGTGGGCAATATTAATTACCAGGATCATCGCTATAGCCTTAACTTCTGAAGTGGTGTTACAAAGTCAAGATAAGCTACTGCTATCACACGTGCAGAAGTCTGTTAGTCTGTAAGTCTGTTAGTCTGGGAGTCTCTTAGTCTGTGAGTCTGATTACATTTTCCTTTAGCACAGGCTACACCCTGTAGTTCTTGTCAGATCATCACGAAATTTCATATGCAGGTTTTAGATCATGTCTAGATGAGAACGTCCCCTTTTGGTCATGATCGGTCAACCGGTATGGCTGTCCAAGCCTAAAACCCGAAAACCATTAGCACAGTCTACAGGTTGTATTTATGAAGGGATTTCATTGTAACTTGGTAGGATGCCTCTGTATAATGCCTAGATGAAAACGTCCCCTTTTGGGCATGATCTGTCAACCGTGATGGCTGCCCAAGCCCAAGACCCAAAAACCTTTAGCACAGTCTTCAGGTCATGTTTAATATGGGGGGATTTCATTGTAACTTGGTAGGATGACTCTGTATGATGTCTAGATGAGACTTTCCCCATTTGTGTGGGATCTGTCAACCGTGATGACTGCCCGAGCCCAAAACCTGAAAACCTGTAGCACAGTCTACAGGTCATATTTATGGAGGGATTTCATTGTAACTTGGTAGGTTGACTTCATATAATGTCTAGATGAGAAAATGCCCTTTTAGATGTGATTGGGCAACTGTGACGGCTACAGGGGCCCGAAGCCCGAAAACCTTTAGCACAGTCTACAGGTCATATTTATGAAGGGACTTCATTGTAACTTGGTAGGATGACTCCAAATAATGTCTAGATGAGAACATCCCCTTTTGGTCGCAATCATTCAGCCTTGATGGCTGCCCGAGCCCGAAAACCTTTAGCACAGTCTTTAGACTGTATTTGTGGAAAGATTTCATTGTAACTTGTTAGGTTGACTCCATATAATGCCTAGATGATGACATCCCCTTTTGGTCGTGATTGGTCAACTGTGACAGCTACAGAGGCCCGAAGCCTGAAAACCTTGAGCACTGTCTACAGGTCATATTTATGAAGGGATTTCATTGTAACTTCGTAGGATCACCACAGATGATACCCAGAGGAGAATGTCCCCTTTTGGTTGTGCTCATTCAACCATGATGGCTGCCTGAGCCCAAAGCCCGAAAACCTTTAGCACAGTCTACAGGTCATATTTATGAAGGGATTTCATTGTAACTTGGTAGGATGACTCCAAATAATGTCTAGATGAGAACGTCCCAGCCTTGATGGCTTCCCGAGCCCAAAAAACCTTTAGCATAGTCAAAAGGTCATATTTATGGAAGGATTTCATTGTATCTTCTTAGGTTGACTCCATATAATGCCTAGATGATGACATCCCCTTTTGGTCGCGATCATTCAGCCTTGATGGCTGTCCAAGGCCCAAAGCCTTTAGCATAGTCTATAGGCTGTATTTGTGGAAGGATTTCATTGTAACTTGTTAGGTTGACTCCATATAATGCCTAGATGATGACATTCCCTTTTGGTCGTGATTGGTCAACTGTGACGGCTACAGGTGCCCGAAGCCCAAAAACTTTGAGCACAGTCTACAGGTCATATTTATGAAGGGATTTCATTGTAATTTCGTAGGATCACTCCAGGTGATGCCCAGATGAGAATGTCCCCTTTGGTTGTGCTCATTCAACCATGATGGCTGCCTGAACCCAAAGCCCAAAACCTTTAGCACAGTCTTCAGGTCATATTTATGAGGAGATTTCATTGTAACTTGGTAGGTTGACTTCATATAATGTCTAGATTAGAACAGCCCCTTTTGGACATGTTTGGGCAACTGTGACGGCTACAGGGGCCCGAAAAACTTTAGCACAGTCTACAGGTCATATTCATGAAGGGATTTCATTGTACCTTGGTAGGATGACTCCAAATAATGTCTTGATGAGAATGTCCCCTTTTGATCGCGATCATTCAGCCTTGATGACTACCTGGGCCCAAAACCCCAAAACCTTTAGCATAGTCTATAGGGCATATTTATGGAAGGATTTCATTGTAACCTTAGGTCGACTCCATATAATGCCTAGATGATGACATCCCCTTTTGGTTGTGTTTGGTCAACTGTGATGGCTTCAGGGGCCCGAAGCCCGAAAATCTAGAGAACAGTCTGCAGGTCATATATATGAAGGTGTTTCATTGTAACTTTGTTGGATCACTCCAGATTATGCCCAGATGACAACGCCCACTTTTGGTTCCGATCATTCAACCATGATGGCTTCCCGAGCCCAAAACCCAAAAAACTTTAGTACTAACTACAGGTTGTATTTGTGAAGGGATTTCATTGTAACTTGATAGAATGACTCAGTATAAAGTCGAGATGAGGACCTTCCCTTTTAGTTGCAATCGGCCTACCATCATGGTTACACAGGCCTGAATCCTGAAAACCTTTAGCACAGTCTACAGGCCATATTTATGAAGAAATTTCAATGTAGCTTGATAGGATGACTCATTTTGGAATAATTTCATTGTAACTTGGTAACTTTCATTGACATACGTTAACTGTGAGGACCACATACATTAACTGTGAGGTCATATTAACCCACCCCTCAGCTCTTTAGTACTGTGTACACCTCATATTATTTTTAGTAAAAACATAGCATACAGGGAACAGAAATTAACATATTCCCAGTTATCACAATTCTTGTCTTATTTCATAATCCTTTCATAAGCATTAGACATTATCCTTTTTATCAAACACAACACACAGACAAGTTAAGTTACAGTGTCATTGACACTTTCATTTGAGGCTTAGTCCAGACTAGCCTTAAAAATTGGGAACTTGTTACATCCAATTAGCATAGTCTTCATGCTGAGAATACAGTAAAACCTGTCTTGAGAGACCACTGTCTTGAGAGACCACCTGTCTTGAGAGACCACATCTGCCAGGCACCGATTGGTTTTACTCTATAATGGACCTGCTATGGGAGACCACCTGTCTTGAGAGACCACCTGTCTTGAGAGACCACTGTGACCTGGTACCAACTTGTATTTTTATGCCATAATGGACCTGTCTTGAGAGACCGCCCCTTTGAAGACTGAAACCATGACAAAAACTTTTTACCTGTTCTGGAATTGGAAAATCCATTGTGGTTATACTAACATAATTAAAAGTATTAAAAGCTCTTAATTGGGTTTCAATTGCTAACTCATTAAAGATTGAGATGTTTTTATAAGACCCCTGTGAAAAGATTAGGATTATTGCTGAATAAACAATTTCATACATACCTGAAATGTGACAGATAGGAATAAAAATAAATTTGTGTTGAAAATCTTTTTGTAACAAATTGAAAAGAACTGTTATAAAAATTATAAAAATAAATTAGTGTTGAAAATCTTCAAAGAAGATTTTCAATACTAATTTATTTTTATAATTTTTATAACAGTCCATTTCAATTTGTTACAAAAACTTGATAAAAAAGAACAACTACAAAGTAATTACAAAAATCCATTCCTCTCCATTTCTGAATTTTGTGGTTGGTTGTTCATTGACTTGAGAAAACCTGAAACCTGTTATGAGAGACCACCTGTCTTGAGAGACCACTTTTGTGTGGCCCAAAGGGCGGTCTCTCAAGACAGGTTCTACTGTACGGAAATACTTAAATTGGGCTCCTTATTTGGGATATGTCTTCTCTATTACTGTATAGAGAGACATACATGTAATTCCTAATAATGTTAATTTCCATTCACCTTGGATTACACAGGATTGAACTATGTTGATCTACTAATTCAGAAGTCCTAGGCCCTCCACTTTTTTACGATTCAGCTAGTCTGGGCCATTGTGTTAGAGTATACAAATATTATAAATTTAAAGTAATTTGTATATTTTTTATACTTACTAATGGCCCAGACGGAGATGGCCTTCCCATGAGTGGACACTCATACCTCCCCGCTGAATTATTATGTAGTACTCTCTTCTGCAAAGAATGATGTTGGCGCCAATTCCGGTCACTTCCTGATGACTGCGCATGCACGGAGAGTAAATGTATGGAGGGTCAGATAGGACTTTTAATTTTTGGTTTTGCAAGCAAATTTTGGAGATTGGGGGGTGGGGTTCAAAATTTGTGTTTGGCCCTTGATAACTTAGAGTTAGCACCAGCTAGTCTGGGCCATTGGTAAGTATAAAAAATATACAAATTACTTTAAATTTATAATTTTTGGACATATTTTGAGGACCAACTTTGAAGGAAAGTAGGGGAGACGTGTCCCCCACAATCCCCCCTGGCCACGCCACTGATCACTGATGATTCCACAAATTGGAATAGGAGGAAAATACTTTGTTTATCCTGCAGTTTTATTTTATCCTGTAAATGTTTGAAGATGACTAAGATTACACGTATATTTTTACAGGTGATAAATGAGGAGCCATTTCTTGAGAGCAGTCCTCGAGATTTATTAGTCTTGATTGATCTTCTCTCGAAAGATTTATGCTCAGAGGACCAGATCTTACAGGGTGTTAAAGCCTGGATAATGCATTCCATAGATGATCGTCAATTCCATGTATCAAAGGTTTGTCCAAATCCTGTTTGCTTTCTTCATTGATTTGAATGCATTTTATTAAACCCATACCTTAATTAATTACCTCATCTGGCCAGTAATATTCCTCTCTTTGGATGGTGGGGGTGGGGGGGGGGAGGCAAATGTTGTCCCTACATATGTTAGGTACAGGCCATCGCTTTGAAGAATTTTTATACACCTGTTTTTGTTTTTTTTAAAAAAAACTGGAGTACAGTGGAGCCCACTTAATTGTATATCTCTTAATTGAATAACCCTGTTAATGGGATATAATTTCCTAACACAAAACCATTTACCATACCTCCTGTACAAATTTGACCTGTTACTTGAATATAGGTTATAGAGTCAACTCCTGTTAATTGAATACAAAATCTTAAAACCTGTCGAGAAATTACCCTGACTCTCCCCAGTTTTCCTTTGTTTATACACCTATTTGGCCTCAGTACATCCAATACAGGCCTTTAATCTATTATATCTTGTTTGACAGAGCTCATGGAGCTCTGTCAAACAAGATATAATAGAATAAATGCGAAGTTTATCTCTTGAATACAAGAAAGTGACACATCCCTGTTTATTGAATACTCCTCTTAATTGAATAATTTCCATTGGCAAAGTGGTTATTCCATTTACAGGGTTCCACTGTGTTATGTTATGATGCTGGCCATCCATCTGGGTTGTTTGGCATCGTGTACCAGGTGTGTCGCATACAAAATTCACGGCCCGCCAGCCTACCATGGAGAAGGTCACAGATAGACGTCAATAGTATCAGTCTGCACATTATTGTTTTCATGTCTGGGACACAGCTTTTTAGTGGAAGGAGACATCACAATGAAACTTACACAACATATGGACTATCACTAAATGGTGTGACTGGCCCAAAACAAGATCACTGCCTACAGTTGAAACTAGAAGTGCAGTGACTGTATTCTGCACTATTTTGAAGTAATAGCACGCTGAGTTTGTGCACTTTTGTCCCTGTCAAACTGCACCATTAGTGTAACTCAATTTCTGTAGAAAAACAGCATACCTCTGTATAATTGTATACTATTGCTAATTGTATACTACTACATAGAGATCACTAACATCATTCCCAACCTCTACTGGGATACATGTAAATGTAATGACGTAAATAGATATTAACCCTTTAAACTCTAGTGGTATCTTCCATGCCAGTTCAATGGCAGCAATTAGAAGAGTCCATATTCATTATTTGGGGTAGACCAATCAATATTTTCAACGTGCCGCCTCCGGGCTGCACGTTGAAAATATTGATTGGTCTTCCCCACACATTTACTGAACAGCCATCATATTTAACTGGTAGAGTGCTAAATTATCTTCGGTCTTCATAATTTGTTCACGTGTCTTTGCCTTGTTACAAATTATGGGAGAGTACCAACAAATTGTAACAAGGCAAATAATTTCACGTCTAAGATAAAGTGAAACACATCCACTGAATATGAAGCCTTTAAGTTGTGGTACTTATATACTTCAGAGCAAAGCCCAAATATGGGCTTCCAGACTCTACCAGTTAATGACGTATCATGTTGCTGGTCGGAAAAATGGCCGCTAGGGTTCAAAGGGTTAAAATTTGATTGCATATGCATGTAGAGAATGAAGAGTGTGGATTACTACTTAATCGAAGCTCCAATCTGCTCCATATATTCTCCACTTGAAAAGTATTTATAATTGTTCATATCAGCACAAGAAACACTTGCAAACTTTCATAACATGGATCAACCTGGTGGTCCATGTGATGAATGTTTGCAAGTGCTTCTTGTGTTTTGTTCTCAGAAATTGTAAATAATTACTAAGTGAAAAATCTATCACACAGCGATTTACTAGTAATCCTCCCTCCACATACTGTAGTCTCGATATTTTCTTTCTGTTTGATCAGTTCAGTTCGTGATTTCACTACCGACCACGATAATAGCACATTATATTTTGCAATGCGCAGCACAAATGCTCTTGTGTATTTCAGACTACTTCATTCTTCTGCAGTAAGGAGTGCATTAACTGATGAGTATTTTCTGATCTCACTGTGACAGGACTTCTAGTTTCAACTGTAACTCTTAAAATCTTATTATGAGCCTGAGAGACACAAGGAATGTTTCAGTCAATGGACCTTCAGCAGGTTGAAAGGCCAGAAACTTTGCTTGCGCCCTGTTAGTTATTACATGGGTAGATACTCAATTCCACGATGTCTTAGTTTTAATCTACTCTCTGTGCATGGTACATGAAGAGTGCATTATGACAAAAATCCCCAGTGGGAACCCTGGGAAGTGAAGCAGTGCTTTACTGTTGTAAACAAGGTCTGTTTTACTGGTAAAATAGGTTCCAGTCTCCATTGCTTGTGGTGGAATTCCTCAAAAATGGACAAACTGGGTTTAAACAATTGACTAATTTTGACTTTATCTCCAGGTTGCGGTCATGATTAGCCATTGAAACAGGCTATTAACTGAAACTAGAATAGGCCTAAGAAAGGTAAAAATTTGTTTCTTAGGCCCTCATACATTGCCTCTTTGGCTGCCACATGATCTCTTTTTATAACCAATGTAAAATCAAGTACAGTACCAGACATAAACCATTCATTATTTATTTTTTTTATGTTTGATAGATTTGTCGCTTGAATGCCTCAAGGGTTTAAAGACGCCCCCGCCCATGCTATTCTGTACATTATGAGGCCTGAAACATAAAACAAACCAAGAACATGAACTTTTGATGGCAAATAAATAATTACAAAAATAAAAAATAAAATAAAAAACCGCCTACACACATGCAAGTATACAAAAAATGTCTCGAGAACAGATCTACTTTGTTGGGACTTATTACATGGGTGGATACTCCATTCCACAGTGTCTTAGTTTTAATCTACTCTCTAGGTATGGTACATGAAGAGTGAATAACCATGAAAATCCCCAGTGGGAACCCTGGGAAGAGAAGCAGTGCTTGTCTACTGCTCCACAATATTTTTTGAGTGCATTTTTTAACTCCTGTAAAATAGAAAACACGGGTGCTGATGGGAACAATTGCAATCGCACCCGTCACATTTCCAGGACTGTTGCTTATGTACCATATTCAGTCAAATGCAGATATATTTTGTTTATACAAAGTCCTTTTATTACAAATTATTGGAGAGTGCCTGTGAGCACTCCAAGAATTTGTAATAAATTACGTTTTGATAAAAAAATTTAGATCACCAAAAAAAATAAATGAGCCCTCTAACAGTTAATATAATATGTTTTTATCCACTGCCAAAACAATTTTGTGGTGTATATAGAAATGGGGTCTGTCTGTCCATCCATCCATCCATCTGTCCGTCCGTCCGTCCATCCATCCGTCGGTGAATGTTGGATTTAAATGATCTTTGGTATGCTGAAAGACCACCATGGGGGAAAGGATATTTACAACTGACAGGTTTTGTCCCTTTTTTTTCTCTAGAATTATGGACCTTTTCCCACTTTTTTCAACTTAGAAACCTTTGGCGCGGGGTATCGTTGGCATTTTCACAATCCATTATAAGTATTTACATTAGTTCCTAGAATCCTGCATCTTATGTAACATATAACTACTGTTAAAACTAGAAGTCCTGTCACGAACTGTGTGCTTATCTTGGCATAATTACACGTAGGAATTGCGCGCAATTGCCATATCGAATGCTGATCGACATGCTATTTGTGCGCTTTTCATGACAGTACTTCTAGTTTTAACTGTAGAGCCGGACTGTTTTGAGATTTCATGTTCGGTTTTGGTGTTGATATTTTTAGAATGATTTATCACGGTATTAGTATGATGTTCGGTATCAACAACATACATGTATACGTACTCACACCAATATCCATACTACAACATACATGTACTCACACCAATACCCATACAACAACATACATGTACTCACACCAATACCCATACAACAACATACATGTACTCACACCAATACTGATACAACAACATACATGTACTCACACCAACATTCATACAACAACATACATGTACTCACACCAATACCCATACAACAACATACATGTACTCACACCAATACCCATACAACAACATACATGTACTCACACCAATATCCATACAACAACATACATGTACACACACCAATACCCATACAACATGCATGTACTCACACCAATACCCATACAACAACATACATGTACTCATACCAATACTGATACAACAACATACATGTACTCACACCAATACCGATACAACAACATACATGTACTCACACCAATACCCATACAACAACGTACATGTACTCACACCAATACCCATACAACAACATACATGTACTCACACCAATACCGATACAACATCATACATGTACTCACACCAATACCCATACAACAACATACATGTACTCACACCAATACCCATACAACAACATACATGTACTCACACCAATACCCATACGTCAACATACATGTACTCACACCAATACCCATACAACAACATACATGTACTCACACCAATATCCATACAACAACATACATGTACACACACCAATACCCATACAACAACATACATGTACTCACACCAATACCCATACAACATACATGTACTCATACCAATACTGATACAACATACATGTACTCACACCAATACCCATACAACAACATACATGTACTCACACCAATACCCATACAACAACATACATGTACTCACACCAATACCCATACAACAACATACATGTACTCACACCAATACCCATACAACAACATACATGTACTCACATCAATACCCATACAACAGCATACATGTACTCACACCAATACCCATTCAACAACATACATGTACTCACACCAATAGCCATACAACAACATACATGTACTCACACCAATACTGATACAATAACATACACATACTCACACCAATACCCATACAACAACATACATGTACTCACACCAATACCCATACAACAACATACATGTACTCACACCAATACCCATACAACAACATACATGTACTCATGCCAATACTGATACAACAACATACATGTACTCACACCAATACCCATACAACAACATACATGTACTCACACCAATACCCATACAACAACATACGTGTACTCACACCAATACTGATACAACAACATAATGTACTCACACCAATACCCATACTGAATGGTATTTTTGGAATACTGCTCAGCTGTTGTTCACCATTTACAGCAGACAAAGCCACCAAATTGTCAAAATGTTGGAAGCAACGTGGTTAATTGCCATCATTCATTTGATGTAACAAAACAGCTGAGAGAAAATACTCTGAGATTTGTTGATCCAGAATTATTGGACTTCAGTGTCCTCTCAAGACATGTGGTCACTCAAGGAAGGTTTTACTGTACTGTTACAGGGACCGACCTGGGCATGCGCCAGTGCGTATTTGGTTCTGAAACATCAGGACCTGGCTCTTAAATCTCAGAAATAGGCTTCTCAGTTGGCGCGTAACTTCTCAAATCATATTTTGATATTCTTTCGATGGATAATCAAGAGAGACACTCTTACATGTATTATATATATGATTATAATTTATCATTGTTGTAGAGTGCTTAAGTTAATACTTCAAGTCTTAATTACCAAGCATTAATCTTCACTGTGGTTTCTGATCAAGTCTTGGCTGCCTAAATAGGCAGCCAAGACTTGATCAGAAACCACAGTGAAGATTAATGTTTGCTACAGTGTACTAAATGAAAATGATGAGAGCTATTACATACTTGCAGTGTGTGTTACAAACAGCAGTGTGACTCCGTAAATTGAAATCTGGCGCATGAATTGAAAAAATAGGCTCCGAGGCTAGAGCGTATTTTAAATAGTCCTGATCGGTCCCTGCTGTTTGTTAATCACCATCATTCATTTGATGTAACAAAAGAGCTGCGAGAAAATACTCTTGAGTATTTTCTCTCAACTTCTTTGTTACATCAAGTGGCCGGTGGTGACTGCCTTTAGAAATATATACATGTAGTGTAGTGCATGATATGAAAGCCTATCACCTAATCACACAGTGCCTTTGGTTAGTCTGTGTATGTTAGCTTATCAACTACATGTAACTCTGTACAATAGACAGGGTTAGTCACTCTTTCTTTCTGGTTTCTCAGTGAGTGTACAGTTAAAATTAGAAGTCCTGTCATGAAATGCGCACAAATAGTACGTCGATCTGCACGTTAATCTACGTGTTATGACCATAGTAAGGCTATCCAATTCTGTACATATGGCCTGTGCACAAGCAATGTTTCAGCCAATGGACCTCCGGGTAACCCGGACGTCCATTGGCAGAAACATTGCCAGTGTTTGCAAAGAGGAACTAGGAGAACCTGCTGTGCTTTGGATGCCATTTGACATGGCAATTGCGCGCAATTCCTACGTGCTATTAAGCCGAGATAAGCGCACAGTTTGTGACAAGACTTCTAGTTTTAACTGTACCTTCTTATGCAGTGTGTGATGTGGCAATTACCAACTTTTTTTATAACCAGAATGGCATTTTCATAACCGGTTCTTGTCAGATCACCGAAGTTAAGCAACGTTGAGCCTGGTTTGTCATCGGATGGGTGACGGGCTGAGCGATCGATTCAGACACCCGCATTGTGCCCTTGGACAAGGTACTTAACCCTGATTGTCCACATGTGGGCACGATGACACTGTGTACTAATACACAAGTTGCAAACCGTTTCAGATGCGAGGCCCACAGTGATGGCCCCTGTCACTTTGCATCTACTTGTTTTAATTTTTTGTTTTGACAAATTTTTTAGAAAATTTCAACTAAACAATATCATGTCATCCCCCATTGGAATGAGCTTGACAAACTCGTTCCAGATCTGCACGTTAATCTACGCGTTATGACCATAGTAAGGCTATCCAATTCTGTATATATGGCCTGTGCACAAGCAATGTTTCAGCCAATGGACCTCCGTGGCAGAAACATTGCCAGTGTTTGCAAAGAGGAACTAGGAGAACCTGCTGTGCTTTGGATGCCATTCGACATGGCAATTGCGCGCAATTCCTACATGCTATTAAGCTGAGATAAGCGCACAGTTCGTGACAAGACTTCTAGTTTTAACTGTACCTTCTTATGCAGTGTGTGATGTGGCAATTACCAACTTTTTTTATAACCAGAATGGCATTTTCATAACCGGTTCTTGTCAGATCACCGAAGTTAAGCAACGTTGAGCCTGGTTTGTCATCGGATGGGTGACGGGCTGAGCGATCGATTCAGACACCCGCATTGTGCCCTTGGACAAGGTACTTAACCCTGATTGTCCACATGTGGGCACGATGACACTGTGTACTAATACACAAGTTGCAAACCGTTTCAAATGCGAGGCCCACAGTGATGGCCCCTGTCACTTTGCATCTACTTGTTTTAATTTTTTGTTTTGACAAATTTTTTAGAAAATTTCAACTAAACAATATCATGTCATCCCCCATTGGAATGAGCTTGACAAACTCGTTCCAGATCTGCACGTTAATCTACGCGTTATGACCATAGTAAGGCTATCCAATTCTGTATATATGGCCTGTGCACAAGCAATGTTTCAGCCAATGGACCTCCGTGGCAGAAACATTGCCAGTGTTTGCAAAGAGGAACTAGGAGAACCTGCTGTGCTTTGGATGCCATTCGACATGGCAATTGCGCGCAATTCCTACATGCTATTAAGCTGAGATAAGCGCACAGTTCGTGACAAGACTTCTAGTTTTAACTGTACCTTATGCAGTGTGTGATGTGGCAATTACCAACTTTTTTTATAACCAGAATGGCATTTTCATAACCGGTTCTTGTCAGATCACCGAAGTTAAGCAACATTGAGCCCGGTTTGTCGTCGGATGGGTGACGGGCTGAGCGATCGATTCAGACTCCCGCATTGTGCCCTTGGACAAGGTACTTAACCCTGATTGTCCACATGTGGGCACGATGACACTGTGTACTAATACACAAGTTGCAAACCGTTTCAAATGCGAGGCCCACAGTGATGGGCCCCGTCACTTTGCATCTACTTGTTTTAATTTTTTGTTTTGACAAATTTTTTAGAAAATTTCAACAAAACCATATCATGTCATCCCCCATTGGAATGAGCTTGACAAACTCGTTCCAGATCTGCACGTTAATCTACGCGTTATGACCATAGTAAGCCTATCCAATTCTGTATATATGGTCTGTGCACAAGCAATGTTTCAGCCAATGGACCTCCGGGTAACCCGGAGGTCCATTGGCAGAAACATTGCCAGTGTTTGCAAAGAGGAACTAGGAGAACCTGCTGTGCTTTGGATGCCATTCGACATGGCAATTGCGCGCAATTCCTACGTGCTATTAAGCCGAGATAAGCGCACAGTTTGTGACAAGACTTCTAGTTTTAACTGTACCTTCTTATGCAGTGTGTGATGTGGCAATTACCAACTTTTTTATAACCAGAATGGCATTCTCATAACCGGTTCTTGTCAGATCACCGAAGTTAAGCAGCGTTGAGCCCGGTTTGTCATCGGATGGGTGACGGGCTGAGCGATCGATTCAGACTCCCGCATTGTGCCCTTGGACAAGGTACTTAACCCTGATTGTCCACATGTGGGCACGATGACATTGTGTACTAATACACAAGTTGCAAACCATTTCAAATGCGAGGCCCACAGTGATGCCCCCCGTCACTTTGCATCTACTTGTTTTAATTTTTTGTTTTGACAAATTTTTTAGAAAATTTCAACAAAACCATATCATGTCATCCCACATTGGAAAGAGCTTGACAAACTCGTTCCAGAGAAAGCCCCCCCCCCCCCCCCCCCCCCCCCCCCCCCCCATTGCATTGTCCACTTGGGCAAGACACTTAATCTCAATTGTGGGAGCACGGTGTTCATTCTGCACATTGATGGTGACACTTAATCTCGATTGTGGTAGCACGGTGGTGCTGCACATTGATTTTGCACATCGATAGTGCACTTGCCTTCAACACCACTCCTAACATTGCTTGTACAGAGATAGGAAGTTAGAGAGTCCGATAGGTGCTCACCATTGCTCCGTGATTCTCTTTCCGGTATTCTGGCTTCCTCCACCCATAAAACTGTGACAATATGTGACCCTGGCTGTGGAAAGTGTCATTAAACACCAACAGACAAGCCACAGCCATGATTTTGAACCAAGTGGAATTTAAAGCTCCCTAGCGTCCTAATAAGTCTCTGTTGGTGAATATTAACTCTTTAACCTAACAAATTGGATGCATCTGCCCACATAATTTAAAAATAAACAGGGCTCGCCTTGAGTAAAATGGTCGGGGCCTAAAAAAAGTGCCCCACATATTGAGGTCGGGGCCTTTCCGGGGCTGATTTTCCATTTTGTCCATTATTGTTAGTGCTTTTTTGTGGAAAATGTCGGGCTTGAAAAAAAGCCCCCCAGCAGGTGCTCCTCGGGGCTGATCTCGGGCCTGGGCTGTTCAGCCCCGACTCAAGGCAAGCCCTGAATAAAGCAGTTGAAAAAAATATCTTTTTCAACAAAATTTAACAAAACCGTATCATGTAACCCTTCATTGGAACAAGCTTGTTCAGCTTGTTCCAATGCGTGTTCACATGATATGGTTTTGTTGAAATTTTTTAAAAATGAAAAAAAACCCACACAATAAGGCCACACAAAGTAGATCTTCTGTTTCTCAGGCCATTATTTGTGAAATTGCATGCAGACGAGCGTTTTTATATTTTATTTTTTATTTCAGTAATTACTTTTTAGCCATCAAAAGTTCATGTTCTTGGTTCAAGTTTTAGGCCTCATAATCTACAGAACAACATGGGTGGTGGTGTATTTCATCCATTGAGTGCAAGAAGGCTTTGCAATGCTAAAGCATTGCAAAGCCTTCTTGCACTCAAGAGACAAATTCATAAATTTTTTTAACTTGGGTAAAATATCAGACATAAACCATTTAATTTTAATTTTTTTAAAGTTTAAATTGGTTGTAAAAAGAGAGCATGCGGCAGCCAAAAGGACCATGCGGGAGGGCCTGAGAGACAGATTTTTTTTTTTAGGCCTAATTAGGCCCCACAAAGTAGATCTTGTGTTTCTTGGGCCAATTTTTGTGTGTAAAATTGCATGTGGATGGGCGTTTTTATGCCCCCTGACTTAAGTTGGGTGGCATATAGTGATTGAAGTGTGCGTGTGTCCATCTGTCTGTCCATGTGTGTGTTTGTCCGAGCCAATAACTCGAAAACTGTTAGGGCCACAGTCATCAAACTTCACACAATTATAAAGGACCATGTGAGGATGTGTCACACACCATAGCCGGGTTCGTACCTTCAAGCTCAAGGTCACATTTCAAGGTCACACTAAAAATCGGTCAATATTCGTGTCTCAGCCATAACTCAGAAACGAATCATAGTACAATTGTTAAACTTTTTACAAATGTTAAGGACGGTCAGAAGGTGTGTCACATATAATAGTTTCCGCTGCATCTGCAAGGTGAAGGTCACAAGGGGAGGTGGGCATGTGGTACCTTAGTAACATTCTTCTTGTTTTATTTTATTTTTGTAATTATTTCTTTGCCATCAAAAGTTCATGTTTTTGGTTTGTTTTATGTTTTAGGCCTCATAATATACAGAATAGCATGAGTGGTGGTGTATTTCATCCCTTGACTGCAAGAAGGCTTTGAAATACTAAAGCATTGCAAAGCCTTGTTGCACTCAAGGGACAAATTTATGAATTTTATTAACTTGGATAAAATATCAGATATAAGGCCTAAAAAATAAAAAATCTGTTCTCAGGCCCTCCCGCATGGTCCTTTTGGCTGCCGCATGCTCTCTTTTTATAACCAATTTAAACTTAAAAAAAATAAAAATTAAATGGTTTATGTCTGATATTTTACCCAAGTTAAAAAAAATTGATGAATTTGTCCCGTGAGTGCAAGAAGGCTTTGCAATGCATTAGCATTGCAAAACCTTCTTACACTCAAGGGATGAAATACACCACCACCCATGCTATTCTGTAGATTATGAGGCCTTTAACTTGAACCAAGAATATGAACTTTTGATGGCGAAGAAGAAATTACTGAAATAAAAAATAAAATAAAAAACCACTCACCTGCATGCAATTTCACAAATAATGGCCTGAGAAACAGAAGATCTACTTTGTGTGGCCTAAACCATTTAATTTTAAGCTCAACTTTGGCGAAGCCAAATTTGAGCTTATGCCATGGCCTGTCATCCGTCTATCCGTCTGTCCATCTGTCCGTCAACAATTGGATACGGCTCGGGCTAGAGGCCGTATTTATGAACCGATATTTACAAAACTTCTTGGGTACCTTTGTTATGACCGTGGGACGAGAATGAGTGTTTTTGGGTGTGGTCCGAAATTTAAGATGGCTGCCAGCCGCCATTTTGTACCGACGATGCAGAAATCTGTTTTTTGTACAGAACTTCCATATGAAAGCTCTGATTTGAATATTTTTTTGTATGAATGTTTAGTACCATGGGATACATCACATATAATACGGGTTTTTTTCTCGTGCGTAAATTATGCAAATTAGACTAACTTTGATGTTTTTTGGTGTTACTTTCAGCACTGTAAGTGCAAATGCCAATACGCCTCGGGCTAGAGGCCGTATTTATGAACCAATCTTTACGAAACTCCTTGGGTACCTTTGTTATCACCGTGGGACGAGAACGAGTGTTTTTGGATCCAGTCCGAAATTCAAGATGGCCGATGGCAGCCATTTTGTACAAAATTTGGTGCAATCAGATTTTTGCACAGAACTTCCATATGAAAGCGCTGATTTGAATAATTTTTTGTGTGAATGTTTAGTACCATGGGATACATCACATATAATACAGGTTTTTTTCTCGTGCAGAAATTATGCAAATTAGATGAACTTTGATTTTTTCAGTGCTATTTACACACAGTAAGTACACATGTCAATACGGCTCGGGCTAGTGTGTATTTATGAACCGATCTTCACGAAACGTCTTGGGTACCTTTGTTATCACCTTGGGACGAGAACGAGTGTTTCTGGGTGCGGTCCAAAATTCAAGATGGCTGCCAGTGGCCATTTTGTACCGAAGTTAGGTCTAATCAGTTTTTTGTACACAACTTCTATACGGCTCAGGCTAGAGGCCGTATTATGAACCGATCTTTACAAAACTTCTTGGGTACCTTTGTTATCACCGTGGGATGAGAACGAGTGTTTTTGGGTGTGGTCCGAGATTCAAGATGGCCACCAGCAGCCATTTTGTACCAAAATTAGTGCAATCAGTCTTTTGTACAGAACTTCTGTATGAAAGTCCTGATTTGAATAAATTTTTGTATGAATGTTTAGTAACATGGAATACATCACATATAGTATGGGTTTTTTTCTCGTGCAGAAATTATGCAAATTAGATGAACTTTGATTTATTCAGTGCTACTTATACACTGTAAGTGCACATGTCAATACGGCTCGGGATAGAGGCTGTATTTATCAACCGATCTTCACAAAACTTTTTGGGTACCTTTGTTATCACCTTGGGACGAGAACGAGTGTTTCTGGGTGCGGTCCAAAATTCAAGATGGCTGCCAGTGGCCATTTTGTACCGAAATTAGGTCCAATCAGTTTTTTGTCACAACTTCTACACAGCTCATATTTGTGAACTGATCTTCACGAAACTTCTTGGGTACCTTTGTTTTCACCTTATGACAGGAATGAGTGTGTTTTGGGGTGCCTTTGTTATCACTGTGCTATGAGAACAAATATTTTGGGGTTCAATCAGACCCACTCTGGGACTCAAACATTTTTTTCTAGTTTAGCATCTGACTGTCACCTACCTTTACAATACTTTACCTATACATTTGTTACAGGCAACGGTCAGTATTTATGTACAGACCGTTACAATACTTTATATGTACCTTTGTTATCAGGTCATTACCTAGATGTTTGTCATTGCTGTGTCACATACTATACATGTACATGTCTTTGTCTTGACAAGTTGAGCTACAGTGTCATTGACACTTTCATTATTTTTTGAGAAACAGATATTTAACTTTTTAGGCCCTAAAATAATAAATTTTGATATCCTGTGCATTGGGTAAAGGGTTAAAATCCTACAGTTACTATCTGACTGATTTGTTAATTGTTACACTTAGTTCAAACATGAACTGATTTTATAATTGAAAATATTTCAGATCATAAACCATTCCCCATCACTGAAAGAAAAATTGCTGGACTTCTTACCAGAATCTCCATGTCTGGCAAACTCACAAACTAAAGGTAAGAAATAAACTTCAAATATCAGTTCTTGTGTTGGTGTTGGTTTGAACAGCCTAGATTATAGTACAGCTGAAGAATAAGTGACTCTGCAATTTATTTTTAAAAAAAACTGGTCTCATCCATTTTTAGCTCACCTGAGCAAAGCTCAAGGGGAGCTTTAGCAATCACTTTCTGTCTAGTTCATTCAAAATTATTTGCCAGCACCATAAATGTCACAATAACAGTTTTCAGTGGTTTTAAATCAATCAATTGCTGCTGACATTTAAAAAAAAAAATTTCTGTGATTTAGAAATAAAAGAGAAGCATAAATTATTTATTTTAATCAGTTTTGAAATTCAGGAATATTTTTATTTATACATGTCTTTGGCAGTGTACACAACTCCCATGCATCCTGTCGGAATTTTATACAGTTGCAGGGTGTGCACATCCTTGAAAAGTCCTTGAATTTCAATCTTACTCCTTGAATTTTGAAAATTCAGAAAATGTACTTGAAAAGTGCTTGAAAATCCATCAGACTCCTTGAAAGTCCTTGAATTTTGCCCTATTTCATTTTTAGTCGAGTTGTGACGAAGTCAGACTCTATACTTATAGTTTGATGAATGGCGGGCGGGCGGGCGGGCATAAACAATTGGTTTCAGGATGATAACTTGATAATGGTTTAACCCATGTTCATGAAACTTCATAGGTAGGTTGGTATTAGTGAGAGGAAGAACCCTATTATTTTTGGACATGCTTGGTCAAAGGTCAAGGTCACAGTGACCTTGAACATAGTAAATTATAAACAATTGGTTTCTGGATGATAGCTTGCCTACGGTTCAACACACATTCATGAAACTTCATATGTAGGTTGGCCTTTGAGAGGGGAAGAACTCACTTGGTCAAGGTCACAGTGACCCTGAACATAGTAAATCAAAACAATTGGTTTCCGGATGATAACTTGATAATGGTTCGACCCATGTTCTTGGAACTTCATAGTTAGGTTGGCATCAGTGAGAGGAAGAACCCTATGTATTTTGGACTTGCTAGGTGAAAGGTCAAGGTCACAGTGACTTTCAACATAGCAAATCGTAAACAATTGGTTTCCAGATGATAACTTGATAATGTTCCGACCCACATTCATGAAAGTTCATGAGGTAGGTTGGCATCAGTGAGAGGAAGAACCCTATATATTTTGGACTTGCTAGGTGAAAGGTCAAGGTCACAGTGACCTTCAACATAGTAAATCGTAAACAGTTGGTTTCCGGATGATAACTTGATAATGGTTTGACCCACATTCATGAAACTTCTTAGGTAGGTTGGCCTAGGTAAGTGGAAGAACCCTATTTATTTTGGACTCACTAGGGCAAAGGCCAAGGTCACAGTGACCTTGAACATAATAAATAGTAAACAATTGGTTTCCAGATGATAATTTGACGATGATTCCACCTACGTTCATGAAACCTCATAGGTACGTTGGCATTGGTGCAAGAAACAGCCCTATTTATTTCGGAATCACCTGGTCAAAGGTCAAGGTCACAGTGACCCTTCACACAATAAATTGTAAACAATTGGTTTCCAGATGATAAGTTGATAATGATTAAACCCACTCTTGTGCTGTCACAACTCGACATTGGATCGGTGATCCTATCGGCATTTTTACCTCTGCAATACTGGGCAATTGAAACATCTCTTTTGCACTGTTTTTTGTTAAAAAACAAAAAAAAAATGAACATAAATAATGGATAATCGATAAATGAGGAATTAAAGTTCAGGCATTATTTAACTGGGTGTCATTCTGTAAACACCATAATTCTGTTACAAAGCATTTTGGAATTACCGTTTTTCTGGAATTTAGAAGGATGAGGTAGAAGACATTTACCCAATGTAATGACCAAAACGGGCCAGTGCTATTCTCAGAAATGGCCAATTAATTTCAAATATTTTTATTCATTTTTGTCTCAGTAACATAGGTTATGACCCCTCGTTGAAACGAGCTCATCGAGGGGTCATAACCTATGTTTTTGAGACAAAAAATTAGTAATTCAAGAATTGTTTTGTAAGTGAAGTCTGCTTTTCATGTTAGCTAAAGGGTTAAAGTTGGTAAGGTTTCTAAAAATGGTTATATTCCAAATGTACATTTTAAAAAAACATCCTTGGAAAATGCTGATATGTCCTTCAAAAGTCCTTGAAAAGTCCTTGAATTTGTTTAGTCCTTTACTGTAAGAACCCTGAGTTGAAACTAGATGTCCTGTCACAGTTAGGGCAGAAAATGCTCGTTAGTTAATTCACCCTTCACTATTTATCATTATTTATTGGTGTTTAAGGTCACATACTTATGCACAATGGCTAATCATGACCGTGACAGTTTTACAGGTAGAGGAAGCCGGAGTACCCTGTTACGGTGTGGAATTATTCTGTTACGGTGTGGAATTATTAATGATATTGGTAACACAAAGAAATCTGAGAATCAGCAACAAAACTATGAATTTAACTATTCTCAAATTTAATTAAAAATAATTAATATATAAAAAAAAATGATACAAAGATCTTTTACACTAATTGGTTTACAGAAAATAAAAACAGTGGTACTTATCAATTATTGAATTAGTCCAAAGTGCAGTTTGACAGAATCCAGTAATCCAGTGGTGAAGTATCTTCTGAAGAAAGTTACCAGCTGGTAGATGTAGTATTAAATCCAAGAATGTCTCTTCAGAAACAGTATCCCGTAGATTTATAATAAAATTTTCACTTAGAAATTTCAGCAGTCTCCAATAAAATATAACAAAATGCTCCGTAAAATTCAGATGGAGTAAAAATGCAAGAAGTATTGGCGCCACAGGTAATTTCCAAATAATCCAGTAGAATCCTGGCTTTTCACAAAATAATATTATTCTGTTTCACAGAAAGTATAAATTCTCTTTTCCAAGACGAATAGATTCTCTTCAAAATTCTCTTTTGGAATCAATCTCCAAATTCACAAAGAAGCACTGCTTCTATAATAAATGCACTGTTCTGAAACAATAATATTCTCCAATGGAAATAACTGAAGTGAGTCTTTTTGATAGGCTTTCTAAGAATGAGTTTTTGAATTCTGTTGACAAACCTTTATATAGTAACCAGATAGAATGTCCCAGAAGAGGAAGTTTCTGCAATGTTCTATTAGTTTCTGGGGGATTCTGTTAAAGTTCAAGTAAACAAGGTCATTGACCTATTTAAACAATTAAACAATCAACAGCTATATGTACAATATATCAGTGTAACAAAGATGTAAACAAGGTCACTGAGTGCAAAAGAGTTAGACCAGTCAGAAAATGCAGCAATAAAAAAAAAATATCCTTCTCATATAATTATCTACTAAGGATATATCAATCTCAATATAATATGGGGGGCTATAACACACCCTGCCTTAAAAGAGAAAGTTTGAAGGTACTGAAAACTTTTTACATAATTTTAGCGGACTCTGACTGGTTTACAATACACACACACCATAATCTTCACAATTTTTGTTAATAAACATATATACACTTGAAGTGAATAGGGACCGATCATATCATTTTAAATTAGGATATTCTGGAAAGAGCATCAGCTACAACATTATCTCTTCCCAAAATATGCCTAATCTCCAAATTATATTCTTGAAGGGCTAAACTCCACCGCAATAATCTTTGATTCTTGTTTTTCATTTTATTGATAAATGTTAAGGGGTTATGATCGGTGTAAACTGTAATTGGACATTGGGCGGTTCCTAGATACACATCAAAATGGGTTAATGCCAAAATTAGAGCCAAAGTTTCTTTTTCTACTGTAGAGTAATTCTTTTGATGTTTGAGAAATTTTCGGGAGAAATAACATACAGGGTGATCAATACCTTGGGAATCTTCCTGGGCAATATACCCACCTGCTGCATTGTCACTTGCATCTATGAATAATTTGAAGGGCTTTTCATAATTGGGACTGGCCAGGACAGGGGAATTATTTAATAAAGTTTTTATTCTGTTAAAGGATTTCTGACATTCCTCAGTCCAAACAAACCCAACCCTTTTGCTCTATAAACTGGTCAAAGGGGAGACAACATCTGAAAAATTTAAACAAAATTTTCTATAATATCCAGCCATGCCTAAGAATCTCATGAGCTCTTTTTTAGGGTTTGTTGGTACTGGAAAATTTACAATGGCATCAACTTTAGCCGCAATCGGCCTCACCTGCCCCTGCCCCACAACATGACCTAAATAATTTACAGTTGCTTTGCCAAATTCTGATTTTACCAAGTTAATAGTTAGGTTAGCTTGGGTCACTTTGTCAAAAAATTCTTGAATATGCTTTAGATGATCAGCCTAATTTGTATGTGTGTGTATAATAACATCATCAATCTGAGCTTCACTGTGATCTAGGTCTGCAATTAAGTGGTTAACCATGCGCTGGAACGTTGCCGGAGAGTTTTTCATGCCAAAAGGGGTAACTTTATATTGATACAGTCCAAATGGGGTAACAAAAGCAGATATTTCTTTTGCTTTTTCTGTTAAAGGGACTTGCCAATAACCCTTTAACAAGTCAAATTTTGTCACAAATTTAGCATGGCCAAGTTTGTCAATGCAGTCATCAATTCTTGGAATTGGATAATTGTCTGTTTTGGTGAGGCTGTTCACCTTTCGGTAATCTGTACAAAATCGGTAACTCCCATCAGGTTTTGGGACGAGAATACAGGGCGAACTCCAGTTGCTATGGCTAGGTTCTATGATATCATTGTCCAGCATATACTGTATTTCCTTTCGCATGATCTCAGCTTTGAAAGGGTTCAATCTTTTTGGATGCTGTTTGATGGGATTTGCCTCTCCTACATCAACATCATGAAAAATAACAGATGTCCTACTAGGCACATCGGGAAATAAGTGTTGATATTTGAAAATTAAATCAACTAAATCTTTTCTTTGGTCAGGCAGTAAATAATCAGTTTTATTTTGTAGATCTCTCAGGACATCTGAGTTCTGTAACTTCAGAGGTACATTTTCGCCGCCTTCATGAATATCCTCTACAGGATTTTCCAGCTCATCCATGTGGGTGACTGTTGAGACTGGTAGAGAGTTTGGTTCTCTCTCATAATATGTTTTCAACATATTTATATGGCACAGCTGAGTATTTTTGAGTCTGTCAGGAGTCTCAACAACATAATCAGTATCACTGATCTTGTGCTTAACAATATAAGGGCCTGAATATCTTGCTTGTAAAGCATTGCCCTTTAAAGGGAATAATACTAGCACCTTGTCCCCAGGTTTAAAGGTGCGAAATTTTGCCTTTTTATCATACCATGTCTTCATAAGACTCTGGGCTTTCTGTAAATGTTTATTTGCCATTTTCCTGGCCTGGTGCAATTTTTCCTTAAAAGTGGACACATAGTCCAGGAGAGAAATTTCAGGTGGCTCTTCTTCGAGCCATTTCTCCTTCAAAGCAGTGAGTGGACCCCTCACTGAGTGTCCAAACACTAATTCAAAAGGGCTGAACCCCAGAGATTCCTGTACAGTCTCACGGACTGCAAATAAGAGGAGATGTACTCCTTCATCCCAATCCTTCTCATTATCCTCCCCATAGGTCTTTATCATGGTCTTCAGTGTTTGATGAAAGCGTTCTAGAGCTCCTTGACTTTCGGGATGATAGGCACTTGATGTGTACTGCTTAATTTTGAGCTCATACATCACCTGCTGAAAAATGTTTGACATAAAATTTGAGCCTTGGTCCGATTGCACTGACCTGGGTAGACCAAAAGTCATGAAAAATTTTATCAAGACCTTAACTATAGTCTTAGTTTTAATATTTCTTAGAGGAATGGCCTCAGGAAATCGTGTAGAAGCACACATGATGGTAAGAAGATATTCATTTCCAGATCTTGTTCTAGGCAAAGGGCCAACACAATCAATAATAATTCTACTAAATGGCTCCTCAAAAGCAGGGACTGGTTGAAGGGGAGCAGGAGGAATCTTCTGGTTGGGTTTTCCTACAATTTGACAGGTGTGGCAGGTTTTACAAAATTCAACATCCTGTCGAAGCTTGGGCCAGTAAAAACACTGTTGAATACGAGAGTAGGTTTTCCTAACTCCCAAATGTCCAGCCATTGGATTTTCATGAGCCAGGCTTATTATTTCATTCCGGTATTTAGTGGGGACAACTATTTGATAAATAACCTCCCAATCACTATTGGAGGGTACTTCTGGTGGTCGCCATTTCCTCATGAGTACATCAGATTTTTTTAAAATAACAGACAGGGGAGTTTTGGGCTTCTGCCTCTGTTAGAGCCCTTTCACGTGGCTCGGCAAGGTCAGGATCATTTTCCTGTTCCTGAACTAAAGAAGTCTGGGAAATGACATTCAAGGAGGTCCCCCTATCACTCTCAGGTGTAGTGGCCTCTTTACAATTTCTGGAGGAGTCATCACTTTGACTCAAAAATGTCTGAGAAAAATCAATGTCTTCAGAATCCGTAATTCTGTGACTGTTCTTATCCTCAACTTTGCTGTTCAAATCATTACAGTTGAGGTTGTTATCAACCTCAGCTTTCTTTGCCATGGACGGAGTCACAGCACATGCTGGAAAGGCAAAAGGAAAACATTCCTTCAAATTAATAATACTTTCATCTGTGCTCGGCTTATCCACCACTTGAGGTTCTACAGTGACTTTGTAACCAGCTAAGTCATTTCCCAATAATAAAGAAATATGTTTTACATGTAGAGTAGGTCTGATTCCTACTGTCACAGTCCCATTTACTAAGCTACTTCTTAAATTTATTTTATGAAGTGGGACCTTTAAAGAGTTTGACTCAATACCTGATATTAGAACTTGTGCCCCTGTAGCACTTTCTTCAGAAAATGGCAAAATGCCTTCTAACATTAATGACTGAGTAGCCCCTGTGTCTCTCAGTATTTTTATTGGTAAGGAACAGTGCTTATCCCCCTCAAGGGAAACAAAGCCTTCAGAAATAAATGGCTTATAATTTTCTAAAGCATCTTGCTTTATTACATAATTTTCAGGGCATGGAGCACATGCCAGTCCATTCTGTGAAGTAGAGGACTCATTTTTCCTTTTTAACAGCCAGCAATCAGATAGTAAATGCCCTGGTTTCTTACAATAATTACAAGTTTTAGTTGAACAGTTGGGTCGTAATGGTGTAGGGCTGGCATTAGATGACTTATTCTCATTAGGCTTCCGATTAAATTTAGGTGGTGAAAAGTTTGGAGGATTGGAAGGATGATTAGGAGGATGAGTTTTATCTGAAGTTGGTTTAGGTCCACTTTGGAAAGAGTTCTTGTGAAGCCAAAAATTTGTAGAGTTACGACTCATTTTATGAGTTAAGGCATAGACATCTGCTAGTACTGCTGCTCTATTTAATGTGTCAACTTTTTGTTCATCCAGGTGGGCCTTTATATCTGAATGTATCTTTCCTTTAAACTCTTCAATCAGCATCATTTCTTTTAACTTCGAGAAATCTTTCCCAATTTCTTTGGAATGGCACCACCTATCAAATAAATTTTGCTTTTCTCTGGCAAATTCCACATGAGTTTGATTTTCGTTTTTATAATAATTTCTGAACTTCTGCCTATAGGCCTCTGGAACAAGTTCATATGCCTTGAGTATAGCCTCTTTAACAGTATCATAATTATTGCTTTGCTCAGAAGATAGAGCGGAATAGATTTCTTGGGCCTTTCCTTTTAAAACACTTTGCAATAGCAAAGTCCAGACATCCCTTGGCCATTGTAAACTTGTTGCCACTTTTTAAAAATGTAAAAAATATTTATCAACTTCTTTTTCTTGAAAGGGGGGAACTAGCCTAACATGTTTAGTTGCATCAAATCTACTTGGGGAAATTACATTTGAGCCTTGACGCTGTGATTCTAATTCTTTTATTTTTATTTCCTTTTGAATTTCTAATTCTTTTAAGTGCATTTCTTTTTGAGTTTCTGTTTCTCTTAATTTTAATTCCCTATCCTCCTTTTCTTTTTGAGCTTCAATTTCTTTTAATTTAATTTCACTTTCTCTTTCTTCTTTTTCTTTTTGAGCCTAAATTTGTTCCCTTTCTTTTTGAGCCTGAATTTGTTCCCTTTCTTTTTGAGCCTGAATTTCTTTTAATTTAATTTCATTTTCCTGTCTTTTCATTTCTTGTTGCATTTCTAACTTTTTCAATTCTAATTCTAATTTCTTGAGTTCAAGGTCATCAGTAGGTTGTGGTTCAGATGGGGGAGTCTTAGACTGAGGCAAAAGACCTTCTTCCATATAATGATTAACAATGAGCTGTTTAAGTTTATGTTTGTGCAGACCAGGGGTGGCAGGTAATTTTAGATAATGAGCAAGTTGGAATAAATCCTCCTTCTTAAGAGATTCTAAAAGGGCCAAACTAGGAGAGCTTTCAAATTCAGAAATAAATTCTGTCACAATAAATACCATGACAAAAAGGTTTGCTGGTTCTCAGAATATAAATAATAATACTGAAATTTTCTAAGAAAATTTAAATGTTTTGAAAGTGAGCCAAAATAATAATTGCAATTTGCAATTTTCTCGTTATCTAATATTCAATCCCGGACAAGCCCCCAATTTCTGTTACGGTGTGGAATTATTAATGATATTGGTAACAGAAAGAAATCTGAGAATCAGCAACAAAACTATGAATTTAACTATTCTCAAATTTAATTAAAAATAATTAATATATAAAAAAAAATGATACAAAGATCTTTTACACTAATTGGTTTACAGAAAATAAAAACAGTGGTACTTATCAATTATTGAATTAGTCCAAAGTGCAGTTTGACAGAATCCAGTAATCCAGTGGTGAAGTATCTTCTGAAGAAAGTTACCAGCTGGTAGATGTAGTATTAAATCCAAGAATGTCTCTTCAGAAACAGTATCCCGTAGATTTATAATAAAATTTTCACTTAGAAATTTCAGCAGTCTCCAATAAAATATAACAAAATGCTCCGTAAAATTCAGATGGAGTAAAAATGCAAGAAGTATTGGCGCCACAGGTAATTTCCAAATAATCCAGTAGAATCCTGGCTTTTCACAAAATAATATTATTCTGTTTCACAGAAAGTATAAATTCTCTTTTCCAAGACGAATAGATTCTCTTCAAAATTCTCTTTTGGAATCAATCTCCAAATTCACAAAGAAGCACTGCTTCTATAATAAATGCACTGTTCTGAAACAATAATATTTTCCAATGGAAATAACTGAAGTGAGTCTTTTTGAAAGGCTTTCTAAGAATGAGTTTTTGAATTCTGTTGACAAACCTGTCCCAGAAGAGGAAGTTTCTGCAATGTTCTATTAGTTTCTGGGGGATTCTGTTAAAGTTCAAGTAAACAAGGTCATTGACCTATTTAAACAATTAAACAATCAACAGCTATATGTACAATATATCAGTGTAACAAAGATGTAAACAAGGTCACTGAGTGCAAAAGAGTTAGACCAGTCAGAAAATGCAGCAATAAAAAAAAAATATCTTTCTCATATAATTATCTACTAAGGATATATCAATCTCAATATAATATGGGGGCTATAACATACCCGGAGAGAACCACCGAGCAACGACGAGCAGCTGCCAGCTCCCCAACATCGTAACTCTGCATTGCAGCACAGGCAGTGTTAGACTGGTTGAAGACATGCGTACCAACGATGTGCAGTACGCCTTAGTACACAGCGTCATTGTACACCCAAGTGGACAATCGGGATGAAGTGCCTTGCCAAGGACACAACGTGGGAGCACAAATCAGTCATCAGTCGGTTACCGCGACGCTCACACTTCACTACAGAAGAATGAAGTAGCCTGTAATACACAAGAGTATTTGCACTGCAATGCAAAATATAATGCACTATAGGCAAGGGCGGTAGTGAAATTGCGAACTGTACTGATCAAACATAAAGAAAATATTGAGACTACACTATATGGAGGGTGGATTACTATAAAATAAATATTTACCATTTCTGAGGACAAAACAAAGATGCATTTGCAAACTTCCATCACATGGACCACCGGGTTACACCTGGTGGGCCATGTGATGAAAGTTTGCAAGTGTTTCAGGAGCTGTTATGAACAATTATAAAGACCTTGTGAGTGGAGAATATCTTATGCTGCAGTTAAGTAGTAATTCAAAAAACTCTCTTCATTCTGTATGTGGAAACGAATTTTAAGTCCATTTACGTCATTACATGTACATGTATCCCAGTAGAGGTTAGGAATGATCTCTATTTACTAGTATAGAATTGTACAGAATCTGGCACACAACAGGAACTAAGTTTCTCTGATCATTCAATTTGACAGGGACAAAAGTGTACTTACAGTTAAAACTAGAAAGCCTGTCACGAACTGTGCGCTTATCAAGGCTTAATTGCATGTATGAATTGCGTGCAATTGCCATATGGAATGGCATCCAAAGCACGGCAGGTTCGCTTGGTTACTCATAGCAAACACAGGCAAGGGTTTCTGCCAATGGACCTCCGGGTTACCCGGAGGTACATTGGCTGGAACATTGCTTGTGCACAGGCCATTTGTACAGGATTTGATAGCCTTACTATGGTCATAACGCGTAGATTAACACGCAGATCGACGTGCTATTTGTGTGCATTTCGTGACAGGACTTCTAGTTTTAACTGTACTCAGAGCGCTTTTACTTCAAAATAGTGCTCTCTGGTGCCAAATGTTATGTTTTAGTACCAAACAAAGTGTTTTAGTTCCAAAATGGAAATTGGGAGGTGCAGGGGCAGTCAGGTTTTTTTTGTAGTCTGTTTCAAATAAATTGTTCAAATTTAAAAAAAGAACTGGCTATTGTTTCAAGAGCGAAGGGATAATTAGTCGCAGAAAAAATTTGACAGAACTGAAATGTTCTGTCTGAATCCTTGGTTGGTGGAGAAGGCAGTCACCAAAGTTATACCTTATTTAACTGGTTGAGTGCTGGAAGCCACTATCATGGCATTCAAAAAAGTGAGCGTTCCAGTGCAAAAGCCAACATTTTCCTTGCTCATGTTTCATATTCAGTCAAACACAAATAATATTTTGTTTTTTTAATTTGTTTTATCACAAAGTATTGAAGAGTGTCTGTGGGCACTCTTCAGTATTATGTAATAAAACAAATTTTGCTGAACATTTTCAGAGCAGCAAAAATTATTTAACCCTCAACCAATTAATTAGATAAATACTTATACGATCGTGAGTTACTCATGACAGTTCGAAGTATTTATCTAATTAAATGCAGCCTTTTGCAAAGTTGAGAACCTACATTTTATTAATTAAAAAACAAAGCCTTGTTTCCACTCAATGATAATTAACATTGAAAGTTTGTCTACACACTGTTGCTAACATCCTATTATTACCGCTCAATCTATAAGTTACTAGTCGATTAACATGATTTTGGAGGGCCGTTAAAACTCCATAATTTCAGTGACGTCATTCGACTTTGCTGATTATTTCTTCCAGCAATTCCCTCGTGCGGTTAGCTGTAACAGGGAGTGGTAATAATAGTAATAACATGATTGTTGTCAGGCATCATGATTCATTAGCGACCCTGCAGCAATGATGAACAGCCCTTGGGCTTATTAACGGCCCTCGACTTTGTCTCAGGCCTTTAATAAACCCTTGGGCTATTCATCATTGCTGCAGGGCAGCTAATGAACCATAATGCCCTCCAAAATCATGTTATTGTTATATTGAAAAAAATCACTGGGTTAGAGTCTTGAGTGTGTTTTGTGAAAATGATTTAATCGGTCACTGTTTTTGCCTTTTTACTAGCTGATGATTTTCTTGTACTAAAAGTAATAAAATATTTGTTTCGTCATCACTCGCTTTCTTCGCTGCTGCAAAGGCTTTTATCACCCAACGATTTTTGGTGCCAAATTGAAAATATTTTTTATACTATAAACCAATGGCCCATACTAGCTGGTGCAAACTCAAAGTTATCAAGGGCCAAACACAAATTTTGAACCCCCCAATCCCCAAAATTTGCTTGCAAAACTGAAAATTAGAAGTCCTGTCTGGTCCTCCATACTTTTACTCTCCGCGCATGTGTAGCCGTCACGTTTGTTTGGCCCAAAAGTCAGCAACAATGAACTGACATCTGTGCTTTAAAATCTCCTTTTTAGCTCGACTTTGGCGAAGCCAAATTTGAGGTATTGCCATGGCCCGTCGTCCGTCTGTCGCGCTGTACACACGGCTCGGGCTAGAGGCTGTAATTATGAACTGATCTTTCCGAAAGTTCTTGGGTACCTTTGTTATCACTGTCAGAAGAGATTGAGTGTTTTGGGGTCTGGTCTGAAATTCAAGATGGCCACAGGCAGCCATTGTGTAAAAAATTAGGTCAGTCAGATTTTTGCGCAGAACTTCCATATGGAAGCTCTGATTTGAATAATTTTTTGTATGAATGTTTAGTACCATGGAATACATCACATATAATACGTTTTTTTTTTCTCATGCGTAAATTATGCAAATTAGACTAACTTTGATTTATTTAGTGTTACTTTCAGCTCTAAGTGCCAATGCCAATACGGCTCAGGCTAGAGGCCATATTTATGAACCGATCTTTACAAAACTTCATGGGTACCTTTGCTATCACCGTGGGACGAGAACGAGTGTTTTGGGGTCTGGTCTGAAGTTGAAGATGGCCACCAGCAGCCATTTTGTACTTTAGTTAGTGCAATCAGTTTTTTGTACAGAACTTCTGTATGAAAGTTCTGATTTGAATAAAGTTTTGTATGAATGTTTAGTAACATGGAATACATCACATATAATACAGGTTTTTTTTTCTCGTGTAAAAATTATGCAAATTAGATGAACTTTGATTTATTCAGTACTACTTATACGCAGTAAGTGCACATGTCAATATGGCTCGGGCTAGAGTCTGTATTTATGAACCGATCTTCACGAAACTTCTTGGGTACCTTTGTTATCACCTTGGGACGAGAACGAGTGTGTCTGGGTGCTGTCCAAAATTCGAGATGGCTGCCAATGGCCATTTTGTACAGAAATTAGGTCCAATCAGTTTTTTGTACACAACTTCTATGCGGCTCAGGCTAGAGGCTGTATTTATGAACCAATCTTTACGAAACTTCTTGGGTACCTTTGCTATCACTGTGGGACGAGAACAAGTGTTTTTGGGTGCAGTCCAAAATTCAAGATGGCCACCAGCAGCCATTTTGTACCAAAATTAGTGCAATCAGTTTTTTGTACAGAACTTCTGTATGAAAGTTCTGATTTGAATAAGTTTCTGTATGAATGTTTAGTAACATGGAATACATCACATATAATACAGGTTTTTTTCTCGAGCAGAAATTATGCAAATTAGATGAACTTTGATTTATTCAGTACTACTTATACACGGTAAGTGCATGTGTCAATACAGCTAGTGCTAGAGGCTGTATTTATGAACAGATCTTCACAAAACTTCTTGGGTACCTTTGTTATCACCTTGGGATGAGAACAAGTGTTTCTGGGTGTGGTCCAAAATTCAAAATGGCTGCCAGTGGCCATTTTGTACCGAAATTAGGTCCAATCAGTTCTTTGTACACAACTTCTATACAGCTCAGGCTAGAGGCTGAATTTATGAACCAATGTTTACGAAACTTCTTGAGTACCTTTGTTATCACCGTGGGATGAGAACGAGTGTTTTTGGGTGCAGTCCAAAATTCAAGATGGCTGCCAGCAGCCTTTTTGTACCAAAATTAGTGCAATCAGTTTTTTTAACAGAACTTCTGTATGAAAGTTCTGATTTGAAAAAAAATTTTGTAGGGATGTTTAGTAACATGGAATACATCACATATAATATTGATTTTTTTCTCATGCAGAAATTATGCAAATGAGATGAACTTTGATTTGTTCAGTGCTACTTATACACAGTAAGTGCACATGTCAATACTGCTCGGGCTAGAGTTTGTATTTATGAACTGATCTTTACGAAACTTTTGGGGTACCTTTGTTATCACCTTGTGACAGGAACGAGTGTTTTGGGGTGCCTTTGTTATCACTGTGCTATGAGAATAAATATTTTTGGGTTCAGTCAGACCCACTCTGGGACTCAAAGATTTCTTTTCTAGTTTAGCATCTAACTGTCACCCCATTTTTTTAATACTTTACCTATATATGTGTTACAGGCTGCGATCATCATTTATGTACAGACCGTTACAATACTTTACATGTACCTTTGTTATCAGGGCATTACCTAGATGTTTGTTATTGCTGTGTCACATACTATATATGTACATGGGTTAAACAAGTTCAGCTACAGTGTCATTGACACTTTCGTCTGAGGATGCCAGACACAAATCAGTGCAATAATTGGTGAATACAAGGCTGTTATTGGATGATGGAAATGTTCATCGGTGGTTTTAGACGTTCTGCACTGTAAATTTGTAATAATTATAAAATTATTTTATGTTTCCCAATTTTGGGGCATATGCCTGACGTCATCTTTTTTGATAATGATTATTCCACTATTTGTTAAGTATTCCTTCCCTATCCTTCCATGAACCCTTCCTGTTAAACTCTTAAGCTTTTTGGCAATTTTTTATTGAAATTTTTTATTAGCTCCGCTGACAAAGTCAGCAGAGCTTTTCTTATACTGATTCGGCCGTCGTCTGTCGTCCGTCTGTCCATCCGTCCGTCCGTCCGTCGTCAACATTTTATTTGTCCAAGCCATAATTTCTAAACCGCTGAATATTTTTCCACCAAACTTCATAACAATATGTATTATCAATAGACGGTGTGTCATCAATTATTCTGCGGTGTGTAAATCCACAGGGTCAAGGTCACAGGTCACAGGATCAAGAAAATCTTAAGATATTTTTGATATTTGTTTGTCCAAGCCATAATTTCTGAACCGCTGAATATTTTTCGGCTAAAGTTTGTAACAATATTAGTATTAGAAAACATGCCCATGCGATCAGTGGCCCTCAGCGGAGCTCTCTAGACGTGACAGGCCTCTTGTTAAATTTCTAGGGAGTTTAACATGTTTTATAGAATATTTATTCAGTTTTTCCCCATGGTTACGTCCTCACCCTAGGGATGTTAGGTCGTTTAGTCTTGCATCTTCTATCCGATGTATCGTTTTTCTTTGTATGAAGATCTTGCTTTGCATCTGGTAGCATTTAAATTGGTTTCTGACTTTGGGCCTTTTTGTGTGCCTGATGTCTTGTTCCTGTTTTTTCATTGACGTTGTTTACATTGACAACGTCCTCATATATAGGTAGTATTTTATATTTTATTACTGTAGAATTACAGTAGGATACATGGATTATTATTCCGGTAGTGTAGCTCAATAAATTTGGATTTTGTCCACACTTTGGCTCTATCGGGATACCCTTGGGCTCTTCATGTTCCCTTTGGGAACTTGGGCATTTTTCAAAAACAATTTTCTGTTTGCAAAAAATATTTTGAATTTAATTATGATTGTTATTATTCATGTATCTCAGTTATATATATATTGTTGTGGAGTTTGGAGGACTGATATCGACTTTAGTTGATACACTCCTGCGGTCTCTTGTCATTCTTGTGTAGCACTGGGATGACTAATGTTGGAGACGGTTGTCGCGGTACGTTGTTGGCGGTGAGGTTCTGAGGCCAGGCCTCTCACCGTGTTATAATTCATTTTTAGCTTAACTTGACAAAGTCAAAATAAGCTTTTGCCATTATGTGTGCGGAAGACTGTCAGTCTGTTGGTCTGTGAGTCTGTTCACATTTTCCTTTAGCACAGGCTACACCCTGTAGTTCTTGTCTGATCGTCAAGAAATTTCATATGCAGGTTTGGGGTCATATCTAGATGAGAACATCACCTTTTGGTCGTGATTGGTCAACTGGTATGGCTGCCCGAGCACTAAACCCGAAAACTATTAGCACAGTCTACAGGTCGTATTTATGAAGGGATTTCATTGTAAATTGGTAGGATGCCTCTGTATAATGCTTAGATGTGAATGTCCCCTTTTGGTCATGATCTGTCAACCGTGATGGCTGCCCAAGCCCAAAACCCCGAAACTTTTAGCACAGTCTGCAGGTCATATTTAATATATGGTAGGATGACTCCGTATGATGTCTAGATGAGAACTTCCCTATTTGGTCACAAATCTGTCAACCATGACTACTACCCGAGCCCAAAACCCGAAAACCTATAGGACAGTTTACAGGTCATATTTATGGAGGGATTTCATTGTAACTTGGTAGGTTGACTTCATATAATGTCCATATGAGAACGTCCCGTTTTGGACATGATTGTGCAACTGTGACAGCTACAGGGGCCCGAAAACCTTTAGCACAGTCTACAGGTCATATTTATGAAGGGATTTCATCGTAACTTGGAAGGATGACTCCAAATAATGCCTACATGAGAACGTCCCCTTTTGATCGCGATCATTCAGCCTTGATGGCTGCCCTAGCCCAAAAATCTTTAGCATAGTATGTAGGTCGGATTTATGGAAGAATTTCATGGTAACTTGTTTGGTGTCTCCATATAATGCCTAGATGATGACATCCCCTTTTGGTCATGATTGGTCAACTATGACGGCTAGAGGGGCCCGAAGTCCGAAAACTTTCAGCACAGTCTACAGGTCATATTTATGAAGGGATTTCATTGTAACTTCGTAGGATCACTCCAGATGATGCCCAGATGAGAATGTCCCTTTTGGTTGCGATCATTCAACCATGATGGGAGCCCGAAGCCTGAAGCCCGAAAACCTTTAGCACAGTCTTCAGGTCATATTTATGAAGGGATTTCATTGTAACTTGGTAGGTTGACTTCATATAAGGTCTGGATGAGAAGGCCCCCTTGTGGACGTGATTGGGCAACTTTGACGGCTACAGGGACCCAAAGCCCGAAAACCTTTAGCACAGTCTACAGGTCATATTTATGAAGGGATTTCATTGTATCTTGGTAGGATGGCTCCACATAATGTCTAGATGAGAACGTCCCCTTTTGGTCACGATCATTCAGCCTTGATGGCTGCCCGAGCCCAAAAACCTTTAGCATAGTCTATAGGTCATATTTATGGAAGGATTTCATTGTAACTTGTTAGGTTGACTCCAGATAATGCCTAGATGGTGGCATCCCCTATTGGTCATGATTGCTCAACTGTGACGGCTACAGGTGCCCAAAGCCCAAAAACCTTGAGCACAGTCTACAGGTCATATTTATGAAGGGATTTCATTGTAGCTTCATAGCATCACTCCAGATGTTGCCCAGATGAAAATGCCCCCTTTTGGTTGTGATCATTCAACCATGATGGCTGTCCGAACCTGAAGCCAAAAACCTTTAGCACAGTCTTCAGGACATATTTATGAAGAGATTTCATTGTAACTTGGTAGGTTGACTTCATATAATGTCTAGATAAGAACATCCCCTTTTGGACACGATTGGGCAACTGTGACAGTTACAGGGGCACGAAGCCCGAAAACCTTTAGCACAGTCTACTGGTCATATTTATGAAGGGATTTCATTGTACCTTAGAATGATAACTCCAAATAAAGTCTAAATGAGAATGTCCCCTTTTGGTCATGATCATTCAGCTTTGATGGCTGCCCATGCCCAAAAACCTTTAGCATAGTCTATAGGTCGCATTTATGGAAGGATTTCATTGTAGCTTGTTAGGTTGACTCCATATAATGCCAAGATGATGACATCCCCTTTTGGTCGTGATTGGTCAACTGTGACAGCTACAGGGGCCCGAAGTCTGAAAACCTTCAGCACAGTCTACAGGTCATATTTATGAAGGGATTTCATTGTAAATTCGTAAGATCACTCCAGATGATGCCCAGATGAGAATGTCCCTTTTGGTTGCGATTATTCAACCATGATGGCTGGCCGAGCCCAAAGCCCAAAAACCTTTAGCACAGTCTACAGGTCATATTTATGAAGGGATTTCATTGTAACTTGGTAGGTTGACTTCAGATAATGTCTAGATGAGAATATCCCCTTTTGGACACGATTGAGCAACTGTGACAGCTACAGGGGCTCAAAGCCCGAAAACCTTTAGCACGGTCTACAGGTCATATTTATAAAGGGATTTCATTGTAACTTGGTAGGATGACTCCAAATAATGTCTAAATGAGAATGTCCCCTTTTGGTCGCGATCATACAGCCTTGATGGCTGCCCAAGCCCAAAACCCCAAAACCTTTAGCATAGTCTATAGGTCATATTTATGGAAGGATTTCAATGTAGCTTGTTAGGTTGACACCATGTATGTATGCCTAGATGATGACATCCCCTTTTGGTTGTGATTAGTCAGCTGTGATGGCTTCAGGGGCCCGAAGCCTGAAAACTTTGAGCACAGTCTACAGGTCATATATATGGAGGGATTTCATTCTAACTTCGTAGGATCACTCCAGATTATGCCCAGATGACAACGCTCCCTTTTGGTCGCGATCATTCAACCATGATGGCTTCCCAAGCCCAAAAATCGAAAAAAATTAGTACAGACTACAGGTCGTATTTGTGAAGGGATTTCATTGTAACTTAGTAGAATGATTCAGTATAATGTCGAGATGAGGACGTCCCCTTTTAGTTGCAATCAATCTACCGACATGGCTACACAAGTCTGAAGCCCGAAATCCTTTAGCACAGTCTACAGGCCATATTTATGAAGGGATTTCAATGTATCCTGAAAAAATGACTCGTTTTGGAATAATTTCACTGTAACTTGGTAACTTTCGTTGACATATGTTAACTGTGAGGGCCACATACATTAACTGTGAGGTCATATTAATGCACCCCTCAGCTCTTTAGTATAGTGTACACCTCATATTATTTTTATCAAAAACATAGCATACAGGTAACAGAAATGAACATATTCCCAATTATCGCAATTCTTGTCTTATTTCATAATCCTTTCATAAACATTGAACATTATCCTTTACATCAAACACAACACACAAGTTAAGCTACAGTGTCATTGACACTTTCATTATAGACTTGTTCTTGCAGTTGCGCAGCTATTAGCAGCATCTCAGCTAATGCAAGAGCAGACTCCAGTGTTGAGCTGTCGGATGGTGCCGGGTCGGTCCGGTCAGTTGTGCATGTGGAAGAAGCCAGAAGTTTCTCTACGGGATGCTCTGGGGTCAGATCTCCATTTGGAGAACCCTCTCCATCCCATTAACAGTCGGCGTTGACTGTGTTTGTTGTGAGAAACCATATTGAGTCAGAACACGCGTCAAACGTTCCTTCCACACTGCAGCCGGGGCTGGCGGCAATTATGGCTTCTGCTTACATGGAAGCGCACAAAAGAGGATTAGTCAAGAATGGGGACAGATCGAGAGTGCAGAGTGTTTTTTCGTCCCGTTAACAGTCGGGGACGACTCTTTTGTGTTGTAAGAAACTTCAATGAGGAGGGGCATCCGTCCTATGTGACGAGTCAGTATGCTTCTTTCACACTTCAGCCGCGGTCGGCTGTGGTTACGGCTTCCTCTTCTTCCATGAATATGCACGACAAGGGATAGATGCCTACAGGTTTCTAATGGAACGCTCGGCGAGGTCTGGAGTAGACTGCGAGCTGGAGAACCTTCTCCTTTCCGTCGGCAGTCAGGGTCAACTGTTTTTGGTGCGAGAAACTTTAATGAGTTGGGATGCCTGTTCACACTTGCATTTCGGGATGCATCTTCTACACTGCAGCCGGATTCGGTGGCAGCTATGGCATCTTCCCTTGCTTCATTAACGAAGTGCGTTGACCACAGACTAGCTATCTGACTTTGCAAGTTCGGGTTGATAGCTAGTTGTTTGAGACTAGTACTACCGTTTAACTGACTCTGATGGTGAGCTGTCAGATGGTGCTGCGTTTGTCCAGTCATCTGTTCAGTCGGTTTTAGTTGACCATATTTGCGGATGGGCCATTTGGCTGGTGATAGGGATACGGAGTGAGAGTCTCCATCTCTCACAGAAGGGCACTTTAAGACCATGAAAAGTCTTATGCTCTTAAGAATATTGTTCCATCTGAATATAAGTCTGCGTTTAGATGAGCAGGCCGGGATAAAAATATGTCGCTACCTGCATCATTTAATATATGCTCGGAAATAATGGAATGTGCTATTTCATTGAAAAGAGCAAATCTGGGTGCAATGTCCTAAGCAGATCACCTTACCAGAGGTGCAACATCTCAATGGAAAGAAATATGAGGACGTGGTTCCTCGCTGAGAGTTCTTTCCAGGGCAGTCATGTATGCCACGTTCAACTCCACACGGACAGTGAATTTGGAGTTGGTAAACCATTATGCTGCCCTTGCGTCGTCATCACTTATAGGTGAAAAGCTCTCTCTGAGTTGCTCCGGTTCCTATACTATTTGACGACAAGCTTGCATTGATATATGAGCAGGCTACTAGAAGCTTCAGTGCTCTAATATTATTTTTGCTGTCTCATCAACACACTTCAGCAGACCGGGGGTAAGCGAGGTCGTTCTGCTTCTAAGAATGCATCATGAGAATGTCTCGCAAGGTACAATAACCCTCTTATATTTAATCTGGAAGTCATTGTAGCGACTCGGGAAAGGGGCATAGGTCTGATCAAGGATATGGGTCAGAGCCCCCCCCCCCCCCCCCCCCCCCCCCAGGCCAATGATTAATGGAAGGTTATCATCTTCATGAGAAGCTGGACATTAATCACAGAAGTTCCTTTCAAAGAGAGTCGCTTCTAGTGGAGGTAAAGGCTCTCTTATTGAAGGGAACAATTGAGGTCGATGAGACGAGCTTCTTCGTGGGGAGGACGTAGTTTCTCCTCCAGTGAGCATAGTAAATCATGCAGGTGATGGTCATGACCACTATTGCTTGCCAGTTGATGGAAAATTATCAACTTCACCAGAAACTGGACGTTAATCACGGAAGTTCCTTTCAAAGAGAGTCGCTCCTAGTGGAGATAAAGGCTGTCTTATTGAAGGGAACAATTGCGGTCGTCGAGAATAGATTTTGGTTGCTTGCCACTTGGCAGTAGGTTATCAACCACTCAAAAAGTGGATAAATTGCGGAAGATCAGTGGCTGAGAATGTAGTCTCGGCAGGCCTGCTGCTATCAGCCCGAGCAAGCTCCACTTACAAGAATACTTGTTAGACAAATCTTCCAAGAGAGTCTTTCTTTCTGGAGGTATAAGCTTTCCTGTTGAAGAAAAGCATTAGATGTCATTGAAATTATTGTCCAGTTTTTTATTATTATCATCTGTTTCTTGTCCTGAATCCAGATGGATAGTGTATTTATTTATTTATTTATTGGTGTTTAAGGTCACATACTTATGCACAATGGCTAATCGTGACCGTGACAGTTTTACGGGTGGAGGAAGCCGGAGTACCCGGAGAGAACCACCGAGCAATGACGAGCAGCTGTCAGCTCTCCAACATCGTAACTCTGAACTCTGCACCGCAGCACAGGCAGGGTTAGATTGGTTGAAGACATGCGCACCATGGACGTGCAGTACGCCTCAGTACACAGCGTCATCGTGCCCCCATGTAGGCAATCGGGGTGAAGTGTCTTGCCCAAGGACACAACGCGGTTGCCGCAGGTGGGATTCGAACCGAGGACCCCTCTGCTTGCAGCCTGCACCTCTACCAACTGAGCCACCGCGCCCCCTAGATGGATAGTGTATAGAGAGGCTGATATATGCCTTGGCATCAAGACAATTATGTCATTGTGGCATAACTGAATTTATTATCTCTTGGGACTGCGGTCTTTTTGGGCATTCAGGGCTGTTTATATAACAGCCCTTCATTCCCTACCTTGCGCGGCGATAATTGTAAGTCTCCAGTAAGTGAGCCTTCAGGGTCGCAACTTACACCGAAATATCTGTCTTCACGTAGATGAAGACTTATAAGCTATGGCTTGCATTGTAAGTCTCCTTAGTGAGCTTCTAGGGCTGCAGTTATCAGCTTTTAATGTATCCGGACTTCACATACAGGAAGACCTTTAGCTGCTTCATCTAGGCTGAGTTAGTTGTCCTATTGGACATGATCATGTTTGTTAGAGGAGGTTATTCTCTTCAAACCAGTATGGTTTGGTGTGATTTATTATATTAATACAGTGTATTTTTTCTTCACATCCTTCTCCGTCCTTAGTGGCAATATGGAGTCGGTCAGACGTGAGGTAGTCTTGCGGTTACTATACTATTTGATGACTAACACAGGAACGATTCAAGTAATGCAGGTGAGGGGGGTTCGATATGATTTTGAATCCCCCCCCCCCCCAGCCCCCCTCCCCACTGCTAAGGTGTTAAAAGGCAATTACCAGGCAAGAGGTAGTTTTCTTCCCGTAAGCCTCATATGCATTTAAGTATATACCTACATTTCATGATTTCTCGATTGGCAGCTGGGCTGGGCTGGGCTGGGTCGTGTTCTATGGCGACCTCGTGGGCACATCCACTTTTTAGTTGGTTTGTTTCCTGTGATTGTTCGTCTATATGTCATATACAAGCATATGATTCATCATCAGTAAATTGCTAGTCTTTGGGTACCTGGAAGGCTGTCTAGACAGTTAACTAGTATTCAGATGATTACATGCGGGATTTCAATGCTCATGTGCATAATAAGTGTATTATAGGCAGACGCATTATTGTAGGTTATGGACCTTAGAAACAATGAATTATTTCGGGGGTGATCCGTGACGAGTCTGTTAATCATAGCTTGTTTCATTTCTAAATCCAGGTTTCTATAAATTTTGGTACCCAATCAAATATAGGTTACAATATTGTGTTTTTTTTCCATTGACGACAGTACTAATCTTTCCTCCTCTCCCCATCTCATCAAGCTGATTTGGGCAAAAACAACCATCTATCCATTTAGTTTATCATCTCATGAAAAAAATACACTAAAAAAAAATATAGGTCGCCATGTGAATTTTGCCTTTAAATTTGGAGCTTCCTGTACTCCCATCCAGTTTCGCACTGAATGAAATAGACATATTTTTACCTACCCCCATCCAATTTTAATCTTCTCTCACGCATTTCGGAAGACAATAGTCACCAATATTTTATGTCTTTTCCAAAACATGCGCTTTAAAATTTTATTCACACTTACAAACTCGGTTCATTTTCCACCAATCGGATAATTCCATGAACTTTTATCCTCCATTAAAGGTTGGGTGTAAACTACTAGAGACGCTGTTTGCACGAAAACACTGTATTGTAGCCATATACAGTGTTTTCGTGCAAACAGCGTATATTCGCATGTGTCTGGGATATTGGATATCGGATAGAACACGTCTGGGAGTGTTATTTATTGGAATTTATTCTACACCTGAATGGGGTCGCCTGTGGGTTACCTTGGAAGTGTGTTTACTCTGCAGAGATTGTCCATTGTGATTCTATTGGACATGTGTATGTTGTATATATTATATCACCGGTTTTCGACCTATCTACGTATGCCGACTCCAGTATACGTTACAAGTAGGGCTATCACGAGTAATCGATAAATCGATTGTTGATCGGTCACGGCGAAATCGATTAGTATTTTTCGTTGTCGAATAATCGGTAAATTGTATCCCGTTTTAGACATTTAATAACTAAAAGAAAATTTGATGATAAAAATATTGTTTCTAAAGGTGAAAAGTTAAGAACATCGATGTTAAACCTCAAGAAGCTGTGGGAAACATTTGTCTTTCAGGTACCGTATATGTCCGTGTATAAGTCGCCCCCATGTATAAGTCGCACCCTACTTTTCATACAAAATATCCCCCCTGCGCCTATAACCCTTGTATAAGTCGCACCCCCGATTTGGGTTGAAAAATGTTAAAACAATTCCGTAAATTTGGCTAAAGGACTGGAAGTCTTGTGGACTGAACAGGGAGGTTTGATGACTGATTACAGTATATTTATAAATTATATTTGTTTGTATACTTCATTGATACATTCAATGTGTCGTATTTATTAAAAGATATATGTCAACTGTGTTTGTTATTACTCGTGTATCGTATTTATTAAAAGATATATGTCAACTGTGTTTGTTATTACTCACGCCGGTAAAAGAAGGAATGCTCCGGTGCATGTGTTCAGGTAAGAACGAGGTAAGTTGAATTCAAATGGTAAATCCAAATGTAAAACTACAAAGAAAAAGGCTTTATTCCCTTGCCATTTAAACGTATTGCACGTGCGAACAAATAGGTCATGAAAGGGAAGTAACTGCATGATTCTTGTTAATCTTCTTCAAAGGGAATTCCCCTTAAAAACGCACGTGGTGTGCTGTGTAAACAATTTGATTGCCTTGCGAATTACGTAAATAACTCATACCAATATCCAAAATATGTTGAGATATACAACCATGGAATATTTTATTGTGAATTATTACTGGAGATGTTGAAGACATGAACAGGTACCGTAATTATTTTGAAGGAAATTAATTGCATGTGGTTTCGAATTTTCGATTGTTCACCACCCCTCCACTCACTGGGTCACCGAGAAAAAAAAAATCAACAAGAACACATTGGGTATAATCTCCTATTTTTATTTTATTTTTTTTTATATTTATTTTTTTTTAAATTTTATTTTGTGATCAAGTTAATGCACAACACAGAAATAAGAAATAAAGAGGTGAAATAAAATAAACAAATTTTCAAAGCAGGTCAATCGCCGTGATACAAACCGTCGACATGGGCCGATCTGGTGTCCGTTCAGTCCTCATATCGCTGTTGAAAACTTGCTGAAAAATAATTACCTTTGTATAAGTCGCACCCCAATTTTGGTCCCGTTTTTCCAAGCAAAAAGATGCGACTTATACACGGACATATACGGTACATTCATCAAAGCTTTGATGTTCTGAACTTTTGAACCGGCAGTGTAATAATCAAGACAGGTCGGCAGTTGCGAAGTTCGCAACTGCCGACCTGTCTTGATTATTACACTGACGGTTCAAAAGTTCAGAACATCAAAGCTTTGAATGTAACTAAAAGAGGATCGTCTTCGTTGTTTATTTGAGGTAGGTCAACTGACTTGAACTTCATTTTTATCGACTTCAAGGAGAAGAAGAGGGGGGGTCATCTAGGTACGATCAATCGATTATTTGAGACGATTAATCGATTCCTAAATTAAAAAATCGTGACAGCCCTAGTTACAAGCAGGTGCTATTAATTCCTGGGATTGCTGCGATAGCCTTAGCTTCTGAAGTGTCATTAAGCACCAATTTATTAATAATAATTAATATCTGGTTGCCTGTTCGACAAATATATATTGTTATTTGGTACCGCTTTTACCGATTCCAGAGCACTCCCCTCTTTGTTTTTGAAGAAGATTCCTTAAAAAAGGGGGGGAGGGGGGGGGTGATTTTTTAAATCTCCTCAGGCTTGATAAGTGTGTAACTATGAGTGAAGCTGTTTTGTCTTTAGATTATATCCTGTATACAGCTTGTGTATTATTGTATATCACGTATGTTTGTGGAGGTTAACCTCTCACTCTCAAATATGTCATCTTAATTTTTAGGGCTTAGTCCGAACTAGCCGTAAAATTGGGAACTTGTTACATCCAATTAGCATAGTCATTCATGCTAAGAATACGGAATTACTTTAATTTGGCACCTTATTTATGATATGTCTTCTTTATTACTGTATAAAAAGACATACATGTAATTCCTTTTAAATTTAATTTCCTTTCACCTTGGATTACAGACTATGGAACTATGTTGTTCTACTAATTCTGAAGTCCTAGGCCATCCGCCTTTTTACGATTCAACCAGTCTGGGCCATTGGTTTATAGTATAAAAATATGATAAATTTAAAGTAATTTGTATATTTTTTTATACTTTCCAATGGCCCAGAAGGGTATGATCCTCCCATGAGTGGGCACTCATACCTCCCCGCTGAGTTATTATGTAGTGCTCTCTTCTATAAAGAATGATGTTGGTGCCAATTCCAGTCACTTCCTGATGGCTGCATATGCGCGGAGAGTAAAAGTATGGAGGACCAGATAGGACTTTTAATTTTCGGTTTTGCCAGCAAATTTTGGGGATTGGGGGGTTCAAAATTTGTGTTTGGCCCTTGATAACTTTGAGTTTGCACCAGCTAGTCTGGGCCATTGGTAAGTATAAAAAAATATACAAATTACTTTGAATTTATCATTTTTAGCACAATTCGCTAATTTTTCCTTCAACGATGGAAAGACTGATCCTGATCTGCAAGCGGAGGGAACATAAAATTATGACGGAGTACATGGCACTGTGTACCTTGCCAAACACCCATATAAGAAATTTATCGTACTGGAAATCTATCATGATCACATTAAAATGAACAAATGTTCCGAGTGCAGTAATTATCTGCTCTGTGCTTGACATCTAAGTGACAATAATCAAGTACTTTGTCATGTTACTGTATTCAATAAATTATAAAGATTAGGCCACAAAAAGTAGATATGTTTCTCAGGCCATTGTCAGCTTAACTTGACCAAAGTCAAGATAAGCTATTGCTATCACGCATGCAAAAGTCTCTGAATCTCAGTCTGTTCACATTTTCTTTGGCACAGGCTACACTCTGTAGTTCTTGTCCGATCACAAAATTTCATATGCAGGTTCAAGGTCATGTCTAGATGAGAATGTCCCCTTTTGGTCACTATCGGTCAACTGTGATGTCTGTGAGAGCCCGAAAACCTTTAGGACAGTGTACAGGTCGTAATTATGAATGGATTTCATTGTCACTTGGTAGGATGACTCTGTATAATGTCTAGATGAGAACATCCCCTTTTGGCCATGACTGGTCAACTGTGATGGCTTCGAGAGCCAGAAACCCCAAAACCTTTAGCGCAGTATACAGGTTGTCGTATTTATGAAGGGATTTCATTCTAACTTGGTAGGTTGACTTCATATAATGAATAGGTTAGAATGTCCCCTTTTGGTTGTGATCAGTCAACCGTGACAGCTGTGAGAGCCCAAAATCTGAAAACCTTAAGCACAGCCTACAGGTCGTATTTTATTAAGGGATTTCATTGTATCGTGGTGGGATGACTTTGTATAATGTCTAGATGGGAACGTCTTATTTAGGTCGGAATCGATCAACCATTATGGCTATGCAGGCCTGAAGCCCAGAAACCTTTATTTCATTGTAACTTGGTAGGATGACTCTGTATAAAGTCTCGATGAGAACGTCCTATTTTGGTCGTGATCGGTCAACCATGAAAGCTGCACAGGCACGTGGCTTTATTTAGCACAGTCTACAGTTCTTATTTATGAAGCAATTTCATTGTAACTGGGGAGTATGATGTTTAGATGAGACTGTCGTATTTTGGTCACGATCAGTCAGCCGTTACTGCTGCCTGGTTACTTGACCTAGATTCATTTAGCACTGCTTACAGGTTGTTTTTATGAAGGGATTTCATTGTAACTTGGTAGGATACCTTGGTATGATATCTAGATCTCTCCTATTTTGATCATAACCACCGAACTGTCACATGACCTTCCTTCAGCAAAGTCTACAAATTATATTTATGAAGGGATTTCATTGTAACTTGGTAGGATGACTTGTTATGGAAGGATTTTACTGTAACTTGGTAACTTTGGTTGACATACGTTAACTGTTAGGACCACATCAACCCAGGTCTTAATTCTTTAGTACAGTCTACACTCAAATTATTCTTATTGAAAACATAGCACACAGGGGACAGAAATGAACATATCCTCAACTATCACAACTCTTGTCTTATTTCATAATCATTTCATATTACATTGTTTGTCCGGCTAAATCCTCTCACAGTTTTCAAGCTTGGATGTTTTCATTTCACAGGATGTTTGTACATAGACCAGAAGTGTGCTTGTTGTCAGGATTTTTTGATTTGCTTTTGAAGAATTTCACCTGTATGGTACGTGGTTTGTGTGTGCGTGGTAGACTTGGGGGGGGGGGGGGGGGGGACACTTACAGACACTGCTCATGTATGAGTAACAAATCACAGTTTGCTATTCAAACTCCTGTGTCCATGTATTGTGTGGGGTCATGCTTCAGTCTAGTTTATTTTTTGTAATTATTTCTTTGCCATCAAAAGTTCATGTTCTCAATTTGTTCTATATTTTAGATCTCATAATCTACATAATAGCACAATCCTGGTAACTGAATTGTGTCTAGAAAAAAAATTTCGGGGGACTATAGAAATCAGCGGTGTCCTTGTGTGCATGCATGCGTGCGTCCATTCGTCCATCTGTGCATCCGTCCTACTTGGTGTCCCCATGATAACTCCAGTTTGGATCATTTGATTGGAACCAATTTTGGTATTTGACCTTCTTAGCCGAAACCACAGGTCAAGTTCGATTATGGGTTCGGCCAGATTATTTTTATTAGAGTTATGCCCCTTTTTCCACTTCGAAATTTCAATATTTGCTGTGTCCGGATAATAACTCCAGGTAGGATTATTTGATCAGAAAGAATTTTAGTATGTGACTTTCTGGGGTAAAAATACAGGTCAAGTTTGAGTATGGGTTTGGACTGATAATTTTTATTAGAGTTATACTCCTTTTTCGACTTAGAAATTTCAAGATTTGCGGTGTCCGGATGATAACTCCAGTTAGGATTATTTGATTGGAAAGAATTTTAGTATGTGACTTTTTGGGGTAAAAATACAGAATATGGGTTCGGACCAATCATTTTTACTAGAGTTATGCCCCTTTTTCGACTTGTTTTTTGGGGGGACATGTGGCCGAGCGGCCTTTTATTCATCCTTGTTTCCTTGGCAAAAAAATTGCTGTGGAAAACTGGTGCTTCTACGGCAATTGCTGTCAAGCCTGTTCAATTGTGTAAAAAACATCATGGGGGCAGGGAATAGTCTCAATTGCCATGTGTATGTAGTACGCAGTGAAGTGAAAACTTTCAAGTAACTTTAACATGTGAAAGTAGTTGGAGATACATGTGTATATAATCACAATCAATATCCCGAATCTTTCACTCAATTAGTTAATTAGTCCAGGCACATTAGACATAAAAATGAGAAAGTAAGGAAAAAAATCGGAGAAAGCTGATTTTTTTATATGTTTCCGGGACACACATTGCGGATAAAGTGTGAAAAGTCCCCGCGAATCCGAGTTGAGCTTTTTTAGTTATAGCATTTTTTTGATGAAAAAAAAAATTTAAAAAAAAATTCGACCCAGCTCCATATTTCTCATTCTTATTCGCCTTAGTAGGGTGAGAATCATAAATATCATGCTGAATTATATTGAGAATACATATCCCCAACAGAAAATGCCAACTTTGTACCAATCCTCACACTCAATGGTGAAATATTCACGAAAATGTACAAAATTACGAAAAAATTTTTATTGTTTTCATACACACAACGGTACACAATGTCCATTAAATCAAATCTACGACTACTTTGGGAGTTAAATTATATATCAAAAATTGCAGAAAAGCAGTGGCTTTATAATGATATATAACAATAGTCATTTATTCCATAATGAACTGGTGAAACGTGTGAAATATTAACCATACCCCCTAAACTCAAATTCAAACGGCATCGACTTTTCTCATTCAAATACCGTATTATACGTTTGTCCAGTGACGTTTGACCAACCACTTTATATCAAAGCAGTGGAGATTGTGTCTTCGTCAGATAAGTTGACAAAAGTTTTTGTTAGACTCGGCGGCTTCCATATGATTATGTCATATTTAGGGGCAATTGGTTCGATCATGGCTGGTAGCGGCTTGGATGAACTTTGGGGGACTGTTTATGCTGGTGGGTCAATCCATCATTTGATCAGTGGCCATGCATATTCAAGAGCAGTTCGTGCCCATTTGCTAACACAAATTGCCATTACAAAACTTGTGTTTGAAGAAAGCCGAACACTAGATAACATAGACTGCACAGAAGTCAATGAAATATTCTGTGGACTTGCCAGAGGTGACTGTACAACAGCTGACGCTGTCAATCAAGAAAGTGTCAACCATCTACTGTCAAAATTACACGAACTGCTCCAGAATACGTCCGTAGGACGCACAGGAAAGCTTTGGGTACAATACTACTAGCAAATAGGTCTTCTCCAGTTGTTCTTGAGAGCAGAGCGCACAGGCGACTGGGAACTCCACACATATTGTGTTCGCAATATGATTCCAGTATTTCCTGCAGGTGGTCATTTTGCATACGCAAAAAGTTCTCATCTCTATTTGCAGCAGATGAATGAGCTAACAGAAATAATGCAACAGGATGATTTGAAGTTGTTCACTGAGAAAGGTTACTTTACCATAAGGCGCTCAGATAAATTCTGGGACGGGATATATTCTGATCAGACCATAGAGCAGTGTTTAATGAGAATGTTCGAGCTCCCTGGTGGTCTCACACATGGCAGGGGAATAACCGATAGCACTGTTGCGAAATGGGTACATGGACTACCTCTTTGCCTTCCGATATGTAATGCTCTCGAAAATTTTGTTCATGTTCACACTGGTCATGGAGAACAACATCGGGATCTCCGTCAAAGTTCACAATTGACTGATGCCAATGATATCACCAAATTATTGAACTGGCTCAGGGTGCATTCCCCCTTTCAGAATAGAGATCCACTACAATTAGTCTCTATAGCGACCGGGCTTGTGGCCGACGAAACTGTGAACTGTGACCAAGTTCGCAAAATTGGTGAATGTTGCGTATCGAATGTTGTAAGCAAAATGTTCAACAGCATCAAACTACGACATGTTGACACTGTGAAGTCTTTCGCATCGATGGCAAATAGCATCAAAGTCCGTGGAAGTAAGGTAGTGATTGACCCCACAATTCTGTTCAACCGCATCACATGTGTTATTCAGTCACAAGCAGAGATGGAAGAGTATCTCAAATATGAACTCGCCCCGAAACCACCAGCATTGTTTGATTCTGCTGGAATGAGGAAGACACAGAAAAGCATGCTCGGTAACATCCTCAAAACATACGGTTCCGAGCAAACTAAAATCCCAGAACATTCTCTGTTTGTTGTAGATGGTGGATTTTTATTGAGGGCAGTTGTATGGCCTAAACAGTCGTCATATAAGGACATATGTACATCATATTCCAATTATCTAGTGAGACATTTTGGGGCGAACGTCGTGGTTGTTTTTGATGGTTATGCTTGTACAATGTCGACAAAGGGCATGGAACAAGCCCGTAGATCTAAAGACAGGTATTCCATTGATATCAATATCTCACCCGAGTTACCAGCCACCACACCCCAATCCGATTTCCTTGCAAATGCCAAGAACAAAACCCAACTGATCGATCTTCTAATGCAGGAGCTATCTGCTATCAATATTCAGTCCAAGCAGGCCGAGGCTGATGCTGATGTACTGATAGCCGAAACTGCACTTGACATCGCTCAAGATGACAACAATGTTGTCGTTGTGGGAACAGACACAGACTTGTTAGTCATTCTTGCCTCTCGAGTTCAACCGGGATGTAATATTCACATGATGTATTCCATTACCCCAAACTTACTAGTTTCAGTTAGTGAAATAGCAACCAAAATGGGTGACCATAGAAGCAACCTCCTTGTAGCACATTCTATAAGTGGTTGTGACACTACTTCTGCACTCTTTCGAGTTGGTAAGAAGAAAGTATTCAGTACAATTGTCTCCGATGTTACTAGCGACTCACAACAGTATGTCAACACAATTTTGGCGGATGACAGTACACCAAGTGCAGTAGCCACTGCCGGGGAACAACTTCTCCTGATCTTATACGGGAGTAAAACTGTTTCCTCTCTCGACCAATATAGATATGTCACTTACAAGCGTTATGTAGCAAAATCTAAACTGAATAAACCCATCGACCTAGCCTCACTCCCACCAAGCAGTGATGCTGCACAACAACATGTCTACAGATGTTATCTCCAGGTCCAACAATGGCTGGGCACTTCGCTTCCTCCGACGGATTGGGGGTGGTCGCTAGATAATGGACTTCTTGTACCGACTGCAGCCACAAAGCCATGTGCCCCCAATAACCTACTGAATCTGATCAGTTGTGGTTGCAAGAGTGCTTGTACAAAAAGGTGTGGGTGTAAGAAGGCAGGACTCTCTTGCTCAGGTTTGTGTAATTGCAGTTCGGATTCTTGTAACAACCACAGAAACACTGTCCTGTCGGAAATTTCTGAGTTCGATGAATAATATGTATATAGGTCATGTCATTTCTGTATATAGCGTTCATAATAGTCAATGTAACTTAATCCATGTTGATTGATTTGTACATTCTGTAAATATTATTTATTGATTTTTGTACATTCTGTAAATATTATTTATTGATCTAATGCTGCCAGACACAGACGTGTCTGTTCGGTCCCAAGCCCGAAAATAGTTGAGTTCTCATGCTGACGAATTTTATGCCAAAAGGGGAACTCGGCCAGAAGCAGAGGGGGTCTTCCATAATGTCTATTTTGTAAGCAATGATAAAAGTCTTCAAATGGTGGTGGATTTTTTATCGTCTGTCCAACTAACATCCCGTTCTGTACTACGACCCTTTGGGCAAATCCGTTAGGAAAATCGTCATTTTTTGCGTAAATCCGATACTTTTTTGTGAATTTTCAATAATTTTTCGTAGAAATTGTCACAGAATGCACATTTTCCTCTAGGTAAATGTATATTAGACATTATGTAGCTCGAAATACGCGTAAACAAAAAATACAGTTGGATCAATTCGAGGTTACAAAGTTCGTGCGATTTTTAAAAAATTTTTTCAAACGCGTTTTCGAAAAAAGGCTGTAGAAAAAAAAGCTCAACTGGGATTTTAGGGGACTTTTGTCTAATCGTTCAGTGACATGTACTCAACATTCCCTGAAAAAATCAGCTTTCTCCGATTTTTTTCCCTAGTGAAACCTAATGTTCTTGGGCTAAATGCCAATATCATGAACCATATGAATGCTGAGAAAAATTCTTAGTAGTAAGCAGATGACTTGCTCAATATGTATAGTATGAGTGAAAATAAGAAGGATAACCACAAACTAAGTATCTCACTGCTTCTATGTTGATAACACTAGAATCTGACATCAGTTTCTGGAAAGCTCTGTAAAGAGCTTTCCAGAAACTGATGTAAGATTCTAGTGTTATCAACCTAGAAGAAGCAGAACACATAGTTTCTAGTGGTTATGCTGCAACTTGTACTGTAAATTGTAAGATTAGCAATACAACGTCTAGTTCAAACCACATGGTTTGATTCCATGTGTAACCTGGAAGTTGTGCAATTTCTGCAAACACTAGGCTTGCTGAAGAAGCCATCCTCGGCAGTATTTTTGCTGTGGATATTTTTTGTTTCCTCAGCATTTTCCTCGGCACCGCTGATTGCTGAGGGTGAATTACCAGGGCTGATAGCATGAGTTAGGGTGTATTTCATCCCTTGAGTGCAACAAGGCTTTTCAATGCTAAAGCATTGCAAAACCTTGTTGCACTCAAAGAACAAATTTATCTTTTTTATTAACTTGGGTAAAATATCACACATAAATCATGTAATTATTATTAGTCCCCTACGGGAACTGTAATGAGACTATAGGATTGTACTCTGTCCGTCCGTCTGTCTGTCCATCTGTCCGTCCATCTGTCCATCTGTTTTTATGTTACCACCTCTCCCTCCAACATGCTTTAAGCTACACCTTTCATATTTGATACATGGATAAATGGTTCTGAGGGGATGATGCACGCTCAAAATCAATGTTTCAAAATCCAATATGGCGGAATGGCGGACATTTTTGTTGTGTTTTTTTAAGCTTCTTCTCTATTTTCATGTTACCACCCTTCCCTCCAACATGATTCAAGCTACACTTTGCATATTTGGCACATGGATAGAGGGTTGGGAGGGGATGATGTACGTTCAATATTTTTATTTCAAAATCCAAGATGGCGGCATGGCGGCCATTTTTGTTGTGTTTTTTTAAGCTTTTTTCTCTATTTTATGTTACCACCCCTCACTCCAACACGGTTCAAGCTACACTTTTCATATTTGGCACATGGATAGAGGGTTGTGATGGGATGATGCACGTTGAATATTTTTTTTTCTAAATTCAAGATGGCGCCATGGCAGCCATTTTTGTGTTTTTGAGCTTTTTTCTCTATTTTATGTTACCACCCCTCCCTCCAACATGGTTCAAGCTACACCTTTCAAATACTATACATGGATAAAGGGTTGTGAGGGGATTATGCACGCTCAATATTTTTTTTTCAAAATCTAAGATCTATCTGTCTATGACAGTTCGTCTGTCTGTCTGTTTTTATATTACCACCTCTCCCTCCAACATGCTTTAAGCTATACCTTTCTTATCTGGTACGTGGATAAATGGTTCTGAAGGGATGATGCACACTTAATATTTTTTTTTCAAAATCCAAGATGGCGGAATGGTGGCCATTTTTGCTGTGTTTTTTAAGCTTTTTTTCTCTATTTTTATGTTACCACCCCTCCCTCCAACATGGTTCAAGCTACACTTCTCTCAGTTCTAAATTTTTAGATTCCATTCACATTTGAAATCCTGTCTGATAACCTGTATTTTACCCAAACCACCCCCCAGGTCTGACACTCCTGTTGACTGTTGTCATGAAACCCGAATTGTCCCCAAGCCGAACCGTCCCCAATTATTTTACCAAAACTGCCCCCCCCCTCCCCTCTCCCCCCAGGTCTGATACTCCTGCTGACTGTGGTCAAGTCTTATGCGACAAAAACACCTTATGTCACAAAAGTGCCGTAGGGGACTAATACCACCTCGGTGGTCAAACACTTGTTTTTTTTAAGTTTGCATTGGTTATAAAAAGAACCACGTGGGAGGGCCCAAGAAACAGATTTTTAACTTTTTTGGCCCTGTGTCCAGTTTTTTTTCCACACAAATATTTCACAAATTTTCAACAGCGTAGTTATATTATTCTTGTGTTAGATACCACTGGTTTTGATCTGTGTGGTACACAATTGTTTCTTGTTTACTTGTTTCTTTACATTTCACATCACTTGTAACTTTACCTCTGCACATTGATGTCAAAATAACAAAATTTCTATAGCAGTTTTGTCGCGTGACGGTGATGCAACTGGCTGTGTTCATACGCAAGTCTGAAAGTCGGGAAAAAGTATGGAATTTTGAAAAAACGTTTTCCAGACCTGGACAAGATATAGAAAAAGATGTTTTCATACAAATGGTATGGAAAAAGTATTGTGGTACTAGTAGACGATCTCCAGTAGGCAACCCCAATGTTCTTCAAGCGCCTTGGGAAATGGGTCTTACCAAGTACCGAAGGCTACCGTAGGTCATAGATGGCCATCGGAGGCCACTCAGTATAACTAAAATTGCCGCATTTAAAAGCATTTTTGAAGTCAAACACTCTGTATTTATCGTAGGGTGAACGTTTACTAACACTCTTTCTTCAAATTAGTTGTTTTATTTAAAAACTTAACTTTACTTCTGCACATTGATGTCAAAATAAAAAAATTTCTAAAGCAGTTTTGTCGCGTGACGCTGATGCAACTGCCAGTGTTCGTACGCAAGTCTGAAAGTCTGGAAAAAGTATGGAATTTTTAAAAAACGTTTTCCAGACATGGAAAAAGTATGGAAAAAGATGTTTTCATACAAATGGTGTGGAAAAAGTATTGTGGTAATAGACGGTCTCCAGTAGGCAACCCCCAATCTTCTTCAAGCGCCTTAGGAAATGGGTCTTATCAAATACCGTAGGCCACCGGAGGCTATCGAAGGTCACAGATAGCCACCGAAGGCCACCCAGTATAACTAAAATTGTTGCATTTAAAAGCATTTTTGAAGTCAAACACTCGGTATTTATCGTAGTATGTTAAGAGATATACAGAACGTTAGGATCGAGTATATGCAAATCGGAGGAAACGATTTTGGATCATGTAAGTTTCTCCATGGGTGAATTTTTGCGGGGGCTTAAGGCACTTTTAGAGAAATGGAATGTTGCTGGTGTAGAAAAGATTATATTATGCAGTATCTTTCCAATAGTATAAAGACTCGAATTGGTTATAAAAAGGACCACGTGGGAGGGCCCAAGAAACAGATTTTTAACTTTTTTGGCCCTATGTCCAGTTTTTTTTCCACACAAATATTTCACAAATTTTCAACAGCGTAGTTATATTATTCTTGTGTTAGATACCACTGGTTTTGATCTGTGTGGTACACAATTGTTTCTTGTTTACTTGTTTCTTTACATTTCACATCACTTGTAACTTTATCTCTGCACATTGATGTCAAAATAACAAAATTTCTATAGCAGTTTTGTCGCGTGACGGTGATGCAACTGGGAATCGAATGAATTTCATCTTGTTCAACGGATCTTGATGAGTTCTGTCAAACAAGATGAAAATGGTTAAATTCCTAGTTGCATTAATATGGGAAAAATTTGCTATTGTAGAATCAATATTTTAACAAGATCAGAAGGGTTAATTATCCCCCGCCAAAACGAAGTTTGCAGGGAATGTAGAAATGGGTCCGATCGTCCATCCTTCTGTAACATATCATCTTATCTCAGGCCAAAGATGTTAGATTTAAATAATCTTTAGTACAGTAAAACCTGTCTTGAGAGACCACTGTCTTGAGAGACCACCTGTCTTGAGAGACCACATCTGCCAGGCACCAATTGGTTTTACTCTATAATGGACCTGCTATGGGAGACCACCTGTCTTGAGAGACCACCTGTCTTGTGAGACCACTGTGACCGATACCAACTTGTATTTTTATGCCATAATGGACCTGTCCTGAGAGACCGCCCCTTTGAAGACTGAAACCATGACAAAAACTTTTTACCTGTTCTGGAATTGGAAAATCCATTGTGGTTATACTAACATAATTAAAAGTATTAAAAGCTCTTAATTGGGTTTCAATTGCTAACTCATTAAAGATTGAGATGTTTTTATAAGACCCCTGTGAAAAGATTAGGATTATTGCTGAATAAACAATTTCATACATACCTGAAATGTGACAGATAGGAATAAAAATAAATTTGTGTTGAAAATCTTTTTGTAACAAATTGAAAAGAACTGTTATAAAAATTATAAAAATAAATTAGTGTTGAAAATCTTCAAAGAAGATTTTCAACACTAATTTATTTTTATAATTTTTATAACAGTCCATTTCAATTTGTTACAAAAACTTCATAAAAAAGAACAACTACAAAGTAATTACAAAAATCCATTCCTCTCCATTTCTGAATTTTGTGGTTGGTTGTTCATTGACTTGAGAAAACCTGAAACCTGTTATGAGAGACCACCTGTCTTGAGAGACCACTTTTGTGTGGCCCAAAGGGCGGTCTCTCAAGACAGGTTCTACTGTATGCTAATAAAGAAAAATTAAAAATCTTTCCACAGGAAAGATTTTTAATTTTTCTTTATTCTTATAATATTTCTTTACTTTTCTGTCTTCTGTCATAATTCCATATCTATTATTTACTGTGGAGACATCATATTAACATAACGTCACAATTGCTACTTCGCAACGTGTCTTATAGAGGTACACAGCTGAGTATCGAACGAAACATGGCCACAGTCTGCACTACATGTGGGGCAACGTTCGCCCACAGATCAGGACTTTATTGACACAATAGAGATAAAGTTCTGAACTATGCAGCAAGAAAAGTTTACTCCATTTTACATTAAAGTTCATGCAATTTACGTCTACCATTTATGAATTTTTATCACCACAACGGAATTTCTATACCCATCCCCCAATGGGTATACACAATACTCTCCCGCTCACCATAATCATGCCGGGTATATAAAAATATACCTGCCGGGTACTAAAATATAACCGACGGGTACAAACATATACCCCCGGGTACAAAACATACCCGCCAGGTATAAAAACATACCCTGCCGGATATAATAATATACCCACCGGGTATAAAATATACCCGCCGGGTACACTATTATGACGTCACTCACAAAAAAGTATATAAAGGGAGAGAGTCTGTGGCTCTAACGCCTCTGATGAGTCTAAAAATAGACGAAACCGGTCAGGCTACTATTTATTCATTCACTACCTAACAATAGAGGAACGTGTGTGCCACCTCTTGGATCATATAAAGTTTATTTGAATCTTTAGTATGCTGTTAGACCACCATGGGGGTAGGGATATTCAAAAGTAACAGGTTTTGTCCATTTTTTTAATAGAATTATGGGCTTTTTCCGCTTTTTTCAACTTAGAATTCCCCTTTTTAGTAAACCACTTCTTGGCGGGGACACCGGTGACATTGCACCCTGTTTTTATTGTCATTCACATCTCATTTTTCAAATGGGATTTATCTTCTTTGACTACATAGAATGGCACATTGTGTTATGTTCCCTGGCAAAAACCTAAATATAGCTTTAGGTAGCCCAGCAAGATGACCAATTGTTATACAGTGGAGCCCACTTAATTTTTCAAATGAGATTTATCTTCTTTGACTACATAGAATGGCACATTGTGTTATGTTCCCTGGCAAAAACCTAAATATAGCTTTAGGTAGCCCAGCAAGATGACCAATTGTTATACAGTGGAGCCCACTTAATTGGATATCTCTTAATTGTATATCCCGGTTAATTGAATATAATTTTCAAACACAAAACCATTTACCATACCTTCAGTACAAATTTGATCTGTTAATTGCATATGGGTTGTAGAGTAAACTCCTGTTAATTGTATATAAATTTTCGTAATATGTTGAAAAAATTACTGTGACATGCACCAAATTCTCCTTATTTATCAACCTTTTTGGCCTCACTACATCCAATAGACAATAATTCTATTATATCTTGTTTGACAGAGCTCTATGAGCTCTGACAAACAAGATATAACAGAATAAATGCTCACTCTACCCCCAGAACACAGGAAACTGACCTTTTCCCTGTTAATTGTATATTCCTGTTAATTGAATAATTTTCACTGGCAAAATGGATATTCAATTAAGAGGATTCTACTGTACGACAATTATCTTTTCAAAAGGTAATATTTTTTTCTTCGTCTACAGGTGGCCAGGTGAAAAGTGCAGCTAGAAGTTTAGCAGGGCAGCTAAATTATTCAACACCTGACAAGCAGATTGCTGATGATGAGAACTTTGATAATCAAAGTCTGGCATCATACCTTGATAGAGTTATAGCTGGGTCAAGAGAAACAACTCCAGGCAGGAGTGACATTGATTCAGTTTGGCATCCAAATAGAACTGGAGTGAATTCTATTAAACCAGAGGGATCCCATCCTTCAAGTACAATGTTTGGCTACAAGGATTGCCCAATATGTGGTAAAAGTATTACATCGAATAATATGAGTAAACACATAAAAACACACAACACTGGGGAACAATATGCCTGTCATCTTTGTGATAAAAAGTATAGTACAAAATCCAACCTTCAGACACACGTGCGTGGTCACACTGGTGAACGACCATTTGAATGTGAAATTTGTAATAGAGGATTCACAAGCTTTTGTGTCTTAAAAGTGCATCAACGAACTCACACTGGGGAAAAGCCATTCAACTGTGAAAAGTGTGGTCAGTCCTTCTCCAAGAACATCCATTTGAGACGTCATGCTGCTATACATACAGGTGAGAAACCACATCTGTGTACTTTCTGTGGAAAGCGATTTAGTAGGTCTGATCATCTGAAACGTCATGTCCAGAGCATCCACAGTCTAAACAGACCACATATATGTAATATATGTAGCAAGGACTTTGTTAGGAAATATGAGCTAGAAAAACATATGAGGCAGCATCATGAATGGGCACCAGCTAAAAAGGCAGAAAATGCTGAAATACAGCCCAGTGTTTGGCCATCGTTACTTGAAGCTTCAAATACAATTGATTCTGTAAATGCAGATGAAGTACAAGACACGACGACAGAAACGCCTGTAACTCCAGTAACAGAAGATAGTCCAGCAGAACGCCAGTTCAGCTCTAAATTATTGCTTAGACTGAAAAAAGAACCTGTGTGTCAGGAGGATTCTGGAAATGTGGTAGATGAATGGAATAGTGTAACAGTGTTTGAAGAAATAAAAGAAGAACCACCTAATAAACGGGCCCGATATACACATGAAAATGAAATGATGGACCTGAATGGAGATGTATAGATTTTGATAATGTGATTATTTTTGTCCGTTTGATGTTATACCGTTGGAATAGCAATTCATTTTCTTCAGTTTGCCTGCATTTTAACTTCATTCCTCTTTTCTGCATTCAGTGAAGGGAACAGTGCTTTGACAAGTGATCGTAACTTATCAACCCTTTACCTAATCAGTTGCCTCAACCCACGTAATTTAAACATGGAGTAGTTGACCAAAAATATTTTTAAAAAAATTTCAAGAAAACTATATCATGTGACCCATCATTGGAATAGCCGCCTGCATAATTTACAAATTGAGTAATTGAAAAAAACTTTTGTAAAAAACCAATTTCAAAAAGAGATCTTGTCATTTTTTTTAAAAATTAAAGAAAACCACATCTTGTTACCCCTCTTTGGAACGAACCACCCGCATAATTTACAAATTGAGTAGATCCAAAAAATTATTTAAAAAAAAATTAAAAAATATATCATGCAACCCCTCATTGGAATGAGCTTGACAAGCTCGTTCCAGTGAGGGGGTCACATGATTTGGTGTTCTTGAAGTTTTTTGAAAAAATCAGGCCTGTAAATAAAGGGATTATATGGCAACCCATTGACAGGTTGCGCTATATAGAAGAGTGGTAACCCATAGGAAAAAAGGGGCTGCTTGTGCTTATCTGCCTTATCTGGTTTTAGTATACCAGTACCAGTCATGCTTTTTTACGTCTTAACAGGATTTCCACCAATATAAATATCAGCAATTTACGTGCAATCTCACCTGAATGAGATCGCATGTTAGTTGTTGCTATTTATTCTGATAGAAATTCTTTTAACCCTTTACCTAACATTAAAAGCAGAGGACACTTGCAAAAAATATTCTTGAATAACTAATTTTTTTCATTTTTTGTCTCAAAAACTTAGGTTTTGTCCCCTCATTGGAACGAGCTCGATGAAGCTTCATAACATATGTTTTCGAGACAAAAAATGAAAAAAATAATGAAAATTAATTGGCAATTTTTTAGAAAAGCGCTGTCCGGTTTTGGCTGTTACGTTGGGTGAAGGGTTAAGATGGAAATGCCATGCCATACTATTAATTTGTGAAGGCAATACTCAACCTTTGAGTTGAGAGAGTTCCAGACGGTTGTGAAATCTTTCTGGCAAACATGCAAAATTAGCAATTAAATAAAGTTATGTTGTATTGCTTTATAATGACCTGTAGTTCGTTCGTATATTTTACAATTTTAATAACCCTCATGTAACCTTAATGATCATTCTCGGGTTCTAAAATGTTACACTCTTTTTCTTGATGAACCAACCTTATACGGTCTGGCCACCATGGGCTGCTCTCTTTCCACAGATGGGCGTATTTCCACAGAGGTGATAATATTAGAATTCAGACACCAGTTATAGGAATAAGCATCAAAAATTTAATTAATGAAGTACTAGATATATACCTGTATATCGAAAACTGTTCAGATATCTGAACATAAGTACCACAATCGAGACTTGCGGCATCACAGTCGTAACGAATCAGCATGCCTTGATGGTGTGGTTCGAAAAACCTTTACCCAAAGGAGACGATTTCAAAATTTATTATTTTTAATATTAGTTTGTCAATTTTTTCCAAAAATTTCTACAAAATATCATGTGACCCCCTCATTGGAACGAGCTCAACGAGCTCGTTCCAATGAAGTGTCACATTATATAGTTTTGTTGAATTTTTTGAAAATTATTTTTTCAGCTGCTCAATTTGTATATTACAGTTAAAACTAGAAGTCCTGTCATGAAATGCGCGCAAATAGCACGTCGATCTGCGCGTTAATCTATGCGTTATGACCATAGTTAGGCTATCAAATTCTGTACATATGGCCTGTGCACAAGCAATGTTTCAGCCAATGGACCTCCGGGTAACCCGGAGGTCCATTGGCAGAAACATTGCCTGTGTTTGCCATGAGTAACTAGGAGAACCTGCCGTGCTTTGGATATCATTCGATATGGCAATTGCGCGCAATTCCTACGTGCAATTAAGCCTAGATAAGCGCACAGTTCGTGACAGGACTTATAGTTTTAACTGTATGTGGGCACATGCGGATGATTCCCTGGGTAAAGCGATAATATTATTCATTCTGAGCTGCAGTTCAAAAACTTAAGACATCTTGAAAATTAAATTGTGCGTAAATAAATAATGCAGATAAATGTATATTTTTGTAAATACACCGGTATTCAATCGATATTGATTTGAATACCGGTATACATCGGTTTATCGATATACCGTGCAGTCCTATGAAGTACTGGGTACAACCCAGTGCTTCATTAATTAAAATTTTGCTGATGATGATGATTTGTACAGACAGCAGTGCCTGTGCGTGGATTATGACCAGTCCATGGTGACTGTACTGTACACATATGCATATGAGTGTTCAACTGATGATCAGAATCGGCCATCCCAATCGCCCGATTGTGGACAATCGCATGACAACAGCAACGGCTCCTGGAACATCGGTTCAACTGATTGCCGCCAAGCATTGTTTGTGATTATTCATTAATCACATTTTTGTGTCGCCACCCCACGAAGTGGGGAGTGACATATAGGGATTACTTTTGTCGTCTTGGGTCGTCCACGTCACACTTTCTCTTATCCGCCACTCCTCTTTAACCTATGAATGGATTTTGATGAAACTTTTAGTGATTCTTTATCACATCATGGCATTGTGCACCTCCTATTTTATTTTTTGATCCGCTGTATTTTTTCCAGAGTTATGCCCCTTTTCCACTTAGAATTCTGTCATTTCTCTTATCCGCCACTCCTCTTTAACCTATGAATGGATTTTGATGAAACTTTCAGTGATTCTTTATCACATCATGGCATTGTGCACCTCCTATTTTATTTTTTGATCCGCTCTATTTTTTCCAGAGTTATGCCCCTTTTCCACTTAGAATTCTGTCTGAAATGCCAGGCGACACACGTCTTCCATGGAAGACTCACATCTAAGTATTATCTTCTGCAATTGTTCAATTGTAAAAAGCGAGATCGCACATTATTTGTCGCTGTTTACTTTGGCAGAAAGTTTGTTTATGATGTAAACAGTATGGCTGGTGTAGTAAAACAGAGGCAGCAAAGCATCCCAACACTGTATTTTCCTATAGGTTACCACCATGTTATATACATATCGTAACCTGCTACCAGGTTACAATGGACGATCTTTATTTCCAGGCTTGTGTGAATAAATTAAAAATAGTTTTTTTTCTGTCTTCACAATTTGCCTTCATTATTGTAGAATTAACTGTAAATCTTGTTTGTTTATTTATTGGTGTTCAAGGTCACATATTTCCTCAGAATGGCAAATCGTGAGTGCAACATGGAGATAAAGTCAAGTTTAGGCCCCACAAAATAGATCTTCTGTTTCTCAGGACATTTTTTGTAAAATTGCACGTGTGCATGCGATTTTTTATTTTTATAATTATTTCTTTTCCATCCAAAATTCCTGATGTTGGTCTGTTTTATGATTTAGGCCTCATAATCTACAGAATAACTTGGGTTGCGGTGTATTGCGTCCCTTGAGTGCAAGAAGGCTTTGCAATGCTAAAGCATTGCAATGCCTTCTTGCACTCAAGGGGCAAATTTAACAATATTATTTTAACTTGCATAAAATATCAGACATAAACCATTCAATTTTTTTTTCTTCAAGTTTGCATTGGTTATAAAAAGAGAGCATGCGGCAGCCAAAAGGAACATATGGGAGGGCCTGAGAAACAGATTTTCAACTTTTTTAGGCCTCAGTCAATCATGTATACCCATGTTATCCATTTTAGAGGACTTCCACCCAAAACATTGGTAACTGGGTCCTATATTACCAATAAAACAGAACTTGTTTACCACAGCTTTTGTTTCTGTAAGACATTCTTCATTGTTATTTGAGATTGAGAGACTTTAGCTATGTTGATGAATTTCACCCAGAAAGCAGGTGATTAGCAAAATTCTGGTTAACAGGTTACCCAATAAGTTGGTTTTCGCAATTCATTTGTGACTGTGGTTGTTAACTGCTGTGATTCAATTGTTATGTATTTGATGGCAAATGCAAGAGCACCTGTACATACAGTTAAAACTAGAAGTCCTGTCATGAAATGCGCACAAATAGCACGTTGATATGCGCGTTAATGTGCGCGTTATGGCCCAAGTAAAGCTATCAAATTCTGTACATATGGCATGTGCACAAGCAATGTTTCAGCCAATGGACCTCCGGGTCACCCGGAGGTCCATTGGCAGAAACATTGCATGTGTTTGCTACGAGTAACCAGGAGAACCTGCCGTGTTTTGGGTGCCATTCGATATGGCAATTGCGCGCAATTCCAACGCGCAATTAAGCCTACATAAGTGCACTATTCGTGACAGGACTTCTGGTTTTAACCGTACATTTATCAAGAATTAATTTCATTAACTGATGATTCAAGTTAATACATTTCAAATAATTACCCTTTACCCAACGAATCGCCTGCATCCGCCCGCGTAATATGCAAATTCAGTAGTTGAAAAAATATTATTTTTCAAAAAATTTCAACAAAACCATATCATGTGACCCCTCGTTGGAACGAGCTCGTCGAGCTCGTTCCAACGAGGAGTCACGTGATATAGTTTTGTTGAAATGTTTTGAAAAAATTAAAAAAAGGATATTTATAATAATAAATTTTGATATCGTCTGCGTTGGGTAAAGGTTTAAACAAATAACTTGCAGAAATCTAGACTCAGATTTTGTCAAACCAAACCATTTGACCATTCATTGCAAATCAGAAAATAAGCAGACTGTCATCTGCAAAATGAGGTCCCCCGAGGGTGAATTTGGTGATACTACCCTGCACAGCAGGGTAGCATCACCAAATTTACCCTCTGTGAACCTTAATCTGAATCATGGTCTCAAACATAAACAGAAAGAGGTACCCAGAGAATAAATTGGCCCACTATATGGGATAGTATCAGCAAATTTGCCCTCTGGGAACCTCATTCTGAAAATGAGAGATTGCTTATTTTCTGGCTTGATTCATTGAAACAGTCTCATTACAATAAGGGGTCGTGAGCCGTAGTAAGCACAAAAAAATCAGAATTTTTTAAATTAACCCTTTAGTCGCCATACAGCCACAAACAGACTTTTTTATATTGCTCTGAAAAAGATGTCCCAAGTGTGTTATTCCTTGAGAACTTGAGTGGTAGGCTACATTTATCTGGACATTGTTTTTACATCATTGTTGACTGCCTGTGCAGGCAGCCAACAATAATGTAGAAACAATGTTAAGTCAGCTGCAACCATATACATATATATACAGTAGTTATTATGCCCCCGGCTTGGTCAGAGGAGGTATATAGTGGAGAGCTGCGTACGTTTGTATGTTTGTACATTCCTATGTAATGCAAATGTGTCCGTCCAACATATTTGCTGCTCTAGCACGGTCATTATTTGTCGGATTCAGATCATTTTTGCTATGCTTGTCCGTCAACATGGGGGAACGGATCCTGCAGCAGAATTAACATCTTTGCCTAAACAATTTAAAATTTACAGAGTTATTTTCCCTTGTTTAACTTAGCGGATTATTATTGAAAAATGATTGAAAAATGTGTCTATCCAACATATTTGCTGCTCTAGCTCTTTCATCAATTGTTGAATTCAAATAATTTTTACCATGCTTGTTCCTCAGCATGGGGGAACGGATCGTACGGTAGAAATAATACCTTCACATGAGCATTTACAGTGTTATTTGTCCTTGTTTAACTTAGGGGATGATTGAAAAAGGTGTCTGTCCAATATATTTGCTGCTCTAGCTCTGTCATCATACTTTAGACTGAAATAATATTTGGCATGCTTGTTTATATTAGTACAGATTACTGCAGGCACACCTCATGCTTTTGATGGCATACAGTTAAAACTAGAAGTCCTGTCACGAAATGCGCACAAATAGCACGTCGATTTGCACGTTAATCTATGCGTTATGACCACAGTAAGGCTATCAAATTCTGTCTATATGGTCTGTGCACAAGCAATGTTTCAGCCAATGGACCTCCGGGTAATTTGCTATGAGTAACCAGGAGAACCCACCATGCTAGGGATGCCATTCGATATGGCAATTGCGCGCAATTCCTACATGCAAGTATGCCTAGATAAACGCGCAGTTCGTGACAGGACTTCTAGTTTTAACTGTTATGCTATCCATGGTATTGCAGGTATTGCAGGAGGGGGCATATGCCACGCATTGCTCTTGTTACTAGTAATGTAAAATTAATCTGAAAACTTGAGGGATAATTATCTTCTGATTGTCATAGAGTTTCAAAAGGACTGTAGAGAATCTTCGCTTCATTTTTCTGAAATGGAACTTGAGCAGACAGAAACCCTGGGAAGTGATGCAGTGGTTGTTCACTGTTGTAAACAAGTTCCTTGGTAAACTTGGACCCTGATACCAATGCATGTGGTGGATGCCTTCCAAAGTGGGAAGATTAGGTATAACGATTGGCTAAACTGGACTTTACATTTGTATCGAGGTCATATAGCCATAGATGTTGAAAGTAACCTTGAGTTGGGCTCCTCTCAAGGCCAATATTTGGAGGATTTTAGAATAAATTTTGTTTATGAGTGGTTGGACTGTGATGCCTGGTGGTCCAGCAGCCGAACACAGAAAGAGCCTTGGTGGGCTTTACCTTACAGGGAGGGCCAAATTTATGGTAATTTGGCAGGTGGTGTGCTACACAGGTCTGGGTATCACCTATGGGTGAACCTAATTTATCCAGGTTATATCTGTGAATAGTCATGGCAGAGATGACAATTTATAGAAAATGTTAAGACTTAATTAAAAGAAGCTAGGCGGCTTCTGGAGTCTTTGAATTCTGAAATCGTGGACTTATGTATGTATTTTTATGAACACATCTCATATATACTCTCTACAAAGTTTACATGCATTACTCAGATTTTATGGTTGTGAGATTTTAAATTTTCAGCCAGATATTCTCTTCTTGAACTTTCATTTAAAATATAAATATTTTTCATCCATATTAAACAAGCTATTAATTAATTGAAAATAGAATACGCTTTCATTTTTGGAATTCACTAAACAACACTTTCCCCAATCCATTCAAATAACGGATCATCAGCTGAGTTTGAATTTTTTTTTAGAAGAGTACTGACTGGTTTTGGCCATTACATCGGATAAAGAGTAGTGTTCAACTGATTACCCAAAATGGCTGCTGACCAATTACCAGTTATTTGAGCTAACAATCGGCCGATGCCAATTCTGATTGTAATACAGTGTACTACTAGACAAGTCGTAGCTCAAAAGAACTACATTAAATTGAACATGTTTCACATTGTTAAACTTTGTTGATTCAGGTTGCAATAAAATTACCAGAGGCGCACACTTGGGCAGTAAACGTTGCTCTCAGAGCCACATGTACTGCCCTAGTGAGCGCGACTGGTAATTAATTGCGACCTGTGTCAATCAATAGAGTGCAACCTTCACATTTTCGGTATGAACTGGCGATTGCCGCAAATTTGCTTAATTGTAAGCTTTACATGCCATTTAACTTGTATATCCTGTAAAGGGGCGTCTAGAGAGATTAAGAACACATTGCGGTTGTTTTTCAACATTATTGAATGGTATCATTGACATCATTTTACATTAATAAGTGAACAGTTGCAGAAGATAATGAAATGTTATTAACTGGTAGAGTGCTAAATTACTTTTCAATAGACATTTGTAACGCGAGTATTTTTTTTTCAGATATCACGCAACCAGCAAAAGGAGCCTTAGATTATCTAGATATTGCTCATAAATAATTGTTTTGTTGCAATTTATTGGAGAGTGCCAGTGGCACTCTCCAATGAACTGCAACAAAACAATTTCATATCAATATTTTCCTTCTACTGCTGAACCAACAACAAATTAGTGCAAATACTGTAAAGCCACTATAGTGGCCTTCAGCACTTTTCAGTAGAGCCCTGATAGTGGCTTCCAGCACTCAGCCAGTTAATGAATCATCACAAAATGCTTGGCAACAATCGGATAAACCGATGTTCCAGGAGGCAATGCTGTTGTCATCTGATTGCCCACCATCAGCAATTGTTGTGGCCGGTACCGATCATCAGTTGACACAAGTAGAGTTCATGTAAATGAGATTTACACTAAGGTTGTACAGTGCACATGGTTAGTTACTCAGTGCGACTAAATTTTCATTGCAGTAGAATCCTCTTAATTGAATATCCATTTTGCCAGTGAAAATTATTCAATTAACAGGAGTATACAATTAACAGGGATTTGGTCAGTTTCCTGTGTTCTTATTATTATTATTATTAGATTTTAACGACACATTAACAGCCAGGGTCATATCATGTCGGTGACAGTTTTACGGGTGGAGGAAGCCGGAGTACCCGGAGAGAACCACCGAGCAACGACGAGCAGCTGCCAGCTCTCCAACATCGTAACTCTGAACTCTGCACCGCGGCAGAGGCAGAGTTAGATTGATTGAAGACATGCGCACCATCGACGTGCAGTACGCCTTAGTACACAGCGTCATCGTGCCCCCCATACAGGCAATCGGGGTTAAGTGCCTTGCCCAAGGACACAACGCGGGAGTGCGAATCAGTCGCTGAAATGGTCACCCATCCAACTTCTAACCGCACTCGACGTTGCTGAACTTAGGTGATCTGACGAGAACCGGTTACTGCGACACCACTGCGCCCCCTTTTCCTGTGTTCTGGACGTAAACTGAGCATTTATTCTATTATATCTTGTTTGACAGCATTGGATGTAATGAGGCCAAAAAGGTTGGTAAATAAGGGGAATTTGGTGCGTGTCACAGTAATTTTTTCGACATTTTACAAACATTTATATACAATTAACATGAGTTTACTCTACAACCCATATGCAATTAACAGATCAAATTTATACTGAAGGTATGGTAAATGGTTTTGTGTTTGAAAATTATATTCAATTAAAAAGGATATACAAATAAGAGATATCCAATTAAGTGGGCTCCACTGTATTAACTATCTGATTATAAGAAATTGGTAACTGCCATATCACACTGCATGGCATGAAAATGTACACTCAATAAGGTTGTGCAATGCACAGGTTTAGTCGCATAACAGTTGATCTTGTTTATAACCAGAAAGAAAGAGTTACAGTGGAGCCCACTTAACTGGATATCTCTTAACTGAATAACCCTGTTAATTGAATATAATTTCCCAACACAAAACCATTTACCATACCTCCATTAAAAATTTGACCTGTTAATTGAATATAGGTTATAGAGTAAACTCCTGTTAATTGAATTGAAAATCCTGTAATATGTCGAGAAATTACCCTGACACTCCCTAGTTTTCCTTTGTTCATAGACCTATTTGGCCTCAGTACAGTTAAATCTAGAAGTGCTATCATGAAATGCGCACAAATAGTACGTCGATCCACGCATTAAGCTATGTGTTATGACCACAGTGAGTCTATCAAATTCTGTACATATGGCCTGTGCACAAGCAGTGTTTCAGCCAATGGACCTCCGGGTAACCCGGAGGTCCATTGGCAGAAACATTGCCTGTGTTTACTATGAATAACCAGGAGAACCTGCTGTGCTTTGGATGTCATTCGATATGGTAATTGCGCCTAATTCCTATGCGCAATTAAGCCCAGATAAGCGCACAGTTCGTGACAGGACTTCTACTTTTAACTGTACATCCAGTGCTGACATTTAATCTATTATATATTGTTTAACAAAGCTCTTGGAGCTCTGTCGAACAAGATATAAAAGAATAAATGTTAAGTTTATCTCTAGAATACAGGAAAGTGATACAATCACTGTTAATTGAATACTTTTGTTAATTGAATAATTTTCTTTGGCAAAGTGGCTATTCAAGAGGGTTCCACTGTACTAATTACTGCATTGCACAGAGTCAGTTGGAATGCTAACATTGATTAACGCTCGACATAGGCATTGCACAGGATGAGTTGATAGGCTGCCATACCACACACTATCTGAAAACACACACTGACTAAGGCTGCAAGAATGTACATGGTTAGTTGCTTACACGATGCATAGGGTGCAGGATTCAAGGAACTAATGGAAATACTTATAATGGATTGTGAAAAAATTTTTATTTGAAGTGAATTCCAAAAATGAAAACACATTCTATACAAGCCAGAAAATAAGCAGACAGTCATCTGCAAAATGAGGTCCCCAGAGGGTGAATTTAGTGATGCTACCCTGCACAGCAGGGTAGCATCACTAAATTTACTCTCTGTGAAGCTCAATCTGAATCAGGGTCTCAAAACTAAATAAACAGAGCGACCCACAGGATAAATTGGCCCACTGTATGGGATAGCATCATCAAATTCACCCTCTGTTGACCTCATTCTGCTTATTTTCAGGCTTGATTCTATATTCAATTAATAGCTTGTTATTAATTCATTTGTGTGCATCTCACCCAGGCTTGTATTAACCCTTTACCTAACATGAAAAGCAGACGACACTTGCAAAAATAATTCTTGAATAACTAATTTTTTTCATTTTTTGTCTCAAAAACATAGGTTATGACCCCTCGTTGGAACGAGCTCGACGAGCTCGTTCCAACGAGGGGTCATTACCTATGTTTTTGAGACAAAAAATGAAAAAAATAATGAAAATTAATAGGCGATTTTTGAGAATAGCGCTGGCCGGTTTTGGCCGTTACGTTAGGTAAAGGGTTAAATCATGTTCATGGAAACTTCACAAGTATCATCACTACATTCGAACCATGTGTAATTGTGTATACTACAAATTTTTAGTTTAGGTTGTGACTATTTGCAGCTAAATTATCTCCCCATGAACTTAGCTTTTGATTACAGATACAGTGCAGCCCACTTAATTGGCTACCTCATAACTGAATAACTCTATTTAATTGAATATAATTTTCCAACACAAAATCATTTACCATACATCCAGTACAAATTTGTCCCATTAATTGAATATAGGTTACAGAGTAAACTCCTGTTAATTGAATAACAAATCTTGTAACTTGTTGAGAAATCACCCTGACTCTCCCCAGTTTTACTTTATTTATAGACCTACTTGGCCTCAGTGCATCCAATACATGCATTTAATCTATTATATCCCATGGAGCTCTTTCAAACAAGATATAGTAGAATAAATGCTATGTTTATATCTAAAATACAGAAAAGTGGCGCAATCCATTTAATTGAATACTCCTGTTAAATGAATAATTTTCATTGGTGAAGTGGGTATTCAATTAACAGGATTCCACTGTATTGACTGTCCATGCCAATTCTTATGTGTGGAACTCTTCACAATACTTGTCACTGTATTTAGAGGTGCAGTTTGTAAAATCAGAAGTGAAGATATATATTTATCTATTGACTAAAGTGAATTTTTTGATTTGATTGGTTGATAGATAAGTGGTATGAGACCATATTCATGGAAACCCGCAATACGTCCGCCCAGCCACTGACAATTTCCCATACCCAGTGGAAGCCTCGTTCCAAAATCTACATATTGTCCATACCCCGTAGAAGACGCGTCATTCCAGTTTTATAGTGTACATGTATTATATTTTAAATTTTTATACTGTACCAATGACCCAGACATAGCTGGTGCTAACTCTTAAAATATAGGGCCAAACACAAATTTTGCCCCCCAATCCCCAAAATTTGCATCTAAAACCAAAGAAAACATGTCCTGAATGGCCCTCCACACTTCACCTCTACTGCGCATGCGCAGTGTCAAGGACGTTCCGAAATTGGCACCATTAATCATTCTAAGTTTGGCCCTTCATCAGTTAACATCTGACTGATCTTTGTGCTTGTAAATCTCAGTTTAAATGATGCCAGACACATAAATATTAGTGAATTGGTGTTTCTAAGGAGGATAGAGAAGGAGGAGAGGAAAAATGTGTGACAGAATATTATCAGGGCTGTAACTGAAATTATGTTAAGTTACCTATTTTCGAGGCAGCAGCCATTTTGTTGTCATTCTTGTTATTTAGTTACACTGATTTTTCAGTGTTTTCCTCTCTCCCTTTCCTTTAAGTCCCCTCTTGCTATTCTCCCATGCTTTTGGCATAGTTTCTGTAATTATTATTACTAAAATTTCTTGGGAGTTTTAGCTGAATAACAGAATGAATTCTGTTCTTTTCCCCATGTTTACGTCTTCACCTATGGGTGGTTAGGCGTTGTGTTCTGCATCTACCATCTGATGTTCTGCAGTTTCTTCCCTGGAAGTCTCTGTTTTGCATCAGATAGTGTATTTTTGGTAACTGATTTCGGGCCTGGGTGCCTGGAGTCTTATTTTAGTGTTTTTACACTCATTGTTTACATTTACAACAGCCCTCTGTGTGAGGGGGGGATTTCTTGAAATAATATCTTGATGTTAATTTAATCATAACTAGATACATTATTATTGTTCGTAAGTGTTGCATAAATTGTTTAAAATATTTTTAAATTTTTTGTCCACACTTAGGCTTGGGATCCATTGGGGCTCAACGTTACTTTTCAGAAACTTGGGCTGTTCTAAAAAAATATTTTTTCAAAATATTTTGATTTCAATTATTTTTTCTATGTTAATGGATCATATTATTATTATGTATTTTGATTGTCAGGGGTTGGTGCGAGTACCAGGACTTTGTTTTCTTTTCACTTTGAAAGGATTTTGATCAATTGTAATAAGAGGAAGTCTTCCTCTGACTTTTATAATCATTCTATATGTGGTCAGTGTACTCGCATTAACTCCTGTTCTGTATCTGATGATTTCGATGACAACATGGGAAGCGTATGTCACGGTATGTTAGTGGGGAATTGGACATTCCGGTCCTTTCCCCGCAGGGTCACTCTACTTTATCAATTTCTATTTCAGACGATCAAGATTAGGGTGAGGCTTCCTCATTCTCACGGTAGCGCACTCGACCGCTCTTGGCTACGTGACCTCGGATATCCAGTCAGCTTCGCCAGTCAGAGAATCATCGGCGACCAGGTCACACCATCCGGTAGCCAGGGACACGAGGCCTGCAGACTCCGGACGTTCGCATAGGAAAGTGTGCGGGAGTCAACGTACATGGAGCTTCCGGCGGCAATGCATCGTAAGACCGCTACTGCACAGGCCTCGGGGACGGACGTGCTATCCTAAATAGCACAGCTTATCGCAGCATCCCAGCAACAACTGAATCTGTCGCATAATGTTTTATCCGACGATGCTGGGTCGGGACGCTCCGCGGAAGCGGGTACGGACGTCCGAAAATTTCATCCGGTCCGACGGGATACCGAAACGAATTCGGAGGATTTCGAGCTTTCCCTTTCGGAACAACATATGCTGTTGTGTATGTCATCTGACTTGATCTTCTACAGGTTCTTTTGTCGGACCAGAATGCTGCGATACCGGATAAGAAACTGATAGCGTCGGTGGACTTAGAAATTTTTGGTTCGGTTCAGGGACTTCGTCCCTCAGTTCCGACATAGTCCAATAATGTCACACAAACTTTCGAATTATTGAACGACGCTATATATTTATTATTATATGCTTGCTATTACCAAGCATTTCTGGTTTCTTGTTCGCAAAGTTACGGAGATGTCTTTCAAAAGTGTGCCTCTGTCGTCATAGTTAATGAAGAGCTAGCGGCAATAAGTGCTCATGGAATATGTCTATCGCCTAAGAGGTCCCTTGTAGAATCGACGGAGTGACATTCGCTAGCTCACCTGGTGTAGCGTACATTCATCGAATGGTTCGGCTGCCGGGTTCGTCCGTTGTGGTCTAGGAAGGAGATTTGGGTGATGCGAGCACTATAATTACTTTAGTACTCACCCAGTGACGGCGGATTGAGGACAGATCGGAGGAAGCCTGTTAGTCTGGTTCCTGGCTTGTCCAGGTCCGTCTGGGCTGTGAGTGAGAGAGGTCCCTCTCTCGTCCAACAACATAGGGGACCGCATGTTGTGGTTCAGATATTTTACATTCGGAGCATATGTCCGTCGCTCGGGACGCTCCGTTATATTGACAGTCCGAGAGACTGTTGATAATGCTTCCTCATCCTCACAGCAGTGCACACGACCGCACATTGGCTGCGTGACCTCGAGTATCCGATCAGTTTCGTCATTCAGTGATTCCACGGCGAACAGGTCATGCCATCCGGTAGCCAAGGGACACGAGGCCTATACACTTCGTTCGCTCGCATATTAGTAGTATGCACGGGGTAACGATCACGGAGCTTCCAGCGGCAATGCATCGTAGGACCGCTTCTCCACAGGCCTCAGTGACGGACGTGCTATCCGAGTTAGCACAGTTTTTTCGCAGCATCCCAGCAATCGACAGTTTCTTGGTCAAATCAGGAATTATCTGACGGCGCTGGGTCGGTGCGGTCTGCGGTTGCATCAGGTACGGACGACCGAACGCTTTATAGGGTCCGACAGGATGGCGAAAGGGATTCGAAAGATTTCGAGTTTTCCCTTTCGTAGCATCGGAAGCTGCCATACATATCTTCCGGCATTATCTTCCAGTGATTGTTATTTCGGACTACATTGCTGCGATGTTGGATAAGAGACTTATAGCGTCATTGGACACGGAATTTTGGGTCGGTTCAGGGACATTGTCCCTGACTTACCGACACAGTCCAATAATGTCATTAGAACATGTGTATTATTTATCGACGCTATATATATATATATATATATATATATATATATATATATATATATATATATATATATATATATATATATATATATATATATATAAGCCTGCTACCAAGCATGATAGTTTAGTTTCTTGTCCGCAATGCTCATTTCTGCCTTTTATCATTTATACGAATAATTTATTTTGGCAGAACAGGGCATACCGAGAGTTCATATGCGTCTAGACGGCGTGGTTAAAGACTGGAAATAATCTTTTTCGCCGTCTATGTCTTTTCCAACCACAATGTTGGAAATGACAATGATGTCTAATAGACTTAACTTAGACGCTTTATCATACGTAATCCACCTTACTGAGGCGTTATAATTACGTCTTCAAGAGAAAGAATTCCGGGATATAATCCTCAATGTGATTTCTTTTGAGGGCAGTAGTTTGTTCACGTATAACTCCGCCCTTCAGTGGCTGCTTGGAGTTGGTTAGACGTGACGCAGCCCTAGCTACATCCACGCGCGTGGATAGTAAGGTGAAGAACTCTCTCAGAGTCGCTTCGTTCTCGGAGAAGCTTCTCTTCGACGGCAACTTTTATCATTTATACGAATAATTTATTTTGGCAGAATAGGGCATACCGAGAGTTCATATAGTAAGGTGAAGAACTCTCTCAGAGTCGCTTCGTTCTCGGAGAAGCTTCTCTTCGACGGCAACTTTTCAGCAATCCATGAATTGCTCGATTTACACGTTCTCTTGTCTATCTAGTGTAGCAAGAGATTCATACTGGGGCAAACATTCGGTGGTTGACTCAGAGAGTGCCACTGCAGTTGCTGGATCCGAGTTTTATAATTATGACGGTTGCCAGTCAAACAGGTTGGAATATAATATTGATCCCAACGGATTCGAAGTGCCAGGGTCTTTGGGTTCCGCAGTCTCTAAGCAAGCACTTATCTTCCACGGAATAATGTTTTTTTAGGCTTGCTTTATGTCATTGGATGAACATTATTCAGAAACGCATGTCCAAATCCTGTCCGTTATTTCGACAGTAGTAGCCTATCTCCGGAACCAGGGAGGCACTCATTCGTTTCCGTTATTCAATTTAATGGAAAGAATCCTTCTGTTTGTTATAGTACACCAAGTTCTGCTTCGGTCCGTCATATTCCGGGTCGTCTGATTGTATTACCGGACTCCCGTTCACTTATGGGTCGCTTGTTGCTGTCAGAATGGACTCTCAACAAACAAGTATTCAATCAGATTTGCTATCAATGGGAGCGCCCAATGATAATTTATTTACGACACAACTTGCTTGTCAATTGCAGACGTATGTGTTTGCTTGTCCGGATCTCTGAGCTTATGTTGTTAACGCTCTATTGATCTAATAGGACGGAATGATAGGATATGCGTATCCTCCTGCGCTGTTGTTTCAGCAAGTATTGCTAAGATAAACAACCACAATACATTTCTGTTGATAGCATCTCTGTCTTCACAGAGACCGTGGGTAAATTTACTCTGATGTCTACTGTGGGACTTAACGCGAAATCTTCCTCCATGAGAGGATCTTTTTTCGCTGGGTAAAATCGTGTCATCTTTATCACAACCCGCAAGGTCTCAACCTTCATGTATTCCGTTGTGTGGTCCTTATTGCATTGTAAGCATTGTACTGGACGAGCTTTGGACGCGATTCTTACTATAGGAGAACCTCTTCTTCGCTATACTATGCTGCTAAAGTGGAGGCTCTTCCGTCGTTGGTGTAGGGATCACTATGTTGATATTGTTGATTCCTCCATACTAGTCATTGCAACTTTTTAGTATACTTGTTTGACAAGATCTACTACAGCCTGTTATTATTAAGGTTATAGGTTTATGTTACCTCATACCTATGCACTCTATGATAGTTTACAATTGAGTCTTATGTCTCTTTATCTAAGTCAGTTAGTAACTTTTCGATAAATAGACTTAGAATCATTAGATTAAATTCCTATATGGAATTTAACTTCGGTTCTTATTTAGCTAAGTAATCATTTGAGCCTCTGGAAACAGTAGTTTTCAAATTCTGACCTTTTAGACAGTAATTCTGTTGGCTTCTCTTTTACTAAAGAGTCAGTGAGTTTCATGCACTATCGGTGGATGATTTTCACTTTCGTAGTTTCGGAATCACTACTTCCTTTACTATTTAGGTTGGATTTTTGCATAAGAGTCAGGCTCCTAATTTATATCCGGAACCTATTGTTATTAAGGTCCTTCCGTCTTTGTATGGGCATAGGCCTTTACTCTGTCCGGTTAGAGTTTATGTATTTATAAACAGATATCTGTTTATTACTATGGGCGTAAGCTTCTTCTGTCTTTGATGCCTAATAGAAGGACGTTACACTCCATTCTGTTGCTAATGGATTCAATTAACTATCGATACTGCTTATGGTATATCATTGACTCAGCAGTTGTGTTTGAGATTTCGGCTCATGAAGTAAGAGTTCTTCTACTTCTTGGGCTTACATTAATAGTGTCGCTATTATAGATTTTTGAAGGCTGCTCATTGCGCTCAGCCATCCACATTCATGAATTTTTATCTCAGAAATATTGAGTCCATTTCTGGAGGCCTCTATTGTTAGGTCTATTATCTACTGCTCAGAATGTCATTCACTTAACAGTGGCTACTATATCTAGGTAGGCTGTCTGTTTCGGCAGTGACTCCGTTCTGCTGCCCTCTTCGCTCTGGGCTATTTGACCCAGGGCAAGAAAAAGGTGGGGGGGGGGGGGGGGGGGGAGAGTGTTCCCTTGGGTCACCTGTTTTACTTTGAAAACAAGGGGATACCTCCTCCAGAGTTAGTAATTCTGAGCTGTTATTGGGATGGTTGTTTAGTGAGAAGTTTCTGTTTTAAAAATTCATTCAGGTCTTAGTTTTTAAAGTACAGCTTTTGAATATAGCACGTGTCAACGGATATTATTATACAATCCTCAGACACTTTTAAGGAGTATAAAGAGTCTCTATTCTCTAGACTTACTTTATTTATTGGCTTACTTTAAAAATTATTAGTATAAGGATTATACTAGATATTAATAGAGTACATGGATGTATGATGCTCAATTTTGGAAGGTGTTGTATCTTTCTAATTTATCATAAATAAGAAAGATACATGTAAGGCCTAATACTTCTTTTTCCCTAGAGGGGATGACTCTATTTTATATAATTGAGCGTATTCCATCTTGCTCTATGTCCTTGGCCCTCCAGCCTTTTTACTATTCAGCTATGTCTGGGTCATTGGTACAGTATAAAAATGTTAAAAAATTTATAGTAATTTATATATTTTTTATACTTACCAATGACCCAGACGAGGATGGCCCTCCCAGGAGTTGGGAACTCTTACCTCCCCGCTGAGTACATAGCGCTTACCAGGCACTGGTTATTAGAATGATTAATGGCGCCAATTTCGGAACGTCCTTGACACTGCGTATGCGCAGTAGAGGTGAAGTGTGGAGGGCCATTCAGGACATGTTTTCTTTGGTTTTAGATGCAAATTTTGGGGATTGGGGGGCAAAATTTGTGTTTGGCCCTATATTTTAAGAGTTAGCACCAGCTATGTCTGGGTCATTGGTAAGTATAAAAAATATATAAATTACTATAAATTTTTTAACTTTTTTATCTCCAAAATATAGCTCATGATCCCTTATTGGAATGAGCTTGTCGAGTACCCTCCAATATGGGGTTCATAAGCTATGTTTTTGAGACAAAAAAGAAATTCAATAATTTTTTTATACTAGTCATATCGGCATATTTTCACAAAACTCTTTTGCACAAAAATTCCACAGAAACCTGTATGGCTCAATAATGGAAGATAAAAGATCTCATGCTGTGTGTGTTCACACATGAAATAGATTGTACTTCTAAAACAGAAAGTCAATAGATAAATTCGTTACCCCATGTCTGATCATGTGGTACGGGTTTTTACCTTCCCGAAGCCAGCCGTATCCCATAGATACGGCTGGCTTCGGGTAGGTAAAAACCCGTACCATGTGATCAGACACGGGGTGACTAATCATATCACCTTCCCCTGTGGGAAACTAAGGAGGAGGATCGAGGAAGCGCAGTGGCTCAGTGGTAGACTGTTGGACTTCTATACTAGAGATCCCAAGTTCGATCCCCATCTGGGACAACCTGCATTGTGTCCTTTGGCAAGGCACATTATCCCAATTGCTTATTTGGGGGCTCGATGACGCCGTGTGCTAAGGCATACTGCACGTCGATGGTGCACGTCTCCAACTGCTGTAACCTTGCTTGAGCAGAGTTTGAACAGAGTGAACAGAGTGAGAATGTTGAGCTGACAGTTGCTCATCGATGCTCGGTGGTTCTCCCTGGGTACTCGGGCTTCCTCCACGGTCACGATTAGGCATTGTGCATAAGTATGTGACCTTAAACACCAATAAATAAATATAAATAAATAGGAGGAGGATCGTGCTTTTTCACTGCAGTAAAAAAGTTTCACTTTTCTTGTAAAATGGGACCAAAACAGCCTTAACCCTTTACCTAACCTGAAAAGCAGACGACACTTTGAAAAACTAATTTTTTTCATTTTTTGTCTCAAAAACATAGGTTATGACCCTCTTTGGAATGATCTCGTCGAGCTCATTCCAAAGAGGGTCATAACCTATGTTTTTGAGACAAAAAAATGAAAAAAATAATGAAAATTAATTGGCGATTTTTGTGAATAGCGCTGGCCGGTTTTGGCCATTACATTAGGTAAAGGATTAACTGGTGAAGATATCTTGTAATGTGGGCAGAATAAGTATAAACAACTGGCTAAACTTCTCTTTATTCTGATGTTGGCATTTTGATATAGCCACTGATGCCAAAAGTGGCCTTACTCACGGAACACTGATGTCCAAATTCCAAAATTTCAAGCAGCAAATTTTTACCATAACTGGAAATTTAACCCTTAAGAGACTAATTCGGACTTTGATAACTTTTTAATGCAAAGAAACAGGTGCCCCAACATCAGGTGCCCCAACATGCATTGTTTGGGTAAACTCAAAATTATTTGTTTCTCTAAGTACAGTAGAATCCTCTTAATTGAATATCAATTTTGCCAGTGAAAGTTATTCAGTTAACAGGAGTATACAATTAACAGGGATTTGGTCAGTTTCCTGTGTTGTGGAGGTTAACTGAGCTCTGTCAAACAAGATATAATAGAATAAATGCCTGTATCAAAAGGTTGATAAATAAGGGGAATTTGGTGCGTGTCACAATAATTTTTTCAACATATTACAAAAATTTATTATACAATTAACAGGAGTTTACTCTACATATGCAATTAACACTTTACCCAACGTAAGTGCCAAAACCGGCCAGCGCTATTCTCAAAAATCGCCAATTAATTTTCATTATTTTTTTTCATTTTTTTGTCTCAAAAACGTAGGTTATGACCCCCTCATTGGAACAAGCTCGCCGAGCTTGTTCCAATGAGGGGTCATAACCTATGTTTTTGAGAAAAAAATGAAAAAAATTAGTTATTCAAGAATTTTTTTGCAAGTGTCGTCTGCTTTTCATGTAAGGTAAAGGGTTAACAGATCAAATTTGTACTGAAGCTAAGCTGGCAGCTGCTCATCGTTGCTCGGTGGTTCTCTCCGGGTACTCTGGCTTCCTCCACCCGTAAAACTGTCACGGTTATGATTAGCCACTGTGCATAAGTATGTGACCTTAAAAACCAATATTTAAATAAAATAATAATTTGTACTGAAGGTATGGTAAATCGTTTTGTGTTTGAAAATTATATTCAATTAAAAAGGATATACAATTAATAGATATCCAATTAAGTGGGCTCCGCTGTACCTTGTCAGTTGTTTCTAGTCAAGTCTTGGCTGCCTCTGTAGGCAGCCATGACTTGACTAGAAACAACTACAAAGCCACTGGAGGAACACTTTAAAAGTATAGCGAACATGTATAAGTAGAGTGGTGGCCGAGTGGATAAGTGCGCTGTTCTCTCATGCCAGAGGTCCCGGGACCGATCCCCAGTCAGGGAAAGTTCTCAAACTATCTGTACACTCTCCATCAGCATCAATTGTGGGGTTGATGCCATCACAGCGTACCGTCCTATCAGGTGGGGACGTAAAATGGCTGTCCTCTGTGCGGAGAGAGACACACTCCGTGTAGGCTAAAGATCCCTTCATAGTATTCGAGAAGAGCTAGGCCACGAAGTAGCCGCTATGAAGGTCATCCCACACACCTACGCCTTTGAGCCAAGTAGAGGCGTTAATATAAGTTGCATAACTTGTTCGCCAATCCTTCTAAAACAAATAAGATTAAATAAAAAAAAAAACTGCAAAGCCACTGAAGGAACACTTTAAAAGTATAGCGAACATGTATAAAAATCTCCAGATCCTTAACCCTTTACCTAACGTACCGTCAAAACCGGCCAGCGCTATTCTCAAAAATCGGCCATTAATTTTCATTACTTTTTTCATTTTTCGTCTCTAAAACATAATGACCCCTCATTGGAACGAGCTCGTCGAGCTTGTTCCAATGAGGGGTCATAACCTATGTTTTTGAGACAAAAAATGAAAATAATAGTTATTCAAGAATTTTTTTGGCAAATGTGGTCTGCTTTTCATGTTAGGTGAAGGGTTAAGGGTTAACCAATTCAGTCTTATTTCACAGAGCTAATTGAGACTGATTTCATTGAATTCCTATTTGCATTATGGGAAAGATTTGCAGGCATGGCATTTTCAGGAGAGCGATTTATTCGCTCGCCTACTGCTTGCCTTAAAAAAATTAAGGAGGGCAAAAACTAGCCCTCCTGGTCTTAGAAAATAATGATCAGCATAACCAGCTATTCCTAAAACCCATGTCTCTTCAGATCCCTGCTATGTTAGTAGTCTGTGTAAGACGGCAATACTGCCCCTCCCACCCTTCTGGGCTTTTCCAAGGCCCAGAGGTGTGAGAGGGGCAGTGCAGCTGTCTCACGGAGACTACCTTGTTAGGAGCACCAAATAAAATATCCAAAGCCCACTAGGCAGAATTCATTAATAGTAAATGTTTGTTTGCCACTTTTAGCTTTTGTAAGCTTGAGGAGAGCTCATAGCTCACCTAGGCTATGTGAGGGGAGCAATTTTTAGCCCTCCTGCACTGGCCTTTATTCACCTAATTTGGGCACATCAGATTCAAGTTAAAAAAGTGCCCGAAATATGAGAAACTGTATTATTAGTCAATATACATACAAATAGAATACAAGGGCAATGCCCCCGGTCCCCCGACCAAGATGGCAAATTCAAGGGAGCTGTTAGGATGCAATTTGTTTGTAGAGCATGGCCATTTTTTAACTTTACCTGTATTTCCAACCAATTAAACCACATACTTAGTTTCGTTTCAATCAAATGATCCAAAGTAAAGTTATCATCCGGACAACACAAAAACCGTATTTTCTAAGTCGAAAAAGGGGAATAAATCCAGTAAAAATCAGTGGAGCGTGCCCATTTTCGAACTTGACCTGCATTTCCACCCAAATAAGCGGCATACTAAATTTCGTTTCGATCAAATGATCCTAACTAAAGTTATCATCCGGACAACACAAAAACTGTATTTTTTAAGTCGAAAAAGGGGAATAAATCCAGTAGAAATCAGTGGAGCGTGCCCATTTTCGAACTTGACCTGCATTTCCACCCAAGTAAGACACATACCAAATTTAGTTTCAGTAAAATCATCCAAACTAAAGTTATCATCCAGACAAGGGTGTGACGGACGGACGGATGCACGCACGCACGGACAGACGGATGGACGGACGGACACTGCTGATTGCAATAGTCCCCCGAAGGGTCGGGGGACAATAATATAGGGCTTTCTAAGACTTATTTTGAATCATACAAAAGTATTTCTTAACAAATATCTGTATTTTTGAATGTTACAAAAGTTTGATGGTTCCCACCTCCTAATTTGGGCACAGCCTTTCCCGCCTTCAATTTGGGGTAATATAACGGCCTGCTTCTTCATTTTAAGCTTAACTTGACATAGTCAAGATAAGCTATTGCCATCACGCGTGCAGAAGTCTGTTAGTCTGTGAGTCTGTGACGTTTGTTCACATTTTTCTTTAGCACGGGCTATACCCGCTGTTCTTGTCTGATCATCACAAAATTTCACATGCAGGTTTGGGGTCATGTCTAGATGAGAACGTCCCCTTTTGGTCGCGATCAGGCAACCGGTATGGCTGCCCGAGCCCAAAACCCGAAAACCATTAGCACAGTCTACAGGTCGTATTTATGAAGGGATTTCATTGTAACTTGGTGGGATGCCTCTGTATAATGCCTAGATGAGAACGTCCCCTTTTGGGCATGATCTATCAACCGTGATGGCTGCCCAAGCCCAAAACCCAAAAACTTTTAGCACAGTCTGCAGTCATGTTTAATGTGGAGGGATTTCATTGTAACTTGGTAGGATGACTCCTTATGATGTCTAGATGAGAATTTCCCCATTTGGGCATATCTGCCAACCGTGATGACTGCCCGAGCCCAAAACCCGAAAACCTTTAGCACAGTCTACAGGTCATATTTATTGAGGAATTTCATCATAACTTGGTGGGTTAACTTCATACAATGTCTAGATGAGAAAATCCCCTTTTGGACGTGATTGGGAAACTGTGACGGCTACAGGAGCCCGAAGCCCGAAAACCTTTAGCACAGTCTAGAGGTCATATTTATGAAGGGATTTCATTGTAACTTGGCAGGATGACTCCAAATAATGTCTAGATGAGAATGTCCCATTTTGATCGCGATCATGCAGCCTTGATGGGTGCCCGAGCCCGAAAACCTTTAGCATAGGCAAAAGGTCATATTTATGGAAGGATTTCAATGTAACCTGTTAGGTTGACTCCATATAATGCCTAGATGATGACATCCCCTTTCGGTCGTGATTGGTCAGTTGTGATGGCTACAAGTGCCCGAAGCCCGAAAACCTTGAGCACAGTCTACAGGTCATATTTATGAAGGGATTTCATTGTAACTTCTTAGGATCACTCCTGATGATGCTCATATGAGAGTGTCCCCAATGGTTGCGAACATACACCCATGATGGCTGCCCGAGCCCGAAAACCTTTAGCACAGTCTACAGGTCATATTTATGAAGGGATTTCATTGTAACTTGGTAGGTTAACTTCATATAATGTCTAGATGAGAACGTCCTCTTTTGGACATGATTGGGCAACTGTGACGGTTAAAGGTGCCCGAAGCCTGAAAACCTTTAGCATAGTCTACAGGTCATATTTATGAGGGGATTTCATTGTAACTTGGTTGGATGACTCCAAATAATGTCTAGATGAGAACGTCCCCTTTTGATCGCGATCATTCAGCCTTTATGGGTGCCCGAGCCCAAAAACCTTTAGCATAGGCAAAAGGTCATATTTATTAAAGGATTTCATTGTAACTTGTTAGGTTGACTCCATATAATGCCTAGATGATGACATCCCCTTTTGGTCGTGATTGGTCAGTTGTGATGGCTACAAGTGCCCGAAGCCCGAAAACCTTGAGCACATATTTATGAAGGGATTTCATTGTAACTTCTTAGGATCACTCCAGATGATGCTCAGATGAGATTGTCCCCTATGGTTGCGATCATTCACCCAAGATGGCTGCCCGAGACCGAAGCCTGAAAACCTTTAGCACAGTCTACAGGTCATATTTATGAAGGGATTTCATTGTAACCTTGTAGGTTAACTTCATATAATGTCTAGATGAGAACGTCCCCTTTTGGACATGATTGGGCAACTGTGACGGCTAAAGGTGCCCGAAAGCCCGAAAACCTTTAGCACAGTCTACAGGTCATATTTATGAGGGGATTTCATTGTAACTTGGTAGGATGACTCCAAATAATGTCTATATGAGAACGTCCCCTTTTGATCGCGATCATTCAGCCTATATGGGTGCCCAAGCCCAAAAACCTTTAGCATAGGTAAAAGGTCATATTTATGGAAGGATTTCATTGTAACCTATTAGGTTGACTCCATATAATACCTAGATGATGACATCCCCTTTTGGTCGTGATTGGTCAGCTGTGATGGCTACAAGTGCCCGAAGCCCAAAAACCTTGAGCACAGTCTACAGGTCATATTTATGAAGGGATTTCATTGTAACTTCATAGGATCACTCCAGATGATGCCCAGATGAGATTGTCCCCTTTGGTTGCGTTCATTCAACCATGATGGCTGCCCGAGCCCTAAGCCCGAAAACCTTAAGCACAGTCTACAGGTCATATTTATGAAGGAATTTCATTGTAACTTGGTAGGTTGACTTCATATAATGTCTAGATGAGAATGTCCCCTTTTGGACATGATTGGGCAACTTTGACGGCTAAAGGTGCCCGAAGCCCGAAAACCTTTAGCACTGTCTACAGGTCATATTTATGAAGGGATTTCATTGTAACTTGGTAGGTTGACTCCAAATAATGTCTAGATGAGAACGTCCCATTTTGGCCATGATCATTCAGCCTTGATGGGTGCCTGAGCCCAAAAACCTTTAGCATAGGCAAAAGGTTATATTTATAGAAGGATTTCATTGTAACATTGTTAGGTTGACTCCATATAATGCCTAGATGATGACATCCCCTTTTGGTCATGATTGGTCAACTGTGATGACTACAGGTGCCCGAAGCCCGAAAACATTGAGCACAGTCTACAGGTCATATTTATGAAGGGATTTCATTGTAACTTGGTAGGTTGACTTCATATAATGTCTAGATGAGAACGTCCCCTTTTGGGCACGATTGGGCAACTGTGACGGCTTCAAGGGCCCAAAGCCCAAAAACGTTTAGAACCGTCTACAGGTCATAATTATGAAGGGATTTTATTGTAGCTTGGTAGGATGACTCCAAATAGTGTCCAGATGAGAACGTCCCCTTTTGGTCACGATCATTCAGCCTTGATGGCTGCCCGAGCCAAAAAACCTTTAGCATGTCTGTAGGTCGTATTTATGGAAGGACTTCATTGTAACTTGTTAGGTTGACCCCATATAATGCCTAGATGATAACATCCCCTTTTGGTCGTGGTTGGTCAACTGTGATGGCTACAGGTGCCTGAAGCCCGAAAATCTTGAGCACAGTCTACAGGTCATATTTATGAAGGGATTTCATTGTAACTTCATAGGATCACTCCAGATGATGTCCAGATGAGAATGTTCCCTTTTGGTTGTGATCATTCAACTATGATGGCTGCCCAAGCGTAAAGCCTGAAAACCTTTAGCACAGTCTTCAGATCATATTTATGAAGGGATTTCATTGTAACTTGGCAGGTTGACTTCATATAATGTCTAGATGAAAACAGCCCCTTCTGGACACCATTAGGCAACTGTGTTGCCTACAGGGGCCCAAAGCCCGAAAATCTTTAGCACAGTCTACAGGTGATATTTATGAAGGGATTTCATTGTACCTTGGTAGGATGACTCTAAATATTGTCTAGATGAGAATGTCCCCTTTTGGTCGCGATCATTCAGCCTTGATGGCTGCCCGAACCCAAAACCCCAAAACCTTTAGCATAGTCTATTGGCCATATTTATGGAAGGACTTCATTGTAACCCGTAAGTTTGACTCCATATAATGCCTAGATGATGACATCCCCTTTTGGTCGTGATTGGTCAACTGTGACGGCTTCAGGGGCCCGAAGCCCAAAAACCTTGAGCACAGTCTACAGGTCATATTTATGAAGGGATTTCATTGTAACTTTGGAGGATCACTCCAGATAATGCCCAGATGAGAATGTCCCCTTTTGGTTGCGATCATTCAACCATGATGGCTGCCAGAGCCCAAAGCCCAAAAACCTTTAGCACAGTCTACAGGTCATATTTATTACTGGATTTCATTGTAACTTGGTAGGTTGACTTCATATAATGTCTAGATGATAACATCCCCTTTGGACGCAATTGGGAAACTGACGGCTACAGGGGCCCGAAGCCCGAAAACCTTTAGCACAGTCTACAGGCCATATTTATGAAGGGATTTTAATGTAACTTGATAGGATGACTCATTTTGGAATAATTTTACTGTAACTTGGTAACTTTTGTTGATATACGTTAACTGTGAGGGCCACATATATTAACTGTGAGGTCATATTAACCCACCCCTCAGATCTTTAGTACAGTGTACACCTCATATTATTTTTATCATAAACATAGCATACAGGGAACAGAAATGAACATATTCCCAATTATCACAATTCTTGTCTTATTTCATAATCCTTTCATAAACATTGAACATTATCCTTTTCATCAAACACAACACACAAATTAAGCTACAGTGTCATTGACACTTTCATTAGGAATGCCAGACATGAATTTGTAGGCTGAAATTTTGATATTTTAACATCAGTGTGCATAGAGCTAGAAAAAGTTCAAAACTAAATATATTACTTTTAGTGACAGCTCATAGTGGCATGGGATTTAACTCTGTACCCACTAGGGCTGAAACGGTTGGCTCATTTTTGTAACCGACTAACTGAGAGCTATAACCGGATAATATCCGGTTAACCGTGGCCATTTTTTCACCGAATAAGAGATCAAAACTATAAGAATTGGAAAGCAGTATTCTCAAACTATTCCGTAGTGTGTATACAAACGAACGTGTCGATTACTCGACAATGTTTGTTTGTATACATACTACAGAATAGCTTCTGCGATTTCTCCTTACTCACGGAAACTGCCGATCATAAACGGAGTCTTGAACGTCAAAGTCAATTATTTCTCAATATTTACAACGTGGCTTTGATGTTTAATCTACGTGACGATCACTATTGATATTTCGGATAACCAGTTGATGGTTTTTCTAATCGGTTAGGTAGCCAACTGGTTTCAAACCGATTATTTGGTTAACCATTTCAGTACTAGTACCCACTGAGTATTTTGAAGCAACCATAACTACATGTAGATTTAATGAAAAATTCTTCCAAATTTAACTCCTGATATCAAGAGTGTGGTGGCTCAGTAGTTACTGAATTGGACGTCAGACCGAAAGTTCCACGCTTCGATCCACACCAGGGGCAGCTACATTATGTCCTTGGGCAAGGCACTTTTTCCCGATTGCCCATATGGGAGCATGATGGAACTATATGTGCGAAGGCATCCTTCACGTTGATGGTACACTTGTGTTGTTAACCGTGCTTGTGCTACAAAAGTTACTGGAAAATGCACCAAAGGGACACCTGACCCAGAGAAAATTTTGATCTTTGAAACTGAACGAATGCAGCTTCCTTGCATCTGAACAATCAATGGCAGTCCACATAGAGGACATTTTGATGGCCTATTTATGACATCTTCATCGCTCATTCTGCGGACTGGGTGAAGAAAAGTTACTGGGAAATGCACCAAAGAGGCCCTTGACCCGGAGATGATATTGATTTTTCCAACTGAAGGGCCACGGCTTCCTTGCATTTGAGCGACCAGTGATAGTCCACATTGAGGACATTGTGATGGAATTTTTGTGTCATCTTCATTGATTATTTCTACATGGGAGGGGTGGGGGAAAGGACCCATCAGGAAGACCATTTGGCACAATGGGAAAAAGTTTTTATTTATGAAATTGAAGGAATGCTGTTTCCTTTCATTTGAGCAATCAATTGCAGGCTAGACTGCCGGTATATCAATGGCAGTCCACATAGAGAACATTTCAGCACATTATTGGCATGTCCAGGTTTCCACTTTATTGTCGGCTGTGCTTTATTCTGAAGGAGCAGCTAAAAGTTCTACTGGTAAAATAGGACCTGGTGAGCAATGTGCTTGGTGTGGCATATCACTAAAATGGATAAAGCATGGCAGGCATGTCAACCGGTACCGGGACAAAATTATTTTATGCTGAAATTTCTAATTGAACAAGGGTAAACAGACTGATAATCGTGTTTGGCACACTTGCACGACATTCTTTCAACTTATTTGTGAATAAACATATCAAAACACTCTAACAGTGCATGTTCTGTCTGCATAACGACCTCAATAAGCTCGACCATTTTAACTTTTCAAACATGGCATCAAAGTCAATGAAAGCACCATCATTGGTTACTTCAAAGAAATTATTCTCTGGCGACATCAAAGTAATCATAAAGCAAGATTTTCATGCTTTATGATTACTTTGTTGTTGCCACAGAATAATTATACGATGGCATATTTGTCTGCGATTTTGGGGACTGGTTCGGTTTAAATGTGAATTTCTCCCATCTGATTGTGATATGTCTCACCCAATTGTAGAGTTGTACCGGTACGGGTTTCGGCAGGACAGGCTCTGCCCCATCCCAGTACCAGTTATGTTGGTACCGGTGGTACTTGACATGCCTGATGCATGGCAAGTGCAAAATAAGACTTGGCAAGTGGTTTCACATCAAGAGGTCATTTGGTGGTTGTGTTGGTACAATTCACTGAATGTTACTTAAGAGTTTGTTACTTGGTTAGTTTCACATCGGCTGAGATATCAGCCTGAGGTAACTCCAGATCAGTTTGAGACCGAAGGTCGAAGGCTGATGTGAAGTTATCAAGGGCTGATATTTGATGTGAAACTAATTCAGTGATAACCTTTATATTTATTATTATTATGCTTCACATTTGTAACATCGGCCGTGATTGGTTAATTTGACACCTTCTAAAAGTGATAGCACTGGAGTTTTGGGGCAAAACACGGGTACTATCGGGACGTTCTTCCCTGGAGACAAGAGAGCAAAGAAAATATAAGTTCCGCTTCCATTGATCAGCATCGATTACGCACGCTCTGGTTGGAATTTCTCAACACCAAACGCTGGAGCTGTGTCTGATTAACTTTTTTCGTCACCAAAAGACACAAACTTACCAACAAATACATCATCTTCAGTGGGGGTGTTTTCAATTTTAACTGCAAACAATGAATTCAAAAGAATCAGAAATATTGAAAACTCACTTGTTGTTCACCACTTCAGTGAATCCTGAATATGAGTTATAACTTCAAATCAATTATATTTCCACAAGTTTAGTACTCATCGACCTCACTGAGCCTCCGCCTCAAGTTCAAAATAAATTGTTTCACTCCGCTTAATTCTATCAACTGTCGTCGTCCAAGAAACATGAATTTATATTCCATTAATTTATACCACTTATCACACAAGCATTAACAGTGAATTATAACATGAACAGCATGATGCAGTTGTAAACACTGGCATTTGGTGATATAGAAACTCCCAAAGCGACGGCACTTGTGACAAGTCATTTTCGAAGAGACGTCATTTGTTCGAAATGACGTCATATTTTTGGATTCGACTACATTGTTGTTACAAGATTGATGGCATGTTGCAGTTAACGCTTAACAATGAAAGTTATTTTTTGTTCGGCATAATAAAATAATTAGAAAGTTTATTTTCATGTTCTATCGGTCGATAGTACCTGAGTTTGTGTGATTTCTGAAATCACACAAACTCAGGTCCTTTCGACCGAGAGAACATAAAAAGAAACTTTCTAATATTATAATATAGTGGTTATTGACTCAAAAGGAATGGTAGTTTAGTATTTAAAATTATATGTAAATAAGAGGATTATTCCATTAGGCAACATACTGTTATGTGGGACCCGCAGTACTGATCCTACTCAACTCTTTATTGTTCAATGTGCGGAGTAGGGAGCGTGGTAGCTCAGTGGTAATGGCATTGGACTTCAAACCAAAAGGTCTGGAGTTCAATCCCCACCAGGGGTAACAACATTGTGTCCTTGGGCAAGAGACTTAATCCTGATTGCCAACATGTGGGCACGGTTGCATTTTATATTGAGGCGTACTGCACGTTGATTGTGCACTTGTCTTGAATCAATGCTAACCCTTCTTGCGACGAGTTGGTTTGTTGGGGGAGTCTTTGCTCGGTGGTTCTCTTTGGGTACTCAAGCTTCCTCCACCTATAAAACTGGCCCACACGAGGTGACGCTGGCTGTTGATAGTGTCATTAAACCTCAATAAATAAATAAATAATCTCTGCAGTGTGTAGATGATTTCTGGCTCACAAACCCAAGCTCTCAGGCCACCTGTCTAATTCTGAAAGGAATCCAATGCTGTTATGGGCCGTTTTTGTACTGACTTTTCATGGAGTTTGTGGGCAGACTACCATTAATTAATGTAGTATCCCTTTATTTACAGATATAGATATTCTTTTGCGCTCCAGTTATTGATATTTCAATCAATAAATATTTATTTCGCCTTGAAAACATCATGATATTAATATAATTGCTGAAACAATGTTTCATAGTCATAAAACTACAGTCGTGATGAGTCTTCATTCATAAGTATTTATGGTAGTTAACAAACATGTCTAACGGTATTGTCATGCCATTATTTATTGGTGTTTAACCCTTTACCCAACGAATCGGCTGCATCCGCCTGCGTAATATGCAGTTGAAAAAAATATTTTTCAAAAAATTTCAACAAAACCATATCATGTGACCCCTCGTTGGAACGAGCTCGTCAAGCTCATTCCAACGTGGGGTCACATGATATGGTTTTGTCGAAATTTTTTGAAAAATTGGAAAAAATGATATAAATTTTGATATCTTTTCTGCGTTGGGTAAAGGGTTAACAACTCTTTCAACAGCCAGGGTCACCTTGTGTCAGATAGTTTTCCAGGTGGAGGAAGCTGGAGTACCACCAAGAAATTGTGTGACTCCCTCGCATGCCCCGGCGTGAGCAATCAGGATTAAGCGCCATGCTCCATGCTCAAAGACAAAACGCAGTTAGACCTTTCGGCTTGATGTCAAATGCTGGAAGCACTGAGCTGCCGCCAGGCCTGAAATTAAGAAGTCTGACATTTGCAAAATGAGGTTCCCAGAGGGTGAATTTGATGATGCTCTCCTATACAATGGGCCAATTTATCCTCTGGGTACCTCTCTGTTTAGATTTGAGACCCTGATTCAGATTGAGGTTCACAGAGGGTAAATTTAGTGATGCTACCTTGCTGTGCAGGGTAGAATCACTCAATTCACCCTCTGGGGACCTCATTTTGCAGATGGCTGTCTGTTTATTTTCTGGCTTGACCCCCTCCCCCCCCCCCCCCCCCCCCCCGGTCATGTCATTGAAGATTGAGTCAAATTAATTCCCCATTGAGAAATATTTCTTGCAATGATACAGAGAAAATGAATGTTTAAGGTACTATAAAATTCAATCGTCTGTGAAATTTTAGTTGGTAAAAAAAGCGAACCATAGGTTCCAGACAATTGAATTTAAAATGGACTGTTGAAGGACTAGACCAGTTCTGGGACATAACAGCGTCCAATTTCTTATAGATATTGACTGGTGGCTTGATAGCTTGTCACAAACTCACAGACCGTTCTGGAAATCTTCAATTGTACTGGTCCACCAATCCGTCCCTGATATGGCAAGTAATTTGTAGAGATCTAGTTCGGTGCTGAGTATATCTGTTCCATTTTAAACAAAGTCAAAAATTTTTCAATTTTTTTAAACTTCCAGAACATAGTTTTTCAAGTCATATGGCAAAAGGCTTGATGTGTGTGTATTGGTAATGAGTCACTGGCTCTGTTTTGAAAGGGTGAAAAAATTTTGAAATTATTTTTAGAGTATCGTTAGTGTTGTTTTCTGTAAGCTGTTTTGAATGACTGGTTAATTTAATTTCTTTCTGCAGTCACTCATGAACTTTGTAGTAAAATTAATCTATTTTTTGAATTACATAATAAATTTCATCACAGATGCAAATTGTTGTGTTTTCTTTGGTGTTTCAGGGTTTGCACAGGACCCAATGCCTTGGACTTTGCCCAGGCCTTCAAAGTGCTTGAATTTATCATTTTGCTTTGAAAATTCTTGAATTTCAGTAAAATCTTTTGAAGATCCTTGATTCGTTTCTCCATCTAATGCAACCTTTGCTCATGAATTCACCTTTCAGAAGTAGGGAAATGTTTGTAAAAAGATGTCTTAGAGTCATTTTTAGCTCACCTGACTGCAAGTCAGTGGGAGCTGTGGCCATCACTTTTGTCTGGCATCCGATAACGTTTTGCAAACTTGACATCTTCACAACCACACAACATATATTGCACAGACCATCTATGAGTATACCCTTTTTATTTTGTTTAAATGAAGCAGCTGCCATATTTGGGCTCTGGTTTATTCCCCAGAAGCTTAAAAACCTTTTAAATCTTCTCATGAACCACCAGAGAAAATGCCTTGATATTTGGTTCGGGCTCACTTTGGGGGCATATCCATTTTGGGCTCTGCCCAAAATTTCTATTTCAAGAACCAGTGGGCCAATTTCAACCAAATTTGGCATGTATTATAAGTGGGTCCTAAGTATTTGATTGATGCCCAAAACAAAAATTTTTACAGTCCTGTGGCAACCCCAGGGGCTAAAAACAAAAAAAATCAAAAGCCCAAACTACAAGAAACAAAGAACTGGGACTTGGTATGAAGCATCCTTAGGACCAGTAGAAGGGATTCGTTAAAAAAATTACCACTGATTCTATCAGGGTGCCCAGTAGAGGGTATCGAATAAATGAGTCAGCAATTTTGCAGTAGTTTATCCTGGAGAAAACGTTTCCATTCACAGAGAACCTTGATTGACATCTAAAATAAAATATTGTTCTTAAAACAACAAATTGCTGCCAGGCACATTTCAATCTGTTATTCTAATCAGGAAATTGTTCAGAAAATTTGTGACTTCAGTGTGTTTTCCAAAGATTATATTTCGTGTTGAACCCTTTCAATTCTAGAAGCATTTATCTGATTTATTTATTTATTTATTTGTGTTTAGGGTCACATATTTCTGCACAATGGCTAATCATGACTGCGACAGTTTTACGGGTGGAGGAAGCCGGAGTACCCCGAAGAGATCCACCGAGCAATGGCGAGCAAATTTATCTGATTCCTGTATGGAAGTCTTTAATTTAACTCTCTCAAGACTTCAGTATGGCTTTCAAAAATTTTATTGATGCCTTGATCAAACCATTTCAATGCTGTGCACATATATGTTTTTTCTGGTTTCTTGGAAAACATTTCTCGAATTACTGTATGAATATCTTTAATTTAACCCTCTCAAGGCTTCACACTGAGTTCCAAAGATTTTATTTCATGTAATAATGATAATGAAAAAAATCTGATTTCTTTAAAAATATTTTACCACCAAAAAGAAGCCTCTATAAATTCTCTTTCTGTTTTGTTTATTTTTGATGCTTTAATCATTTTCATACAGACTTGGAATTTGTTGGGGTCAGAAAATTTCTGTTTCTCCAGTTTGAAATCTTTCTTATTCTTTAAAACCACTGGGCCAAATTCATTCATTTATGGCACAGACCATCTTTGGAGTAAACCTTTTCTCCCTTGTTCAGATGAAGCTGCTGCCATCTTCAGGCTGGTGGAATTTATTCTTCTGATTTTCCCTCCATATTACTATATCTCTTAGGGTGGGGTTGATGCTCCATAAGCCTAATATGCTTTTAAAAGCCTCTTTTTATAAGCCACTTGCAATAATGCTAAGATTTTTTGTTTGGAACTTACTTTAGTGATGCAGATTCACTTTTTTTTCAAAGAAACTCAGTAAGTCAAAATTTGGGCTCCAAAATTTTGGGCTACACTCAATATTTCTTTTCAGATTCAATGGGCAGATTGAACCATATTTGTCAATTAGTATATAACTGGGTAATAGATATTTCGTTTATGCCGGAATTATTATTTTTTTTTGGGGGGGGGGAGGGAGGGGTGGGGGTGAGTAGAGAGAACCACAGAAGTTGAAAACAAAACAAAAATTCACAGAACAAAGCTTGCTAGAAAGCTTTCCTGGGACCGGCAGAAATGAATGGCCAAAAAGTTGCCTTTTGGTTGTGTAAATAAAAAAATTGCTCTTGCTGCTGATCACTTACTGATACACTCATCTCTTTTGACAACTTGAGCCAGGTGAGCGTTTTGGGCTCACTTGAGCCTCTGGTTGTTTTTTTAACTCTTTACCTAACACAAAAAGTAGACAACACTTGCAAATACTATTGTTTTAAATTGTTTGCGCCAAAAACATAGCTTACGACCCCCTCATTGGAACGAGCTCATTGAGCTCGTTCCAATGAAGGGTCATAAGCTATATTTTTGTGACAAAAAATAAAAAGTAATAAAAATTGAATGGTGAATTTTGTGAATAGTCCTGGCCGGTTTCGGCCGTTACGTTGGGTAAAGGGTTAACCCTATCTCTGTCACCACGACCGATCAAGTCCTTTCTGGAAGTCCACAGCTCTGTCCTTCCCAATGTCCCTCTATCTCTCTGTCTCTCGCTCCTGTTCGTGAGTTCATAGGCTGTATTTTCTATCTCTCTCTCAGTCCGAGAGAGAAGAAACAGAAAATAAGACCTATGAACTCATGAATGGGAGTGAGAGAGAGAGAGAGAGAGGGGGGGGGGGGGGGGGGGGGCATCGGGATGTCTTAGTTGTTTTGTGTCAAGGTAACCCTATCTCTGTTATCACTGCTGATTCGAGACTTTTCTGTTTGTACGTCTCTATCTTTCTCATTACGTCTACGACTCTGTTCCTCCCGGTGCCCCCCCCCCCCCTCTCTCTCTCTCATGTGAGAGAAAAATATGACCTTTGAACTCATGAACAGGAGCAAGAGAGTGTTACATCGGGAGAGACCTAGACTTTACTTATAGAGTACTACATTTTTCTTGACCACAGATTTCACCATATATTTTAATGTTACATTTGATTGGATAATGCCAAGAGGCACTATCCAATTAAATGTAGCCGAGGAAGGTGTCGGCAACAAAATTTGATTCTTGCTGGAGTCAATATGAGACCATCATCAGTAGTGTATAGGTGTTCTAGTCACAGCTGATGTACTCAGTAAAGCCCAAATATGCGCTCTACCATTAAATGAGATTGACAGAGACATACAAACAAACAGAACAGGCTCGAATCAGGTAAGGTTAAATCCTCTTCCACTTTTTAACACGTTACCTTACATGACAAGGAAACATTTGCAAAAGCATTTTTTCTTAAATAATAAAATGAAAATTTTCAGTTTTTCATCTCCAAAACATTGCTTCTGACACCTCATTCAGAGTTCCTACCGATATCAGAAAATCAAATTTAAGCACTTTTCAAGGACTATGACCATGATTTTCAAGGACTGTTATAATTTTGATATGAACTTACAAAAAATAGTAATTCAGTTTAGAGGACCTGATCTCTGGTATAGCAAACTTTCCAGATACATATTGTTCCCCGAAAGTAGTATGTAATGTGGTTTCACCCCAGGTTTGCCAGACCCCGGAAGTGACGTCATGTCACGTGATCCAGTGGCGCCATGTTGTGTTGTCATGGTAACCCGCGTGGGCGGCCCTGCTGTGACGTCATTCCCCATAGTGATACGTGGTGTTGGTGCGCATGCGCAGCGCGTGTTGTTATGGTTGCGTCATTCATTTTGTATACGGGAGGCCGCCATCTTGGTTTCTACGGTAGCACGTGGTTGCTATGTTACCCAAAAGCTTATAATAGGACAGGGGTATGTTCGGAGGGTATGTTCGATGGAATCGGAGTTATTTCCTGTTTCATAGAATTACCACAAACATCCCGACAAGTTGTACTATTTCGAATTCTTTCAAAATTCTCTGCTTCTGTCTATATGTGCAATAGTTTTTGTCTATCTGACCATGTTCCTTTGTTCTGTAGTATACTCCAGTAGTGTAGAAGAGCCTATTAGTTGGAACAGCTTTGCTTATTATTACTATATTTAGCTTTTCTGGTCTATTCTTGTTAGTTCTGACCCTATTCCGTGTACTCTTGTAGTTTCATTCATCTAGATCATTTATATAGATTATAACTAGCCAATCAGATTGCTTGATTTCCCATAGTCTGTATGCAGAGTTATTTCCCCTTATTACAGTGAAGTCCTATCCGATTCTCATCACCTCTATATCCAATGGCCATATCCCCAGGCGCCGCTTTTTGAAAAACATATGGCCTTCAGTACCCCTTTTTGTCACATGTGCTTACCATAGAAACCAAGATGGCGGCCTCCAGTATACAAAATGGATGACAGAAACATGTGTCACCCTAACAACACGCACTGCGCCTGTGCACTAAAACCACGTATCACTATGGTGATGACTTTACAACATGGCCGCCCATGCAGGTTACCATGGCAACACAACATGGCGCCACTGGGTCACGTGACAAGACGTCACTTCCGGGTACGGCAAACCGGGGGTGAAAACCACATTACATACTACCCCCCGAATTCAACAAGGAGCCAACTGCAATGCTAAAACATTGCAGATAATGCCTTGTTGCACTCGAGGGACAATGCAGAGATCAAAGAAATGTGATTCCTGACCAATTCGCGTGAATGTGGGGAGGGTTATCGTAGGACTTATTTTCTCCGAGGTTACAGGAAAACTGAATTTAATACTTTACAAGATGAATGATGGGAAATCAAGTTCTTTTCAATGCTAGAAACAATTTCAAGCAATTTTCAAGAAAGGGGCCAAAATTCACAAACTTTTCATTTGAGTGGGAACCCTGTCATTGGAATGAATACAATGAGCTCATTAAAAAAATATAGTGATTTTGTGAAAAACAATGGCCAGATATAGCTGTTACTTTGGCTGACGGGTTCATCTTTTTCTGGAGTATTTGTGGTGGGCAAGTTAGTTCATTTCAAATGCCAAAATTTTGAGGGCATACTGCATGTATGGGTAAGTGTATTTGACTGTAACACTTTACCCAACGAAACGTCCAAAACCAGCCAGTGCTATTCTCAAAAATCTCATTCATCTCAATTCATTCTCATTATTTTTTCACTTGTTGTTTCAAAAACATAGGTTATGACCCCTCTTTGGAACGAGCTCGTTCCAATTAGGGGTCATAACCTATGTTTTTGAGACAAAAAATGATAAAAATAGTTATTCAATCAATTTTAGCTCAACTTGACAAAGTCAAGCTGAGCTATTGCCATCACTTCTCGTCTGTCGGCGTAGGTACAGACGTACGTAGGTACGTCCACAATTTCCTTTGGCACACCTCACAGGTCGCATTTATGATCAGATCGCTTTGAAACTTTGTATGCTCGTTTGGGTGACCTCTAGAGACTAGATGGGAGCTTTCGATATTCATCAATTTCCGTCGAAAAATGTTGCTGCTGGCAACGTCCTTAGAACTCAGTTTAGTCAGACCTCAATATTTCCCTTTGGCACACCCTACAGGGCACATTTATAATTAGAATGCTTGTAATCCTGGCATGCTTGTTTGGGGTGATCTCTAGATGGGAGCTATCGATTTTCTTCCATTTCTGTCAATAAATGTTGCCGGTGGCAATAACCTTTGAACTTAGTTTAGTCAGGCATAACAATATATTCCTTTGGCACGCCATACAGGGCACATTTTCAATCAGATCGGTTTGAAACTTGGTATGCTTGATTGGTGTTACCTCTAGATGGGAGCTATCGATTTTCTTCAATTTCCATAAAAAATGTTGCCACTGGCAACGACCTTCGATGGTGAACTTAGTGCAGTTATGCATCAATATTTCCCTTTGACACACCCTGCAGTGCACATTTTTGACCAGATCACTTTGAAACTTGGTATGCTTGTTTGGGGTGCGCTCTAGATGGGAGCTGTCGATTTTACTTTCATTTCCGTAAAAAATGTTGCCGCTGGCAACACTCTTAGAACGTAGTTAAGTCAGACCTCAATATTTCCCTTAGGCACACCATACAGGACACATTTATGATCGAATTGTTTTGAAACCTGGCATGCTTGTTTGGGGTGCCCTCTAGATGGGGGCTAACAGTTTTGTTTCATTTCCTTCGAAAAATGTTGCCGCTGGCAACGACCTTTGAACTTAAGTTTAGTCAGGCATCAATATAATCCTTTGGCACTCCCACAGGGCACATTTATGATCAGAATGGTTTGAAACTTGGTATGTTTGTTTGGGGTTACCTCTAGATGGGAGCTATCGATTTTCTTCAATTTCTGCAAAAAAATGTTGTCGCTGGCAACTATCTTCGATGAACTAATTGCAGTTATGCATGAATATTTCCATTTGGCTCAGTGCACGTTTTTGACCGGGTCTTTTTGAAACCTGGTGTTCTTGTTGGGGTGACCTCTAGATGGGAGCTATCAATTTTTAGCCCGTCCCAGTTTACAGTGAGGGCTATAGTCACGACTTCCGTCCGTCCATCCGTCTGTTCGTCTGTTAAAATTTAGAGTTTTGATTAAAGTTTGTGGTTAAAGGTTTTTTACTGAAGGTTCAAGTTGTATTTTTTTTATTTCTATCTGTTTAGTCATGACACTTTCGTCTGTTAACATTTGGAGTTTTGGTTAAAGATTGTGGTTAAAGTTTTTTAGTCAACCTTAAAGTTTTGTTGTTTTTTTTAAAAAAAATTATTATTACTATTTGATTGTATCATTCAAATTATGTTTTTTATGTTTCATGTTATTTTGGGAAATATTTAACCCTTTTTGTATGGAAATTTAACTTACAACTTCCAAGTTAAAGTTTTTGGTTAAAGTTGTTTTTTTTTTTCGGGGGGGGGGGGGGGGGGGTTTAAAATTACACCTTTAATTCTTCAAACAGTGGAATGTCACTGTTCCTTATTTGGGACAATGTCTATACTATCTACTGAACACTGAATTTCATTAATATCGGCATGATTTTAACCCCTGTTAAACATGTTTTCAGCCTTACTTTCTTTGTATTTGAAATTAGTCTTTGCATCATACTTTCTTACTCTAATTCTTGCATGGTCAATGCAGCTTAATGATTCCATTTACATCAATGATTTCTTTTATTGGCTTTAGGAAATATTTAACCCTTTTTTGCCAATCAATTTTACTCAGTTTTCCCAGCTTAAAGTTTCGGATTAAAGCTCTGCTTTTCAGGGTTCTAACTTTCATTCTCCAAACACTCTATACAACGACATGTCTTTTTTCATTTCGGGCAAGGTCTACTGAAGCTATACACAGTGGTTTCAAATAATATTGGCATCAATTTAAGCCTTTTCACAACACTTTTCGAACTTATTTTTTCCAAATTTCAAATTAGGCTTCTACCACATACTTTGTTACTTTTTATCCCCTTCCACAAGGGAGGGATATAGCACAGAGCTCGCTCTGTCCGTTTATCTGTCAGTCCGTCCATCCGTCTGTCCGTCTGTCCGAACTTTCTTTATGCCATAACTTAAACAAAAGTTAACGGATTTCAATTCTTTTCAGTACATGTTTCTAGATCAAGTTCACACTAAAAACTAAAGTGTTAAAGCTGACACTTTCAAGGTGTTAAACCCATTCTAACTCTTAGGGTTTGATTTTAACACTCAAAGTGCAATGCTTTAAGCACTTAGACATTACAATCGTCAGACATCTGAAACTTGAATGGATGGCACTTCCCATGTGTCTAGCATTGATGGTTCTTCCAGAATCGTCCATAATTTGATTTGCGGTTGGTGAGTACATAATTAAAAGGACACAACGCAGATGACGCGGATCAGGCTCGTCATCTGCGTTGTTTCCTTTTAAGTGTCGCGACATTACACTTGTCAAGTGGTATTATTGTAACACCTGTCAAGTTCTGGGATATCTACACTTGAACCAGTGGCGGCGCCAGAAATTTTTTTTTGTGTGTGGGGGGGGGGGGGGGGGCAACTAGGGGGGCAGACTCCCATGAAGGGGGCAAATACGTAAAGGATCATATCATTACTTTGTTATGAGGTAGTCCAAACTTGGACCCAAAGTCCGTAATATACTTTTTTGGTTTGGTACGTCCTGTGGACGTACCAAACCAAAAAATTATATTACGGACTTTGGGTCCAAGTTTCGACTAAATGTAATGGTAATTAGCGGTCCTCCTTTCAAAAAATCCTGGATCCGCGTCTGGTGGGTCTGTGCGTGAGAGAGAGAGAGAGAGAGAGAGAGAGAGAGACTCATAATGCCCGTCTGTCATAATGAGAAATCCTTGAATTTTTTTAGAGAAGGGATATGGATAGACATGCCTTTGTTGGATCATAACTTAATTATAACTTATAAGTATCTGCATCCGAGTCTTTAAATCTCTACTGCCTGAATGTGTTCATCAGCTAGCCCGAGGCTTTGGGCTAAGTGTGTATGGGAAATTATTGGGAATAAAAAAAGAGAGGTGTGTGTGTGTGTGTGAGAGAGAGTGACTGAATGTGTTTGTGTGTGAGGGTGGATGGAAATGGAGATGGTTGGGGGGCAACTGAGGGGGGGGGGAGCCTTCGTTTGGGGGGGGGGGGGGGGGAATGCCCCCCCCCCCCCCCCGTAGCGTCGCCACTGACTTGAACAAAGGGCCAGTTCAGCAATTGGTAAGTGTTAAATACAGCACTTCAAGTATAGTTTTTAACACTTTAGTTTTTAGCGTGTTTGATGACCACAATTATTCAATGAAAGTTGTGGAAGTTATTGCCCTGCCCAGCCCCCGCCAGTTAGGCATTTTTTTTTACTATTCTTTCCTCCAGTATGCATTTTGAACTATTTACACTCCCTACATGCGGACCTTTTTTAATAAACCCAGATCCCTCCCCCCCCCCCCTCCCCCCCCCCCCATCCCGGGCCAATTAGGCATTTTTTTTCTTGTGTCAAAAACGCCCGGATGAACAAATTTTGGATCTTGTAGAGCTGAGCTTAAAAGGTAATGACTTTCAACTCAATGGAGAATATTTTCTACAAATAATGGGTTATCCTATGGGCAAAAGATTCAGTCCTAATTTTGACAGCATTTATGTAGCGGAATGGGAGGAAAATGCCTTAAGCAAATGTGCAAAGCATCCTCTCGTATATCTCAGGTATTTAGATGATATTTTTTTGTCGCCGCCCCACGTATTGGGGAGCGACATATAGGGATTACTTTTGTCGTCTTGCGTCGTCCGCGTCTTCGTCCGCGTCGTCCGCGTCACACTTTCTCTTATCCGCCACTCCTCTTTAACCTATGAATGGATTTTGATGAAACTTTCAGTGATTCTTTATCACATAATGACACTGTGCACCTATTTTATTACGAAGTGGGGAGCGACATATAGGGATTACTTTTGTCGTCTTGCGTCGTCCGCGTCACACTTTCTCTTATCCGCCACTCCTCTTTAACCTATGAATGGATTTTGATGAAACTTTCAGTGATTTTTTATCACATAATGGCATTGTGCACCTCATATTTTATTTTTTGATCCGCTGTATTTTTTCCTTTTCCACTTAGAATTCTGTCTGAAACGCCAGGCGACACACGTCTTCCATGGAAGACTCACATCTAAGTTATTATTTGGGAACATTCAAAAGAAGATTTTGATGATTTTTTAGAAATTTTGAACAATCACGATCCAAACATTAAATTAAAAGCTACTATCAGTGAAACTTCTGTTGATTTTCTCGATGTGACCGTGTATAAAGGCAAGCGATTTCAGGCATCCGGTCATTTAGATTATAAAGTATATTTTAAACCAACTGATTCACATCAATTGTTGCACACAAAATCATTTCATCCTCATCATACATTTAAAGGTATCATAATTTTGCAAGCATTTATGTAGAGGAATGGGAGGAAAGTGCCTTAAGCAAATGTGCAAAGCATCCTCTCGTATATCTCAGGTATTTAGATGACATTTTTATTATTTGGGAACATTCAAATGAAGATTTTGATGAATTTTTAGAAATTTTGAACAATCACGATCCAAATATTAAATTGAAAGCTACTATCAGTGAAAATTCTGTTGATTTTCTCGATGTGACCGTGTATAAAGGCAAGCAATTTCAGGTATCCGGTCATTTAGATTATAAAGTATATTTTAAACCAACTGATTCACATCAGTTGTTGCACACAAAATCATTTCATCCTCAATATACATTTAAAGGTATCATCAAATCTCAGCTCATTCGTTTCCACCGCAATTCAAGTGATGAGGTAAATTTCATTGAGGCTTGTTCTACTCTATTTGACGCCCTCAGATCGAGAGGATACTCACTGCGCTTTTTGCGTACCTTAAAATCTCAAACTTTGAAAAAGCTCGAAAGTCCAGCTGAAACCTCTGATTTCGAACCACTGAAGATTGAACACAACAGACCGTTGCAGAATGGTAGTGGTGCGGTATTTAATTGCAAAAAGCCTCGATGTAGATTGCATACTTTTATGCCTGATCAGAAAGAGGAATTTTCCTCCAAACAAACGAAAAATCATTATCAGACCCGTAACACCCTCCATTGTGATTCACCAAACATTATTTACCTTATCACATGTAAGCGCTGTAGGAAACAGTATGTTGGTCAAAGTCAAAATCCTTTCCGAGAACGTGCTACTAGACACAAACAGGATATAAAACATAATGCTGATGCCCCAGTAGCACAACATTTTAACCTTCCTGGCCATTCTTTGGACGATTTTGAAATCCATCCTATTGAACAACCACCAATTAAAGACACATTAGAAGAAACGGATGAATTTAGAAAAAAACGTGAAGCTTTTTGGATCAATACGCTTCAAAGCCTCTGGCCATTTGGTATGAACATATCAGAGGGCGAATGCGAACGGAGGTCCATCATTCCTTTCACTTTAACGTACAACAGAATGAATATCGAAATAGCAAAAATGTTAAAAGATGAATTCAATTTTACCAATGCTAAATTAAATGAACCTTTGAATCTTCGACCTGTCATCGCCTATAAGAAAAACAAGAGCTTGCGTAACATCCTTGTAAGGACTAAATTAGAGCCCATCCATGAATAACATCAATTATTGCCAGTCAGTTCAACCAGTTCCTAAGCTCATCCCTTAGTTTAAATGAATTTTATGTACTTTTTTGTCATGTTTGAAACCCATCAGGATTCAGTAAATGAAAACAATTTTTCGGCGGCATATGAAAAGAAAAAAGACGTTTCAGCAGGAAATGTCTGTGCCAGTGCGCTTTTTTAACCTTAAAAGGAAACACAGGATTGGGAGTTATTACATGCAAAAAAGAAAATTGACTCCTACAGCCCAACATTGCTTTATGTACTGCATCTTTAATCCTTTACCTAACACAAGTTGAAGCCAACAGTACGAATTATTTTGCTGAAACATCAGATGTTTTCATTTTTTACTTCTAACCATGGTTTGTTAGTCCTTTTTGGAACAAGCTTATCAAGCTTGTTCCATTAATGGGTTATGTGTTATGTTTTGGAGTAGAGAATGAAAAAATAAAATGTGAATAGCAAATTGTGTATATCATGAGTGCAGATATAGCAGATTCGTTAGGTACACGGTTAACCCTTTACCCAACGTAACGTTCAAAACCGGCCAGAGCTATTCTCAAAAATCACTAATTAATTTTCATTATTTTTTTCATTTTTTGTCTCAAAAACATAGGTTATGACCCCTCTTTGGAACGAGCTCGTTGAGCTCGTTCCAATGAGGGGTCATAACCTATGTTTTTGAGACAAAAAATGACAAACATTAGTTATTCAAGAATTTTTTTGTAAGTGTCGTCCGCTTTTCATGTTAGGTAAAGGGTTAACAAAAAAATGACTCTCACTATTTGTGTCTAAGCATTGCTATTAATGGGACAGTCGGGCTGCATGCGTGACATCACTCTAGTCTTCCATTTCCATCAAAAATAGTTGCCATTGACAACGACCTCTGATGAACTTATTAAAAACTTAGTGCAGTTATGCATCACTATTACCCGTTGACACACCCTGCTGGGCACATTTATCATTGGATAGCTTTGAAACTTGGTATGCTTGTTTGGGGTGGTTTCTAGATGGGAGCTATCGATTTTCTTCCATTTCTGTCACAAAATGTTGCCGCTGGCAATGACCTTCGAACTTAGTTTAGTCAGACTTCAATATTTCCCTTTGGCACACCCTTCGGGGCACATTTATGATCAGATCACTTTGAAATTTGGTATGTGTGTTCAGAGTGACTGCCAGATGTGAGCTATTGATTGTTTTTCCTTTCCATAAAAAATATTGTCGTTATATTTATGAATTTCCATAAAGAGTGAGAGAAAAAATATTGCTGCAAGCAATGACCTCCAAACTTAGTGCATTTGTGCATTAACATCTCCCTTTGGCATGCCTCAGAGGGTGCATTCATTATCAAGTTGTTTTGAAACTTTGTAAGCTTATGCAGGGTGAAAAAGATAGGAGCTATCGATTTTTTTTTTCATTTCCATCAAAAACTGTTGCTGTTAGCAACAATCTTTGAATTTATTGCATTTGTGCATCAACATTCTTCTTTGACATGCCACATTTATCATGGGATTGTTTTTGAACTTGGCGTGCTCATTAGGCGAGACATTTAGATAAGAGCTATTGATTTGCATTCATTTCTGTGAAAAAAGTTGCCATTTACAATAATATCTGAACTTACTGCATTTGTGTTTCAACATTCTTCCTTTAGCCAGTCTTACAGTTTACATTTAAAAATGGATGGATTACTCAGATATTGTGCACACACAATGCTGTTATGTTCAAATTTCACCAAATGACATTAGTACCAATGATCTTCAATTTTGCCATTTCATTTATAACTTACCAAGTTCAAGTTTGTCAAGCTGAGCTACAGTGTCATTGGCACGTTCATTTTCGCAAGTGTTATCTGCTTTTCATGTTAGGTAATGGGTTAACAGATATTAAACTCCTAATGTTTCTACGATCATCCAACTTCCATATGGCTTCTGTCCCTACAATTTTAGCCAACAAAGATTTTTTGGTGCCAAATTGAAAATTTTCAGCACTGCACAGTTCGTTAATTTTTCATCCAATAATGGGAGGACTGATCCTGATCTGCAAGCGAAGGGAACATAAAATTCTGATGGAGTACATGGCACTGTGTACCTTTCCAAATTCACACATACGAAATTTATCGTACTGGAAATCTATCATGATCACATTAAAATGAACAAATATTCCGAGTGCAGTAATTATCTGCTCTGTGCTTGGCATCCAAGTGACAGTAACCACGTACTTTGTCATGTTACTGTATTCAATAAATTATAAAGATTAGGCCACAAAAAGTAGATCTTTTGTTTCTCAGGCCTTTTTTAGCTCAAGTTGACAAAGTCAAGATAAGCTATTGCAATCACGCACGGGAAGTCTGTGAATCAGTCAGTTTGTTCACATTTTCTTTGGCACAGACTATACCCCGTAGTTCTTGTCCGATCATCACAAATTTTCACATGCATATTCGAGGTCATGTCTAGATGAAAATGGCCCCTTTTGGTCACGATCGGTCAATTGTGATGGCTGTGAGAACCCGAAACCCGAAAACCTTCAGCACAGTGTACGGTTGTATTTAGGAAGGGATTTCATTGTAACATAAATTGGTAGGAGGACTCAGTAAAATGTCTAGATGAGAACGTCCCCTTTTGGTCACGATCGGTCAACAGTGATGGCTGCGAGATCCCGAAACCCCAAAACCTTTAGGGCAGTCTACAGGTCGTCATATTTATGAAGGGATTCCATTGTAACTTGGTAGGATAACTTCATATAATGTCTAGACTAGAATTTCCCCTTTTGGGCATGATCAGTCAATGGTGACAGCTGCGAGAGCCCGGAATCCGAAAACCTTTCATTGTATCATGGTGGGATGACTTTGTATAATGTCTAGATGGGAACGTCCAATTTTGGTTGGGAATGGTCAACCATGATGGCTGTGCAGGCCCGAAGCCCGAAACTTTCTACAAAGTCTACAGGTCGTATTTATGAAGGGATTTTATTATAACTTGGTAGGATGACTCCGTGTACTATCTAGATGAGAGCATCCTATTTTGGCTGGATCGGTCAACCCTAACAGCCACACAGGCACGTGACCTAGATTTGTTTATCACAGTCTACAGTTCATATTTATGAAGCAATTTCATTGTAACTTGGAAGGATAACTTGGTATGATGTCTAAATGAGACTGTCGTATTTTGGTCACTTGACCTAGATTCCTTTAGACTGCTAACAGGTTGTTTTCATGACGGGATGTCATTGTAACTTGGTAGGATAACTCGGTAAGATATCTAGACGAGTCTCTCCTATTTTGGTCATGATCAGTCAATCGTAACCACCGAACCGTCACATGACCTTCCTTCAGCAAAGTCTACGAGTTATATTTATGAAGGAAATTCTTTGTAACTTGGTAGGATGACTCGTTTTGAAATAATGTTTTTACTGTAACTTGGTAACTTCGATTGACCTACTTTAACTGTTAGGGCCACATCAACCCAGGTCCTAATTCTTTAGTACCATCTACACTCAGATTATTCTTATTGAAAACATAGCATATAGCAATGGCGGATACAGAGGGGGGGGGGGGGGGCGGTCGCCCCCCCCCCCCCCCTTTAGCTCGTGTTTGTCTCGCATATAGGGCGTAGCCAGGATTTTCATTTGGGGACAATACATGAATTGAAGTAAAAACATACAACGACATTTATTTCCTCCATCACCATTCGCTATGGAAAACAAATATACCGTTGAAATTATGCAAAATATGTCTACTGGTCGCCTTCATTAAGAGCGTTACCGACACAGCATGATTTTGAGGTGTTACGTGTCCCTAGCCTCAGGTACCCCATGGCTATGCCAATTATGGGTCAGGATCTTATTGGCATAGTCATGGGTTACCTAAGCCTAGAGGGCTGACTGCTGAAAACCTTCAAACGCTGGCAGATCGCAATGTTCTCCTGAGGTTAAGTCGGTTATGACTGTAAACAGTGTGTCCGAAATACAATATTATGGTAAACGGATCTGAAGAGCATATTTCAAATTTTCTAATTCTGTCTTGAACGTATGACAGAATTTGAAATTCTGTAACATGCTGTTTAAAAAGTGTTAATTAGCCGTTCAAAAATTCAAGAGGATTTCCACCCCAGAAGCCACCAGAATGCCCCATTTGGTCGCTCATTTCCAAAAAAAATTCTGGGGGAGAACCCCTCCCCCTCCCAGACCCCCCCCTACAAAAGCTCGTGCCTTCGGCACTCGCGGCAGATGCCTTCAGCATCTGCACGATTCCCCCCCCCCCCCCTTTGAGAATTCCTGTATCCGCCACTGGCATATAGGGAACAGAAATTAACATATCCTCAATTATCACAATTCTTGTCTTATTTCATAATCCTTTCATATTACATTGTTTGTCCGGCTAAATGGTCAGACTAGGGTCTTACCATTTCAGGGGTTGTTTGTACATAGACCAGAAGTGTGCATATTGTCGGGATTTTGATTTGCTTTTGGAGAATTCCACCTGTATGGTACGTGGTTTGTGTCTGGTAGACTTGGGTGGGGTGGGGGGGGGGGGGCACTTATAGACACTGCTCATGTATGAGTAACAAATCACAGTTTGCTGTTCAACCTCCTGTGTCCATGTATTATGCGCGGCCTTGCTTCAGTCTAGTTATATTTCTCCTTCACCGAAAAAGACATATTGTTTTACCCTGAATTCTTCTCCTTCTCATGTTGTTGTTGTTGTTATTGTTCTTCTTCTTCGCATGCAACCAGGGACCGACCTGGGCATGAGCCAGTGCGTATTTGGTTCTGAAACATCAGGACCTGGCTCTTAAATCTCAGAAATAGGCTTCTCAGTTGGCGCGTAACTTCTCAGATCATATTTTGATATTCTTTCGATGTATAATCGTGAGAGACATTCTTACATGTATTATATATATGATTATCATTTATCATTGTTGTAGAGTGCTTAAGTTAATACTTCAAGTCTTAATTACCAAGCATTAATCTTCACTGTGGTTTCTGATCAAGTCTTGGCTGCCTAAATAGGCAGCCAAGACTTGATCAGAAACCACAGTGAAGATTAATGTTTGCTATAGTGTACTAAATGAAAATGATGAGAGCTGTTACATACTTGCAGTGTGTGTTACAAACAGCAGTGTGATTCCGTAAATTGAAATCTGGCGCATGAATTGAAAAAATAGGCTCCGAGGCTAGAGCGTATTTTAAATAGTCCTGATCGGTCCCTGTGCAACCATGTCCGGGCCAGAGCTTTTTTATCTTTTGACATAGGCTTATGATATTTAGCATGTGGGTGTATCACCATGAGACGATGTGTCATGTACCACCAGGACCCACATATGACCTTGACTTTTCACCTCCAAGTCAAATTACTGATTTTTTGGCAAGTAAGTTTGTCCGGGCCACAATTTATTTACCTTTTCACTCCAGCTCATGATATTTAACATACGAGTGTATCACTATAAGACGATGTGTCGCGTACCTTCAAGGTCCATATATGACATTGACCTAAGGTCAAATTACTGATTTTTTGGCAAGTAAGCTTGTCCGGGCTAGAATTTTTCTTGACATTTGACCTCAAGGTCACGTTATTGACTTTGTTTTAATCTTTTGACATAGGCATATGATTTTTGGCATGTGAGTGTATCTCCAAAAGACGATGTGTCACGTAGCACCATGATCTACATATGAACTTGACCTTTGACATCAAGGTCAAATTATTGAATTCTTCAGCTAGGTTTTCATGAGGTTTATGATATTTGGCATGTGAATGCAACAGTCAGGCTGATGCGTCACATTCTATCTTGACTTTCTATGATCTTGACATTTGACCTTTAGTTTAACCTTTGTTAGTTGTAAGCTGGAAGCATGGAACTCATCGAAGGGGAGACATGTATTTTAGTTCACTAAAACTGTTCCCTCTAGCTTATTTTTGTAATTATTTCTTTGCCATCAAAAGTTCATGTTCTTGGTTTGTTTTATATTTTAGACCTCATAATCTACATAATAGCATGAGTGGTTGTGTATTTCATACCCTGAGTGCAAGAAGGCTTTCTCAATGCTGTAGCGATGCAAGGTCTTTTTGCACTCAAAGGACAAATTCATCATATTTTTATACTAAAACCAATGGACCAGACTTAGCTGGTGAAGCCTCGATATTATTAAGGGCCAAAACACAAATTTTGAACCTCCCAATCCCCAAAATTTGGGTACAATACCGAAACTTAATAGTCCTGTCTGTCCCTCCATACTTTTAGTACTTGCGCATGAGCAGTACACAGGAAGAGACAGGAATTGGCGCAAACATCATTCTTTTGTTTGTCCCAAGTCAGTAAACATTTGAACTGACATCTGTGCAATAAATTCTCATATTTTATACAACAACCAATGGCCCAGACTAGCTGGAGCTAACTCAATGAAAGTGTCAATGACACTGTAGCTCAGCTTGACAAACTTGCCCCTTGTAAGCGATAAATGAAATGGCAAAATTGAAGATCATTGGTACCAATGTTATTTGATGAAATTTCAACATAACAGCATTGTGTGTACACAACGTCAGAGTAATCCATGCATTTTTAAATATAAACTGTAAGACTGGCTAAAGGAAGAATGCTAATACACAAATGCAGTACGTTCAGAGGTTATTGTAAATGGCAACTTTTTTCACAGAAATGAATGCTTATCAACAGCAAAAGTTCTTGCCTAATGAGCACACCAAGTTCAAAAACAATCCTATGAGAAATGTGGCCTGTAGGCCATATCAAAGAATGTTGATGCACAAATGCAATAAATTCAAAGATTGTTGCTAACAGCAACAGTTTTTGATGGAAATGAAAAGAAAATCAATAGCTCCTATCTTTGTCACCCTGCATAAGCATACAAAGTTTCAAAACAACCTTATAGTGAATGTGTCCTCTGAGGCATGCCAAAGGAAGATGTTAATGCACAAATGCACTAAGTAGAAGGTCATTGCTTGTGGCAATGAGTTTTTCATGGAAATTCATAAATATACCCTGCAGAGAGTGAAAAAGGGATAAGTTGATGCACAAATGCAGTAAGTTCAAAGGTTGGTGATGACGACAATAATTTTTTATGAAAATGAAAAAAAGCAATAGCTCACATCTAGAGAGGTCACACGGAACACACATACGAAGTTTCAAAGTGATCCGATCATAAATGTGCCCTGAAGGCCGTGTTAAAGGGAAATATTGAGGTCTGACTAAGTTGAAAGGTCAGCGGCAACATTTTTGACAGAAATGGAAGAAAATCGACAGCTCCCATATCGATGTCACCCCACACAAGCTCACCATGTTTACAAGCGATCCGATCATAAATGTGCCCTGCAGGGTGTGTCAAAGGGAAATATTGATGCTTAAATGCACTAAGTTTTTACTAAGTTCATTGAAGGTCATTGCCAGTAGCAACATTTTTGACGGAAATCGAAGAAAATCGATAGCTCCCATCTAGAGGCCACCCCAAACAAGCATGCCAGGTTTCAAAGCAATCCGATCATAAATGTGCCCTGTAGGGTGTGCCAAAGGCAAATATTGAGGTCTGATCAAACTAAGTTCTAAGAGCGGTGGCTGCAGCAACATTTTTTGACGGAAATGGCAGAAAAACGATGGCTCCGATCTAGAGGTCTCCCCAAAGAAACATGCCAGGTTTCAAATCAATCCGATCATAAATGTGCCCTGTAGGGTGTGCCAAAGGAATATATTGAGGTCTGACTAAACTAAGTTCTAAGAACGTTGGCAGTGGCAACATTTTTTGACGGAAATGGAAGAAAATCGATAGCTCCCATCTAGAGGTCACCACAAACAAGCATGCCAGGTTTCAAAGCAATCCGATCATAAATGCGCCCTGTTAGGTGTGCCAAAGGGAAATATTGAGGTCTGACTAAACTAAGTTCTAAGAACGTTGGCCGCGGCAACATTTTTTGACGGAAATGGAAGGAAATCGATAGCTCCCATCTAGAGGTCAACCCAAACAAGCATGCCAGGTTTCAATCCATCCGTTCATAAATGTGCCCTGTAGCGTGTGCCAAAGGGAAATATTGAGGTCTGACTAAACTAAGTTCTAAGAACGTTGGCCGCGGCAACATTTTATGACGGAAATTGAAGAAAAGCAATCCAATCATAAATGTGCCCTGTAGAGTGTGCCAATAAGAAATATTGAGGTATGACAAAACTAAGTTCTAAGAACGTTGGCCGCGGCAACATTCTTTGACGGAAATCGAAGAAAATCGATAGCTCCAATCTAGAGGTCACCTCAAACAAGCATGCCAGGTTTCAAAGCAATCCGATCATAAGTATGCCCTGTATTGTGTGCCAAAGGGAAATATTGAGGTCTGACAAAACTAAGTTCTTAGAACGTTGGCCGTGGCAACATATTTTGACGGAAATGGAAGAAAATCGATAGCTCCTATCTAGATGTCAACCCAAATAAGCATGCCAGGTTTCAGGTCAATCCGATCATAAATGTGCCCTGTAGGGCGTGCCAAAGGGAAATATTGAGGTCTGACTAAACTAAGTTCTAAGAACGTTGGCAGTGGCAACATTTTTTGACGGAAATTGACGAAAATCGATAGCTCCCATCTGGAGGTCACCACAAACAAGCATGACAGGTTTCAAAGCAATCGGTTCATAAATGTGCCCTGTAGCGTGTGCCAAAGGGAAATATTGAGGTCTGACTAAACTAAGTTCTAAGAACGTTGGCCGTGGCAACATTTTTTGACGGAAATTGAAGAAAATCGACAGCTCCCATCTAGACGTCACCCTAAACAAGCGTGCCGGGTTTCAAAGCAATCTAATCATAAATGTGCCCTGTAGGGTGTGCCAAAGGGAAATATTGTGGTCTGACTAAACTAAGTTCTAAGAACTTTGGCCGCGGCAAAATGTTTTGACAGAAATTGAAGAAAATCGATAGCTCCTATCTAGAGGTCAGCCCAAACAAGCATGCCAGGTTTCAAAGCGATCCGATCATAAATGTGCCCTGTAGGGTGTGCCAAAGGGAAATATTGAGGTCTTCTGATTAAACTGCGTTCTAAGAAAGTTGACCGTGGCAACATTTTTTGACAGAAATGGAAGAAAATCGATAGCTCCCATCTGGAGGTCACCCTAAATAAGCATATGAAGTTTCAAAGCAATCCAATCATACATGTGCCCTGTAGGGTGTGCCAAAGGTAAATATTGTGGTCTGACTAAACTAAGTTCTAAGAACGTTGGCCGCAGCAACATTTTTTGACGAAAATTGAAGAAAATCGAGAGCTTTCATCTACAGGTCACCCCAAACAAGCATGCCAAGTTTCAAAGTGATCTGATCATAAATGCGACCTGTGAGGTGTGCCAAAGGAAATTATGGACGAACGTACTAACGTACTAACATACGTCGGCAGATTTATGTACGTACGTACGCCAACGGACGAGAAGTGATGGCAGTAGCTCAGCTTGTCTTTGCCAAGTTGAGCTAAAAATTAATCCAGGGCCAAACACAAATTTTGCCCCCGAATCCCCAAAATTTGCATTCAAAACCGAAAAATTCAAGTCCTATCTGGCCCTCCTTACTTTTGAGATCTGCGCATGCGCAATATCCAGAAAGAAACCGAAATTGGCGCCGACCATCCTTCTCTGTTTGGCCCTAAAATCAGCAACATTCAACTGACATCTGTGCTTTTAAATCTCATTTTTGAGGACGTCAGACACAAATCAAAGGTAAAAGTGGTGGACCAAGGACATAAATGGATGATGGAAGTGAACAACGGTGGTTAGGAACGTGTAACAGGAGGAGAGATAAGTGCGGGAGTGGGTTCGAACCGTCGACCTCTAGCACACAAAGCGACCAATTTACCACGAGACTAAGAGATCCGGACCACCAGGCTGGTTGGTAAATGGCCTTTATACCTCGACCGCTACATATCGCCATCAAATCGATGCAGGTGATGCGGCCCCAGTGAGACGGCGGTTTTATAGAGCTTCACCAGCAATGAAGGAAGAGATTAGCAGACAAATTGACGAACTTGAAGAACATGGCATTATCGAGTCTTCAGTCTCGGAATGGATGTCCCCAGTTGTTACGGTTAGGAAATAGGACAATTGATTCGTTTAGGTTCACTGTAGATTACAGGCAACTGAATGCCTTGACAAAGCCCATTTCATTTCCTTTGCCCAGGTTGGAGGATGTTTTCGACATCCTTGGAAAATCAAGGTCTACGATATTCTCTTGTCTTGATATGTTCTCAGGATATTTCCAAATTGATTTAGAGCAGGATTCCAGAAACAAGAACGCTTTTGTCACCCACAGGGGAGTTCATCAATTTAAAAGACTTCCCATGGACTTGGTGAATAGTGCTTTAAGTTTCCAGTTGGTCATGGCTGAAGTCCTACGAGATTTACAATGGCACTCATGTTTTACGTAGACGACCTCTTTTGAGGAACACCTCCTCCAGCACTTGTCACAATTGTTTGAGGCCTTGGGTAGAGCAAATCTACAGCTGAAGCCTTCTAAGTGTGATTTCGCTGCAAAGGAAATACGCTATTTGGGGCACGTTCTTTCTAAAGATGGTATTTCTGTTGATACTTCTAAAACGGACGGTGTGTCCTCGTTCCCCCGTCCAAAAAAACTCAAAGATGCTCGTGCTTTCCTTGGTCTCTGTAACTATTATCGACGTTGCGTGTTCGATTTTTCGAAAAAGGCAGCACATCTCAATAATCTTCTCAAAAAGAATATACCATTTCAGTGGGATGGAGAATGTGAAAAGACCTTTAACACCATGAAAGAGGCCCTGACAAAACCTCCAATTTTGGCTTTCTCAGATTTTGATAAAGATTTTTTTCTATATACAGTCGCGTCAGGATATTGCATAAGTTATATCCTAGGTCAGATGGATGAAAATGGTAAGGAAGTGGTGGTCTCATATGGAGGCAGGTCTCTTTCTGCAGCAGAACAAAAAACTGGTATTTCAGAACGCGAATGTCTTGCAATAGTTGAAGGTATTTTATTATTTAGCGAATGGTAAGTTTACCGTAATCACCGATCATGTTGCTAATTCATATTTACGACACCTTAAACAACATAGCGGCAGATTAGGCCGCTGGTCGGTAAAATTACAAGGGCATAATTTGGAAATCGTCCATAAAGCAGGTAGAAGCATTTGAATGCAGATGCGATATCACGACGCGAATATCCACAAGTTACAAAACCGGCAGTAAGCAATAATGTTCAGGCCCTCGTGATAGCCACAAACAACGTTAAAGAACACGCTGCGTTTCAAACCCAAACCGAAGAGGAAATGCAACAGTGTGACCCAATAGATTCCATTACGCACGTCGAAGCAGTCTCCGAGGCTGACATTAAAAATAAACAGAGATCGGATCCGGACGTATATGTTTTTATAGAATATTTAGAAGAAAGAAAATTACCCGAAGCCGATAAAGAAGTTAAAAGAGTCATTTTGGAAGCAAATGACTTCATTTTGGAAGATGGACTCCTGTATCATCTCTACTACCCAAAAGGTAAGGGCCATAGAATAGACCGTTTAATTAAACAGCTCGTGGTGCCACTCAGTTTGAGGAATAATGTGCTATTGTCATATCGTGACTCACTGCTGGGTGGACACCAAGGTATTGATAGAACTTATCAGTCCATTCGCTTCAAGTATTTTTGGCAACACTTATTTTCTGACTTTCAATATTATGTAGAATCATGTCTCCAGTGTTAGAAAAACAAGGATGCGACCCACCACCATCCAGCGCCTCCAAAACCGTTACCTGTCGAAGCGCCATTTCGTCTCTTCATATTGACATTTTAGGACCCCTCAAAACGTCTCCGAATGGATGTAAATATATTTTGTTAACTGCTGATGCTTTCACAAAATGTCCCGATGCATTCCCCTTAAAAACAATGGAAGCATCATAAATAGCTAAAATTCTATATTCGGAAATGATTTGTAGGTACGGCCAGGGCCCCCAAAACACTATTGTCAGACAGAGGACACAATATCATATCTTAGCTTATCAAAGAACTTTGTAAACTTTTTCAGGTCACGAAACTAAAGACAAGCAGTTACCACCCACAGACAAATGCCACACGTGAAAGGATGAACTCGACAATAACAAAAACACTCCGAATGTATTGCGATGCGAAACAAGAAAATTGGCCGGATCTTTTATCAAGTGTGCTGTTCGCATATAGAGCAACACCGTGCACAGAGTCAACACACAGAGTCAAAGCAGATGAGTCATTTTCGTGTTTTATTTGTACAAGATTGCCAGTTACGGATAGATACGGAGCTTATTCCAACTAACATCGGAACCGAAGCGTATAAACATCTAGACGCCATACAGAAAAACTTCGAAGTCACCAGAGAAATAGTAAAACAAAATATTAAAGACGCATAGCAGAAGTATAAATAACAGCATGACAAAGAGGCAAAGCCCCCCAAGACTCTCGACAGCTGACAAAGTATTGTTATATAACAACAAAACGCCTGTTGGGCTTTCATGGAAGCTGTGCCAACGTTGGACAGGACCATACTATATCACGCACGACAGCAACCCAACATACACGGTCCGCAGATGTTCAGACGATATTCACCTCAAGTCACTAGTGCACGCGAGCCGTCTCAAACCGTCCACCAACCCTAAAGATCGTCCGCCCACTACCCTTGAATAGCAAACGGCTCAGAAAACAGGGGCTCCAGATACAGAACCCGATATCGCGTCGAATCCCCACCCCGAAGACAAGAATCAGACTCCCACAGACGAAGACACCGAGAAAAATGAAGAAGACACCTATTTTGTGTAGACAGGATCCTAGCGTACAAAAAACTCAACGGTCGGAAACATTATAAAATTAAGTGGCAGGGATCTAAAGCAACTACGTGGGAACCAAGAGAAAATATACCGGAAGAGTTAATCCAAGAGTTCCACATTTCAAAGACCGCGAAAGGAAAAAAAAGAAAGTTGAAAACAAGCACAACAGAATATCAGATTCCGTCAGCATCCCAGACTTAGACGAGTGGGAGATATCTTGAGTACGAAGCTAATTAGTAGGCAAAGCATTTGTCAACTTATTAGAAAAAAAATAATAACAGTCCCGATCTTTAATTTGTCAGTTAATAAATATGTAATTTACGGTTATTATGAGTTTCTTGGTGGGTACCGCTTGACGGATACGCCACCACTTTGTTGGGTGAAGCGTTGTTTTTTCCCCTGATTTAAGGTTGTCAAGTTATTATTATCCCGTAATAACTCGCTTTCTCGCGTGTACTCCGCTTGCGCGCTCCACGGAACAATCGAAGCTGTGTAAAGAGGTTGAAAAAAGAAGCATTTGCCAGTTGAAGGGTAACTGCCTGGCTTAAAAAGTGATGCAAGTTTCATTTGATATTAAAGTAACAAGTGTTTAAAGGGTAACATGAAAATTCAACAAGGATCGATATTAAAATTATGATAATACTTTAGAGGGGCCACCCGCAAGACGGACCCCTACATTAAAATAATAATAATAATAATAATAATAATAATAATAATAATAATAATAATAATAATAATGTGTGATCTGAATGCAATCTTGCGACTTGCATTCAATTTGCGCAAAATATCCAACGGAGAACTGTGGCAAGGCTCTTCGCTTGGATATGAAGACTGATTGATTAATTCCTGAATGGTTATTTGTGATGTTTTTCGGAGTGGCTCTTTGTTTATTTTTTCAAGTTGCTCCTTGTTTAACCCCCTGCACTCTGATGACGAAACGCCTGATTTGTCATCCATGGTTATCCCCCCTGTGTTGTCAGAAATTCAGCAGTTTAGATTTTGGTTGACAGAGCTCCAATTGAGCTCTGTCAACCAAAATCTAAATTGCTGAATTTCTGACAACACAGGGGGGATAACCATGGATGACAGGGAGGTGTGGTGGGGCTTAGAGTGGGGGAGGTGTCGAGTATTCTCGACATCAGAGTGCAGGGGGTTAATGCAATGTGTGTTCTCTTTTTCCTACAGGTTAACCAGGACGCTGCGTCTAACTATATCTTCTTTCAGGGCAACATTATAAATTTTTTTTTTTTTCAGAACGAGTAAACTCAATTTTTGTCTAGTTTATATTTTCAGGTGGCATAGGGAGATGGTAAAATGGTAGTATACAGAGAACACAGACATCACAAATGAAAGACACACAACAGGAAACCAAAATAAAAACAACGGCAAGATGAAGAGAAATATGAAGTAAACCCCAGGAACAACGCGACATCGAGATGAGGAAAAGAACTTGACCTAACAATAAATGAAAAACAAACGGACATGAGGCACGCGGACAACAACTTTGGATCATCACAAAAACTAAATTTGGAATGCATTTGGAAACGGACTACGCGACCTTCAACATTCATGCTCAAAGTTTAACGATTTTGCCGACACACCTCAGTTCATTTTATATGCATCGGTCGGTATCGAATTATCAACATCAACATAGTATCACAAACGCGCGCGGACACTTTCAACCTCAACATTTTCAATTACAAGGAAGAGAAGATCACAGAGGAAGAAATAAATAGACACTCAGTTAGTTTTCAAAATTATTGTATTTTATCTTTCATGCATTCATTTCATTTTATCATGTTTTACCTTTTTCAAGTTTGCCAAATAAGATATTCGTCGAAAAGGCCGAGCTTTTTATTTTAGAGGAAGGCATATATCACAGAGTTGTTATTTTAAGGTTATTCTAAATTTTAAAAATAAGTAAACAATTCGAGTTATTTAGAATGAATGAAAGAAAGAAACTTTTTAATAATCAGTGGCAGTAAATTGGGTAAGCGCATTAATTTAATCAAGTTCGTATTCAGAAAGCGTTCTTTGTTCAGTCGCTGTCATGAAGGGATTGTATAAACAATGCATTCCAAATTAGAACTTATTGAAAAGTCAGTTCACGTCACTGCAAGTCATCAAAGCCGTCTTTTCTGAATTAGCACCTTTGCCCAAATCAAGTTTTTGATAAGTGGTGCGCGCGCCTATATAAGACCCCTCGAGTTAACTTCAAGACAGACTCGCTAGGATGGAATAATCATTAGTTCACGCGGTGTAGTAAAGAGTTAATGTATTTGTGTGGTACCGGTAAGCCGTCATTTGGACGACAGGATTCCCGATCTGAGGATCTGCATCGAGGGGAGATGCCGAAGAAGAACCGATGAGTATATGTAGTATTTAGTTTATAGTATTTAGTTGTGATAACACGTCGTAGTTACATAATAATAACACATTGGTCGGCCGCTGATATGTCGCGGTTCTCGTATGAGAAGACCTTGGTTACCCCTGTACTCCCAACTGCCTTCCTATTGTTGTAAAATGTGGTTAAAATGTATATTCAAATGATTCATTGAGGTTTAGTGACACTACGTGGAACATTTAGCTAATCCATAACAGACGTCTCGTCAGTGCCAGTTCTTATCAATGAATGACAATAAAGGGAGAGTGTCCGTCAGTCAGCGTATCAAGGGAGATAATATGTTATAACAGTGCATTAACCCAACAGAAGCCTATGTACATAAATGAGGAGAACCTCTCAGTACAACACTCCTCCCCTGCCTGTTTAGAGCTATTTACATTTTGAATCAAACAGACGGAAGGTCATGATGTCCAATCAGATGGACATGCAAACCATCTACAAACAATAGATTATTTACAAACAGTCAGTGTAGTACTGTTAATCTATTCATAAAACTGTTGGGAAATGGCAACAATCACCCCCTTAATACGTCTACGTACAAATCGTGCAGTCAGAAATGGATACTCACGAAAGCTCATACTCCAAAAGGAAGTGCAACTAAGCACGTGAGTAATTACCGGCAGATTTACCAACTGGAGCATAACAAGGTAGCAGAAATCACCTCCCTGTCAGATCAGTCCCAATCACTAAAACTGTCGACAATTCTAATCAATGTTGAGCCATGAATAACCATTTGTGAGAAAAATGTTTCACGTTTGTTACAATGTTTTTCGGGCGGAGAACATTCATCCCCTAAAATCAGAGTGCAAATAAAACAGATTTTCAATTGAAAACTTCTCTCACTTCTCGAATGGAAAAACATTCGAATGCCAACGAATCTGGTGAGTAGATTCACTGGAGAAAGCAACAAAGGCCTTCCCTAAAATGGCACCACCCATCAAAATTGTTGACGGACGTGAGAGGAGCTTCCACTGAATGGTCAAACTGACACCGAATACACTGTTTAAAATAAAATGAGAGAATGGATTAAAATCCTGAAAATAGTTTGTTAAAAGAACTGTGGCTGTGAGTTAAAGAGTTCTGTGAATTATTAAAATTGATGAACGGTAAAAATAATGGCGCGTGTGCTTATGTTAAAATTTCATGCGCAAATGTTCCCGTGAGGAAGCGAATTAGACCTCCCCACGGAAAACATGTGGGTGTGTTTAGGTGATGCGTCAAAACTGTTGTATGTTTTGTGAATGTAATAAAATGTGTTAATGCTGGTCAGGCAAGAAAGCAGTTAGGACCTTCCTGCACTGACGGGTAGGTGAGTGTTGTTGTGTGAGTATGGCAGTAATGTAATGTGTTGAAGTTGTTTTTCTATGTATTCTCACGCCATTAATGATGAAGCATATATTTCCGTTCTCTGGCTCAAACGCACACAAGATATATTGGTGCTGTTGACAGAGATATTGGGGTTACGCCACTGCAGACTCGTCCATATTGTGACGAATGCATGTATCCTCCGTTCGGGGCCTGATGCCAATATTGTGTAGGTAGCATGAATTGGTTATTTAATTGTTGAACGTTGCCTGCACCGCAGCTAGATGACACGTGTCCGTATGTATATGGCCTAACAGGAAACTGATATGGTAAATAGCTGACTGACTCTGAGGTTCCTTTGGTCACACCACCAATGACACATGTGCTGCTGTTGATCCTTTGTTGCAAATGCTGTGAAACCATTAGGTTTTCCACAGCCTGATTTGAGACGAATAGAGTGGATGGTGTGTTTTCCTGTCTGTAGTTATGTTTGTTCTGATACAGTACTTGGTTGGCTTTTGAAAGCCTATGTCCAGTGTTTATGTGTGGAACAGTGACGTTGCTGTTATACGTGTTATTCCATTGCATTAATGGCCTAGGCCTTGATGGGCCAATCCTGACTTGAGCACAACTTCGTTTGTGGCGTTTTCTTCTTTTTTGCTTCGCCTTTCCAGTCGAGTAAGTAAAGATTGGAGATCAGTCTCCAGGCTGGCAGGAATTGATTCCAGATGTTTTTACACGTCGCGATTGACTAGCTTCATCGATGATTACTTCATGGGCGGTGGGCTGAAACTGTTCAGCAGTTGCGAAAATGTTTTCGTTGAAATAAGTGGAATTCTTTAGAATATTATTCACAAATGATCTATTTTGCAATACTTGTTCGTTTTCTCTTTTAACGTTTTTCCTGGTTGTATACAAGAGTATCATATTCACTTGGCATTGTGTTCTGTTGGAATGAGGGCTTTTCTGATATTGTACACAGCTCGCCCGCGGAGGTTTTCTCTGTCACGTTGTACGAATTATCAACGTTCCGAATAATGTGAGTTTCATCGCCGTCGTTTTCAGTTGCAGATGATGTAAACGGGGCATGTCTGTCAGCCCCGAGTTGCACAATGCTCCTGTTCACTGATTCCATACTCTTCTTGTGTTCGAAGTTTTCATTTACGCAGTCTTCGACGAAAATGTCCGTTGTTTCGAACAAACAACATAGCTTTCTAAATTCCACATTGGTGGATTCTTCATCGCAAACTGTCGAGAAAGATACTTCCATCCCAGTCGTCAGAAGTTTGTTATCGATTGGCTGCAATTCGTCAGCGCACACAGCCTTTCCACTCGGTGTGCCAACACAATTTTGTTTGAGAGGGGTTGTCTCACTCTGCGAACTCTGATTTTCACATTATTATTGGATTTGATCACCAAGTGTCTTCGGAAATCTACTATTTAGAGTTGAGAACTCTTGAAGAAAACGTTTATATGTTAAGTACTCTGTTTTTAATTCACCATATCTGTGCTCCCATTTTTCTTGCACTTGTTGAATTTCATGCAAGTGTTTATCTTGCAGCATGGAATATTTTCTTTGGGAAATGACCATTTTTTCTCCCACTGTTTACTGATTTAATCAATCTCTTCGTTGTATTTTTCTAGTAAAACACAATGTTCATTTGTATAGATTTCCCACTGTTTATTCGTCTCTTCCACTGCCATCCAGTAATTGGTCTCACATGAGATTTCTCTTTTTCGTAGTTCACCTTCAAGGTCTTTCACCTCCTCCCTGAGAAGGAGAATGACATTGTACCAGTGATCGTTTTCTACTTTTGGCTTTCGTTTTTCAACTGTGTTAGGAGTTTGAGTACGTAGCTCTGTGCTTGATATTTGTTGTTTATGAGATGACTGAACATTTGGTAGATGCAAGGTTATTGTGCCATCCAGAAGCAAATCAGACCAAAAATCGATGGATAAATTCGTCTTCGACAGTATAGTACGTGGAGAGTGTATTATCACTAAATCACCCGCAGAGTGGAGATTCCACCTGAGCAATAATTGCAAATTTGTTGCAAAGCATTACCAGCACCAGCAAAGTTTCAGCCAATGGACCTCCGGGTTAAACCCGGAGGTCCATTGGCTGAAACGTTAGTTCTGTTTTTTTTGTCGATATGTACAAAATTTGAAAGTTATAGCTTGGGTGATAACTCCACTCCGCGGGTGATTTAGTTACAATCCACTCTCCACGTACTTCCCGTGGGAACCCCGGGAAGTAAGCAGCACTTGTTTACTGTGGTAAACCAGTTCCGCTTTACTAGTAAAATAGGACCCAGTCACCAATGCTTGGGGTGAAAGTCCTCTAAAATGGGCAACATGTAGATCAATGATTGACTAAACTTGACTTCATCTTCATGTTGTGTCACGATTAGCCATGGTGTATAAATATGTGACGTTAACAACCAACAAACAAACAAACTCTCCACGTACTGTATGTAGGTCATCCAGTTCCAGAAAACCTTTTCGCGCTCTGCGTTTAAGTAATTTGTGGGCTGTATTTTCGTCGATACGCTTCAATTTTTGGAGTTCCTCCGATGTTGCAGTCTGAATATTTACACGACCCATGTTCCAAACAAAGTCCTTTACACCAACAATGAATAAAAATCGAGATTCTTTTATGAATCGGTTGACTTTCTCAGAACGACTATAAAATTGTGTTTTAAAATATTCCCCTTTATTGAACCGACAAGGTACAATGAAAAGATCTCTTTAAATACAGGGGTAAACAATTACAATTAATTGAAAAAGAATGTTGGAAAATGAATACAATTTACAACTATTTTCAACTTGAACTGTATAATACAATAATGCTGGACAGTCAGTGGCTTGAATGAATATTTACACACGAGTGCCCAGTCATTGAAGATAAAAAGAGCTTCCAGTGAGCTGTACTCATGATTAATCAGTCACAATGACAATATACACAAACAATGACTGACAAAACAAGGGCAACAGAAACAATGGCTTACTGTACATAGACAATATTACAATCTTGAATCTAATATTTGGGAATATACCCAAACAGAAGATTTTGAAACCATCATTCTTTATTATACATTGGGCGTAAATTCTACAACTCTGCTGATAAACAGAAAACCCAAAAGATAATGTTTTCAAAACGTAAATTATTCTACAAGCAAATTGAGACGGCTAAACAAACCGGCTTTCTCTCCATCGGCGTTGAAAAATAATTTACAAAACAATTCTCAGATTCTCCAAAATTACAATATACAAATTATCAAGTGAACGATGGCAAAATTTGTGAATCAGGCAGCGATGCGATACCGCCCGATCCAGGTATGCGCTCGTATCGTGCCTTGGGAAGTCATTTTGAGGAAAACAGAAAAAAATCAACAACTAGAGAAACAGAATTTACTGCACCCAATAAATTCAAGTCTGTGTGAAAAGGGTTAAAGTATCAGGAATAAACTATACAGAAAGAGAATTTATGGAGGCTTATTTTCAGGAGTAAAATATTTTTAAACAAATCAGAAATGGGTTTTCGTTAACAGTATGTACAGATATTCATACTGGAATCAGAACAATTATTTATAAGAAACCAGAAAAGGCATATTTGTGACCAGCATTCAAAGGGTTTGATTCTCGAATCAGAAATGAACATTTTTGGCTCTGCCCACTAATTTCAGTGATGAAATACGTTCATAAACTTTAGAAATGCATTAAGGTGTAATAAAATTTATTTCCCAGTATTTCTGAATAATACGCACTTGATGACTTTGGTGACCTCTTTCAGGCGGACCCCTAGGTGACCTCCGTGACCTTGACCCATATTTTGAATTTCCATCAAGTGTCGACTCATTTGGTGTTAGTTCCAGGTCCATTCATCATACCACGATTGAGATATGAGCATGACCCACTTTTCAAAAATGTTGGCCATGCCCACTTTTTTAACGCAAAAATGCATGTATGAATCTCAGGAATGCTGTGGGGAGGGGGGAGGCAAAAAATGTGATTTCCAGCAATTATGAAAAATGCACTCAATGACCCCTAGGTGACCTCCGTGACCTTGACCCATATTTTGAGTCTCCATCAAGTGTCGACTCATTTAATGTTGGTCCCAGGTCCATATGTCATAGCATGCCTGAGATATTGGCGTGACCCACTTTCAAAAATTTTGGTCACGCCCACTTTTTTACATCAAAATGCATGTGTGTACGTCAGGAATAATTTAGGGGATCAAAAAATGTGATTTCCAGCAATTCTGTAAAATGCACTTAATGACCCCTAGGTGACCTCCGTGACCTTGACCCATATTTTGAATCTCCATTGAGTGTCGACTCATTTGGTGTTGGTCCCAGGTCTGTAGGTCATACCACGCCTGAGATATGGGCGTGACCCACTTTCAAAACACCCCTACAGACACCCCTGATTCCCCAGGAATCTGAAAAAAACATAGGTGGCCGAGAACTTCTGGCTGTCTATCAGCATGCCAAAAATCAACGAGATAGGGCTATTCATTTTCGAGTTATCTTGCGGACAAAAAAGTGATGAGAAGACAGAAGAAGAAGAAGAAGAAGAAGAAGAAGAAGAAGAAAGAAGAAGAAGAAGAAGAAGAAGAAGAAGAAGAAAAAAAAAAAAAGAAGAAAAAAAAAAGAAAAAGAAAAAGAAACCGTGCAAAAACTAGAGAAACAGAATTTACTGGCACCAGTAAATTCAAGTCTGTGTGAAAAGGGTTAAAGTATCAGGAATAAACTATAAAGAAAGAGAATTCATGGAGGCCTATTTTCGGGAGTAAAATATTTTTTAACAAATCAGAAATGGGTTTTCGTTAGCAGTATTTACAGATATTCATACAGGGATCAGAACATTTTTATAAGAAACCGGAAATGACATATATGTGACCAGCATTCAAAGGGTCTGATACACGAATCAGAAATGGACATTTTTGGCTCTGCCCACTAATTTGAGTGATGAAATACATTCATAAACTTTAGAAATGCATTAAGGTGTAATAAAATGCATTTCCAGTCTTTCTGAATAATGCCCCCATATTAAGATCTTCAGAGGGTTAAAATATTCCCTTTAAATACTCCATTTTAATCCTTTAAATGGGGGCGCAGTGGCTCAGATGGCAGAGGTGCAGGCTGCAAGGCGAGAGGTCCTCACTCTAACCTTGGGCAAGACACTTCACCTCATTGTCCACGTGGGTGCATGGTGGCGCTGTGTACTAAAGCGTACTACAAATCGCTGGTGCACCCGTCCTCAACCAATGCTAACCCTGCTTGTGTAGAGTTAGTATGTGGGGGATCTGACAGTTGTTCGTTGTTCTTCTCGGGTACTCCAAATTCCGCCACCCGAAAAACTGTCGTGGCCATGATTAGCCACTGTGCAGAAATACGTGACATTAGTTTAAACAATATTTATTCAGAACTGAACATGATATAATACATACAAAAGACTGATAATGTTACATTAACTGTACAGAATTTATAATAAAATGTATGCAGTACAGCAAGACATGTAGAAGTAGATGACAATATCAAGTGAGAGGATTCGGCAGAAAGCTCTTAGCTTATATAAGCCGTCTCCTAGAACATTTCTAAATTACAAAGTATATAGGTGGTTGTTAAAACTGAGTAAAATATTGTTTGAACTCATTGTCGTTGTTGGATAGAAAGAGAAAAGTGTCAGAACTAGGGAAAAAAGAGGGAAAAAATGAAGAAACAAGAAGAAAAGCACAAGAGAAGAAGAAAAAAATTAAACGAACAAAAAAGAAAAAAAAAAGTCAAGAAAGGAAAAACAAATAGACTAATGGAAACAAAGACGCAGAATAATCTGCAGATGAAACCAACTTGAAAGCAGTATTAATACCAGAAGCGATCACATGAGTGTAGTCTATGACTCTATTGATGAACAGTACCATCGTCGCAAACAGACAAGAGACGAGTCAAGAGTCCGCGCCTGGACTGTTCTCACCACTCTTCCAGCTCAGAGGAGTTAAAAATTAATTTCAACAGGATACTGTTGGTACGGAGAGACAGTGCAGGGGCGGACTCCGGGCAGTCCGCGGTATACTTCCCCAGGAAGGTTAGTGTCAAAAATGTTATTGTGATGTATTTACTGGTGCATATACACCTGTCGATATACCATAATGAAACAAGTCTACATATATACTGCAACTCAGTGAAAGCGCCCACTTTGTATGATATATTCTTGCACGACTCTGAACACAAGATAGTTGTCAGTGATGCTCAAATGCTCAGACCCATACAGGAGCATAGAAAGATCAAAGGTAAACGGCAATGTATTAATTGTTAGATTACGTACATCTGTATAGTTTGTACAATACAGAAGAAAGTGTTCAGTCGTTTCTATGCCACCACACAGACACAGAGGTGAAGACGAGAGGTGATTATCATACAGATGGGCGTTAACACCGCTACAGTGCAGACGCAACCTACAATGATAAATTTGAGCTGCTCGAGATTTGGCCCCGGCATAGAATGTGGGCGGACGTTGATTCCCGCCATTTAGGAACCTTCTGAAATTTATGATGGAACAGTTTTCCCTAACCGAGACGGGCAACATATTCCATTGTTTGGTAACATCTGGAAGAAACGAAGACTGGTACAAACTAGTATGTCAAAACGGAACTCGGTGGGTTTTATTTGATCGAGTATTGTGGTGAAGACTGATGGACGAAGTAACTGGCGGTACTTTGTTTGAAAGGTATGGAGGAACAAGTTTATGATACATCTTGAAGAATTGAAGTAGCTTGTGCTTTCGGCGCCTTTCCTGCAGTGAATCCCATCGAGTTTCCGCGTAGAGTAAACTTTTACTGGCACTAGTTGTAGCACCAGTAACAATTCTCGCTGCAGCTACTTGAATTTTTTCTAGATTCGCAGCCTGTGTACTTGAACAGTTGTCCCAAACACAGTCTGCATATTCCAGGAGGGGCCTAATAAATGCGAAGTATATCTTTTCTAAGACCTTGCGATCAAGAGTGAACTTGTGAGCTCTCAACATGTCTATACGAGTCCAAGCCTTGGCACAGATATGATCAAAATGCTCGTTCCAAGTACAGGATTTATTTAGGGTCACACCCAAATGCTTGTGAGTAGTTACTTCGGTAATTCGAGTTCCACTTAGATATAAAGGTGGGTGCGTAGGAGCAATGATCTTACGCGAAATTAACATAGTCTCTGTTTTTTGAGGATTAAACTCAATCAACCATGATTTGGCCCAATGTTCTATCTTGGCCAAATCATGGTTGATTAATGCTGCAGCTTGGCCGGGGTTCTCTACAATGAGATAAAGAGATGTATCATCAGCAAATAGCCGTATACTACTCTGTAAGTTTTCGGTAATGTCGTTGATGTATATTAAAAATAACAGCGGACCTAGAATGGATCCTTGTGGAACTCCAGAAGTTACTGGTCTCCAAGGAGATGCCTCGGAGGCTATCAAAACCCGTTGAGACCTATTCGAAAGATAAGACTTTAGGAAGGAAAGCAAGTCGCCTGTTATTCCTATCTTTTCTAGCTTGTGGATAAGACCAGTGTGCCAAACCTTATCAAATGCCTTACTCACGTCACAAAAAACAACCCTAACTTCTTTCCCTTCATCAAGAGCATGACAGAATTCATCATAGATGTCTGTCAGTTGTAAAACCGTTGAATCACCAGGGGTAAAACCAGATTGGAACTGACTAAGGATATTATTATCGCAAATGAAACGCCATAACCGCCTGAACACACATTTTTCGAATAGTTTCCCAACACAACTAATCAGCGATATCGGGCGATAATTGGTAACTAAGTTAGAAGGATTCTTTTTTAAAATTGGCGTCACGTTGGCTTTTTTCCATAAGGCTGGGAAATAGTTGTTACTCAGAAGTATGTTAAAAATGACTGTAAGTGGTTCGCACAGAGAGCGACGACATTCCTTTAGTAGTCGGGGACTTACAAGGTCAGGACCGGATGCTTTCGATGCCTTGATACTCTTGATTGCTTCAAAGACCTCACTACTGTGTAATATTATTCCGTCGAGGGACTGGTGCGCATGGAAGGGATAATTTGGCAAAGAAGTATTAGTGTCATCCAAGGAAGAAATAGAACAAAAGTATTCGTTGAGGATTTCTGCCTTTTCATGGTCAGTGGAGTATAATTTATTCAAATGGGTGATAGTAGGGATTCCCGATGTATTATTAAAAATAAATGTTTTCAGGGTTTTCCACCACTCAGAAGAGGGTGTCTCAGGGCAACCTAATTTTGCTTGAACTTTTGATGTGTAGGTTGCTTTTGCCTTCCTGACCGATGCGACAACTTCATTTCGTTTACCTTTGTATTTCGCCCAGTCACGAAGTAGGCCTGTGCGCTTTGCTGTCCGGTACAATCGTTTTCTTTGTCTTAGTAACAGCCGTATTTGATTATGCATCCATTTGGGCTGATTGGTCCTAGAAGTTATGATTTTGTTGGGAATGAAAGTAGATGCAGTGTCGAGTAGTTGATCGGTGAATTTAGAAACTAGGGTATCAGGGCATAAAATATCAAGTAGGTTTTCCCAATTTAAATTTTTGTATGCTGTGTTAAGCTCCTCGTAATTCCCTTCTGCATACAACCATATGCGTCTCTTAAATTTATGAGATCGGGGTTTTGTGAACTGGACATCGATAGAGATCGGACAGTGATAGCGAGTCATGTCAGGTATAATTGGCTCAAGAACTTCGCATCCTACAACGTGGACAGTACTACTGACAGCAAAAAGATCGAGGAGTGTAGCAGATGATTCGGTGAGGCACGTTGGTCCAATCACTAGCTGTCTAAGATTACAGTAGTTACAAACTTCATGGAAATGACCCCTTGGGGAGCCCATTTGATTCTCGTTGAAGTCACCAGTAATAACTAGGTCAGGGATCAAGGTATCTTTCGCTCTATCAATTGATTCTGTAATATAATCCCAAGCATCTTGGGAACTATTGGGCGGGCGGTAAAATACCCCGAGCAATAGGGACTTGTGGTGTTTCGTGAACACTTCGACCCATAGACATTCGATGCCATTCACCTCAAGATCGCTTCTCCGCCGAAAGCACAAGCCATTCTTCACATAGACAGCAACGCCACCTCCTCTTGTCATGCGGTCAAACCGCAGGGGTTCCTGGAATCCGTGAATCATAATGTCAGACGTCAAATCAGTGCTTTGTAGCCAGGTCTCCGTGAGAGCTAATACATCATAGGATAGTGATTCATATTGCATAACGTCTAATTTGGGCTTTAGGCTTTGGATATTCAAATGGAAAATTTTTAATGTATTTAGGGTATTTTCAGTGGACAAAGAGTCTGGTCCTGGGTTTGATTCTATGTCTCCTGACATGAGCAGAATCATCTCTCTGACCAAGGTTAAAAAGGCTGCAGAATACCAAGTAGGGAAAGCAGTCAAAGCGTATCCTATGCCAGTTTGAAGTGGCGGTGTCAGTAGGATCGTATCATTTTTGTGAACAAATTGAGGTTTTTGGACTTTCGCACAATTATCAGGTTTTTTCTGACAATCTGAGATAACTTGTTTTGACAAGAGATGAAACAATGCTGTCATGACAGTAAAGCTTTTCAGTAAGTCAATACCGATATACCTCATATATACATATGTCAGGACGCACAGGGACTGTTGCTTTTGTAATTTATGTTTTAGTCCACAAACATAAACTACGGTATTGAATGTACCAATTCGGGCACGGTACGAGTCAAGGCTACACATCATGTGATCGGTGGATGGTAAAATAAGCAGGGAGCCCGAGCGTTAGTAGCATTCAATAGCAGAAATGTTCTGTACTGGTAAGAGCTGAAATCAAGTTGGTCTTTGTGGGAAAATGGTTTCGTAGTTAGGGAAATAGAAAAACAAAAATCAAGCGAACAAAAGGAAAATATGATACAATGTAATATCATAATGGAGTTTTTATCAAGTTATGATGGAGCGAGTTGCTTATTAAAAGTCGAACGCCATGGATTGTTAGGTGGATCTTACAGTTAAGTGAGTTTGATTACTGGGCCTTCATTAAATTCCGGACGTGAGTCGGTCAGAAGATGATAAGTGAAGGAACATGATATTCAAATGGGACATTGTGCAACGTCGAGCACATCTTGACCCTCTCCGATGTTGAGCAACGTTATTGGGACGCAGAACATCAATTAAGGGCTACTCTTGGCTGTACAAAATTCAAATTGAGGGTCACACTCGACTGAACCGAATTCATCAGGTTAATGTATCACTTGCAAACTCAATGGAACATTAAAAGTTGAGAGAGAAGAAACAGCGAGGAAGCTCTTCAGTCACGAAAAATGGCGAAAATAAACGGAAGGACTGCCTGAAAGGTTGAAGTGATACAAGACAAGTGGGATCAACCCCGTATCGTACCATAAGATTAATCCGTCTTGCAACAGATGAGATTTCACGTGAAGAAAAAGAAGAAAAAAAAGAAGAAATTAACAATAATAATAATAATAATAATAATAATAATAATAACAACAATAATAATAATAATAATAATAATAATTATTATTATTATTATTATCATTACCACTACCATCATCATCATCATCATCACTACCACCACTACCATCATCACCATTACCCTTATTACAATAATAATAACAACAATAATAGCAATTACACGCAGGGATAGCAGTTTTGTCGCTTGCAAGAAGAAATTAACAATAATAATAATAATAATAATAATAATAAATACGTGACATTAAACACCAATAAATAAATAATCCTTTAAAAATGAGCTCAATCCAATAAAGGATCATAAGATATGTTTTTCAAGCAAAAATGAAAAGGTAATTAAAACTGAGTAGACATTTCTGTGAATAATGTTGACCAGTTTTCGCCGTTATGTTGGCTAAAGAGTTAAGAATCCCTTACTTTGGAAGGCACACTGAAAAGGTGTCAAATTCCACATAGAATTAAATGTTACAGAAAATAAAGCGAAAAACATTAAGTTTCTCAGCTGACAGTACCTGCTTTTGCACTCCGGAGGGATGGAATGGCACAAATCAGAGACATTCTCTTAATGACACTTTGGCACCAAAGGTTTATGCATTCTCGGTGAGACCGAGCCGAGCGCAGTGAAAGACCATAGAACTCCTTTAACAAATGGGTTTTAAACAGTCATAGCACTGACACAGTTGGCAGTACAGCCAGCCATGTCAGTATTGCATTTTACCGGCATCCTGACAGTTTTGTGATAGGTTTCAACAATTATTCAGTGCAGTTTTATGGAAAGGGTTAACTTTTTTCTGCCTGAAATAAAATATGTTCAATCTACATTGAAGTCTTGAGCGGGTTAAAAGCATTGGACTGAATAAGATACGTTTCAACAATTATTCAGTGTAGTTTTATGGAAAGGGTTAACTTTATTCTGCCTGAAATAAAATATGTGCAATCCACATTGAAGTCTTAAGAGGGCTAAAAGCATTGAACTGAATAATTTATAATTTATTTCCTTGCAAGGAAAAGGGGTTTCTCTCAACTTAGTTCCAGGAACTTACATCACATTATCATAACAAGATTACATTTCATTTTTTGACAGCTACTCCACTGATGTTTACATTATCACCAGTGTGAATAAGATAGCATCCTATTTAAGATAGCATCCTATTGCTTGGGAAGAATTTACTGTATCAGGAGGGAGCGCGGTGGCTCAGTAGGTAGAGGTGCAGGCTGCAAGCCGAGAGGTCCTCGGTTCGAATCCCACCTGCGGCAACCGCGTTGTGTCCTTGGGCAAGACACTTCATCTCCATTGCCTGCGCGGGGACACGATGACGCCGTGCACTAAGGCGTACTGTATGTCGATGGTACGCATGTCTGCAACCAATCTAACCCTGCCTGTGCTGCAGTGCGGAGTTACGATGTTGGGGAGCTGGCAGCTGCTCGTCGTTGCTCGGTGGTTCTCTCCAGGTACTCCGGCTTCCTCCACCCGTAAAACTGTCACGGTCATGATTAGCCATTGTGCATAAATATGTGAGCTTAAACATAAATAAATAAATAAATATAAATACTGTGTCAGGAAATTGGAGGCTGTGAAAACCCTGTGGCCGACTGGGCCATACTCAGTGGCTCTAACGATACGAAAAACATAGGTAGCCGAGAACTTGACTGTCTATCAGTCTACCAAAAACTCAGAGAGATAGGACGATTCCTTTTCGAGTTATCATGCGGACAAGGAAGAACATAGAACACAGAAGACAGGAGCAGAAGAAGAAGAAGAAGAAGAAGAAGAAGAAGAAGAAGAAGAAGAAGAGAAGAAGAAGAAGAAGAAGAAGAAGAAAAAGATAGAAAAAGAAACCGTACAAAAACAATAGTCTGTGCGTTTCACACAGACTAAAAAGAAAAGAAAAGGAAACCGTACAAAAACAATAGTATGTGTGTTTCACACAGACTAAAAAGAAAAGAAAAGGAAACCGTACAAAAACAATAGTCTGTGTGTTTCACACAGACTAAAAAGAAAAGAAAAGGAAACCGTACAAAGACAATAGTCTGTGTGTTTCACACAGACTAAAAAGAAAAGAAAAGGAAACCGTACAAAAACAATAGTCTGTGTGTTTCACACAGACTAAAAAGAAAAGAAAAGGAAACCGTACAAAAACAATAGTCTGTGTGTTTCACACAGACTAAAAAGAAAAGAAAAAGAAACCGTACAAGAACAATAGTCTGTGTGTTTCACACAGACTAATAAGACTGTTTTATCAAACTTTATTAACCCTTTACCCAACGTAACGGCCAAAACCGGCCAGCGCTATTCTCAAAAATCGCCAATTAATTTTCATTATTTTTTTCATTTTTGGTCTCAAAAACATAGGTTATGACCCCTCATTGGAACGAGCTCGTCGAGCTCGTTCCAATGAGGGGTCATAACCTATGTTTTTGAGACAAAAAATTAAAAGCATTAGATATTCAAGAATTTTTTTTACAAGTGTCGTCTGCTTTTCATGTTAGGTAAAGGGTTAAAGTCCAATGTTCACTATTCGAGCCATCACATGGAAATTCACTCAGTCATTGCCATCCAAAGCCACTTTCAGCATTTTGCAGAATGCAATTTTGAAAAGTACCTTGAAGGCACCTTTGAGGTGGGGGTGGTGGAAGTCTAGAGCTCTCCAGTAAACCGAAAAATCTACGTGGTGTCAGTTGTCGAGAAAAAAAAACGAAACTCACAAACGTTGTAGAACAGAAAAAGAGGCGGGAGGTGGAGTGTGTGTGTGTGTGTGGGGGGGGGGGGGGGTCCACAGAATTAAGGAATGCTGCTTGTCCTGTATAGCACCATGTACATATAACATCACGGCACAGGTCTATATCATGGACTCGCCGGAAAGCCTTTTTGTTTCAGAAAGTGGCTTTTATAGAGTTTCGGTATTTTGTTGATTTTTCTCCTTGGGTTAAAGAAGCAAAAATAAAACTGAAAGAAACAACGACTCAACCCTTTTGTCTCAACCGAAACTGAGGCAAAATAAGATTCAGTTGAAATATAAAGGGGAAGTAGGATGGGAGAATGAAGGATATGTGGGAATTGGGTGGCAACAGAAGGGAGTTTGTGTGGTTATCGGATAGACTGGGAAGAATTAGGTACGGGATGTCTTCAAACAGTTCGTTTCCGGGTGTTGGGAGGAGGGGCGATGTATGGGAATAGCGAGGCATTTGGTAGCACAGGGTTAATTAAGGTCTTTTCACCTGATAACTGCGTCAAATAAGCGACCGCCCAAAGTGTTACGTAATGAAGTAATTAAAATTTTACTTCGCTCATAACGTTTCAATTTTGTTCTTTATACATGTGATTAAACGAGCTTTCAGTGCATTAAATGGGAAATTATACCTGATAAAAGGGGATGACTGTGGAATATGTGGTTCATGAAAATAAATAATGAAAAAATTGAAAACACAATTTTACCCCACCATTTGTGCAAGCAAGAGTACAACTTAATTTGACAGCTAATTAATTACCCGCTGCTATCCCTTCTGTTCATTATGTAGTTATTACATCGATGAATTGAGAAGCAGAGGTTTCGCTGTACGCTTTAAATCCTCTTAATTATCAAAAGAACGGGTTACATCATACTTTAAATTCTTTCAATTATCGAAATGCTCATCGGAGGTGGATACAATGTTACACATGAGTAAAATATACCAATACACATATCCGCTCCTTTTAAAACTGTTATTAACCCATATTTTCCCCTTTTAACTTATGTTCGTACGCTTATGGACTCCGCAATATTTATTGGTTTCTATGGTGACGCACTCGAAAATACATTGAACTTCGAGAAACCGCAATAAACATCCTAAAATTGAATGAATCAATGTATGAGAAATTTCAGCGCGCGAGAGGACAGGGATTGGAAATCCATTACGAGACGAATAACAAACGAACAGATGAAATGGTTTCGCGCGCGCTCAGGGACGACGCGAGACAAACCTCTTCCGACCCTCTTTAACTGTACAATATATACTCTCCCAAAAAAGAAAGTGTGCATGCTAAAAAATAACACTAAAAAACGATATATATCATTTTCATTCATGGAAATTTTATTCAATCACAGATGAATCAATTTGTGATCAACACGAGAAATTTCATTACGCTACGACGAATACTCTTGGTGCCATGGAGAGTAAAAGACACTAAGGGTCAAACACAAAAGTCACACACTCAATATCTGGTATGACCTCCGTCTGCATCGACTACTGCTGTGCATCTACGCCTCATGGAAGCGAACAAGTTAGCATGGAAGTGTTGTAAGATGTTGTTCCATATTCTGATAAGCTGTCTTTGGAGTTCCACAAGCGTTGACGGTGCATGGGGAAGCCGGCGTAGCTGACGTTTCATTTCGTCCCATACGCGCCCAATGGGTGAGATATCGGGCGAATTTGCGGGCCAGGGAAGAACATCCACTTGTTGTTGCTGCAGATACTATTGAACAACACGAGCTGCGTGGGGTCGGGCGTTGTCCTGCTGTAGAATGACGCCGGGGCCGTGACGTTGCAGAAATGGGACAACAACAGGTGTAAGCACTTCATCACGATATCCGACTGCATTGAGATTGCCATCAATAATGACCAGCTCAGTTCTGTTACGGGCAGTGATGCCACCCCACACCATGAGAGACCCTCCCCCATAACGGTTTCGCTCCACGACACATGGATCTGCGTAGCGTTCGTTTCGACGTCTGTACACTCTCTGGCGGCCATCTGATGATGAAAGATGGAAACGACATTCATCTGTGAATAAAACACGTCGCCACCAGTGTAAGGGATGCCTGAGATGTTGTCTACACCACTGCAGTCGAGCACGACGATGACGTAACGTCAAAATCGGACGAATTGCAGGTCTTCGAGGACGTAAGCCATATTCTCTCAGCCGGATGATTACTGCTTGAGGATGTATCCGTCTCAGGTTAGGGATGTTCCTGGCTGTCGTGGTTGCCGTTTGTTGCCGGTTCCGGAGATGGACGACACGGATATACCGATCTTGTGCAGGGGTGGTAACTCGGGGTCTCCCGGAGCGGGGTCGGCCTCGAACGTCATCATGTTGTGCATGTCGATGGACTAGCCTGTCTACAGTGGTACGGTGGCAGTTAAAATGCTGGGCAACCTCTCTGTGTGTTCTGCCAGCTTTAATCATACCCAGGGCAAGGAGACGTTGATTCATTGTCAAACTTGGCATGCTAATGTGGAGTCGTTTTAACAGCAGCGCAAGTTTGAATGTGATCGATAGGAAGGCCTTACTTTAGTGTTTAAATACCCAAGGATTCATACTGCTGCATGAATTTTCAGACTCTCCACGTGCAAAACATGCCTTTTCACAAACGTGCAGCACGTCATTTAACGTTAATGCAATTTTAACGGGGAAAGCTGTTTTTGTGTTCAATATACATGTAACTTATTCATGAACAGGTTAACACTCTTTACACCTACGAAATTATTTTGTTGGAGTTTGATCAATTTCTGCAATGCACACTTTCTTTTTGGGGCGAGTATAGTTTCGAGCATCAGATCGTGGAGAAAAAACAACAACGGAACTTGAGAAACAGAATTTACTGCCACCATGTAAATTCAATGTTGTGTGAAAAGGGTTCAAGTATCAGGAATAAACTATATGAAAAAGAATTTATGGAGGCTTATCTTCTGGACTAAAATATTTTTTAACAAATCAGAAATGGGTTTTCGTTAACTGTATTTACAGATATTCATACACGAATCAGAACCATTTTTATAAGAAACCAGAAAAGGCATATTTGTGACCAGCATTCAAAGGGTTCGATACACGAATAAAAATGGACAAGTTTGGCTCCGCCCACTAATTTGAGAGATGAAATACATTTATAAACTTTAAAAATGCATCAAGGTATTATAAAATATATTTCCATATATTGAACCTCCTGCAATTTTTAACTCAGTCGGAGTAGTCCCATGTCTACATCTACATTGAAGAATGCATCAGTTGTTATAAAATGCAATTTCTGACAGTTCTCAAAAATACGCACTTTATGACCTCTGTTGACCGCAATAAGGTGGATCGTATTTTGAACCTCTGGTAAGTTCAACCCATTCGATGTAAGTCTGATCTCTACAGGTCAGACCAAGCCTGAAGTATGAGCATAAACCACTTCGAAAATATTGACTCTGCCAACTCACCATCTGCCGTATCTGTAGAGGATAGCAAATATTCATATTAGCTAGAAAATGATAAGGTACATAGTACCTCTGGAAAATATATTGCGAGTGAAAGAATTCAGTAATGTTGGAATATAAACGTCAAAAGGCCCTAAAGGCTCCCAAGATCCTATCTGAAGGCTCATTGGTATTGGCAAAATACAGAGGTCTCCTCTATGCTCATCTGTGTTTAGAGCAACATTGTGACTACGGAAAGGGTTAACATTACTCTCGGTTTGCATGACATAACATTTGTTGTACACTCTAAAAACTAAAGTGTTAAAAACTACACTTGAAGTGCTGTATTTAACACTTCCTAAGTGCTGAACTAGCACCTTGTTCAAGTGTAGATATCCCAGAACTTGACAGGTGTTACAATAATACCACTTGACAAGTATAATGTCGCGACACTTAAAAGGAAACAACGCAGATGACGCGGATCAGGCTCGAACTCTCGAGCCTGATCCGCGTCATCTGCGTTGTGTCCTTTTAATTATGTACCCACAAGCGCAAATCAAATTATGGACGATTCTGGAAGAATCACCAATGCTAGAGACATGGGAAGTGCCATCCATTCAAGTTTCAGATGTCTGACGATTGTAATGTCTAAGTGCTTAAAACATTGCACTTTGAGTGTTAAAATCAAACCCTACGAGTTAGAATGGGTTTAACACCTTAAAAGTGTCGGTTTTAACACTTTAGTTTTTAGTGTGTACCCGTATTAAGATCTTCAGAGGGTTAAAACACTCCCTTTAAATACTCCATTTTAACCATTTAAAAATGACCTCATTCCAATGAGGTCTATAACCTATATTTTTCAAGCAAACATGAAAAAATATAAACTGAATGGGAATTTCTGTGAATAACGCTGCCCCATTTTTTCGCCGATACGTTGGGTCAAAGGTTAAGAATGCTTTATTGAGAGGGTTAAAAGCAAGCCATTCAAAAAGTGCACTGCGTCACTGTGCCTCTTCCCTGGAAATCGGGATTATGTGCCTTGCCAAAAACACAACGCAGATACAACTGGTAACATTGGAACTCTGAATCTTTCAGTTTGAGGTAAAATACTGTAACTTCATCGCCACCGTTCGTCTGTCTGATCCATTTAAAAGGCTGGAAATGCATCTAGGGTCCTAAGCAAGGCGTACGGAAAATAAGAAGATGGTTGGATTTCAAAAATGGCTGTTGTGAAGAGAGGGGCAATATGAGAGAAAACTTACAAAACGTTCTACTGTCGTGAGTTAAACAAAGGCATTTGGAATCACATTGAAGTATTAAGAGGGTTAAAAAAGACCATTTAAATATTCTATTTTAATAATTTATAATTGTGGTTGGTGTTTCCAGAAAGCCACTCACCATTGATTCTTGAAACCCGCCGATCTTGAGTTGTGATTGAAAATAAATAATGTAACAGAGCCCAGGAGTTCTTAAGTGGTTGGCAATGACTAGTAGGGGTTAATCAGGATCGATTCTCAAGTCATGTCTATGTGTTAAATTAAAGGACAATATTCAAATTTAAAGCTGGAGTTGGCCATAAGGGTTGAAAGATATTTTCAGCTAACAGACCAAAAACTACTAGGTAAAATTTCACGGATTATTTGGTGCAATTGGTCTAAAACATGTTATTCATATTTTGTATTTTACTGTAAAAAACATACCTCCCTGACTCAGTCACTCCATCCCGAAACCTGTCTGGCTTGAGTTATGAAGTGTATAAATACATTTTAAAATGCTTTGAAAAGTGAAAGGTTCTCTATCAAGCCACAGGTACTCGGCACAAGCTAGAAAATCGAAAGAAAAATGATATTAGATACCATTTTGGTATCTACGCTGATGTGCCCCTGTAATGGTATATAAATATTAACAAGGTGAACAACTCGTTTTTCGAAAACGATAGCACTCATCTTCGTGTTCCCCCCCTCAAATTTGATTCACACAACGTATCCAACAGTACCCGGTATCAATGGAAAGGGGAATGAATAAGCTTTACAATGGTGTATTGCACGACCGTTGGGTGTTCTTGGGTTGTTCACGATAACTTGGATAAGTCGCAGAAAAGACCTAAAAACATTCAGTCGGACAAGAAAGTGCACAGTGAAATGTAGTTTACGAGCGACAATTATCCAATTTATTATAAATAATTCGAGGTCTCATTGTCTATGGAGGGCAGATTCAAATATTAACCGTATGCCTTTATCAATTACAAATCTCGGATCCACATTTATTCATTTCTGGCGATCACATTTGCCGTTTATACATTTTTTTAACCTTCCCTTGGCTTTGAACAAGCTAGCGGCATCCATAGAAGCACAATGACACCCCATTGGCTACTATTTATGCCGAGAAAATCATCGATGAAAATAAGCCAATGGGAGAATGGGGAAAGTATTTGCGCAAGTCGCGAATCTAAGGACGCCGTCTTCTCAGGTCAGCTTGGGAAAAGATGTCAAAGTTACCGCTAAAAAGTGTATAAACGTTAAATGTGAACCCCAGAAAATAATAAATGTGGATCCGAGATTAGTAATTGATAAAGGTATACGGTTAATATTTGAATCTGCCCTCCATATACAATGGGACCTCGAATTATTTATAATAAATCGGATAATTGTCGCTCGTAAACCTCATTTCACTGTGCACTTTCTTGTCTGACTAAATGTTTTTCGGCCTTTTCTGCGATTTCTCCCAGTTATCATGAACAACTCAAGAACTCCCAACGGTCATGTAATACACCACTGTAAAGCTTATTCATTCCCCTTTCCATTGATACTGGGTATTGTTGGATACGTTTTGTGAATCAAATTTGAGGGGGGGGGGGGGGGGAGACGAAGATGAGTGCTATCGTTTTCGAAAAGCCTGAGCGAGTTGTTTACCTTGTTAATATTTATATACCATTATAGGGGCACGTCAGCATAGATTCAAAAATGGTATCAAATATCATTTTTCTTTCGATTTCCCAGCTTGTGCCGAGTACCTGTGTATCAAGCTTGATTTGAGAATTAATTTGTAACATCAGGTTAAATAAACAAACAATGTTATTCTGTATGACCCATTATACATTACTGTATAATGAGTTTTGTTGGGAAGAGATAGATTCTCTCCAGTTTTGAATGGTGGATTTTGTTTCAACGATTACATTTACCAGTTAAAGTAGAAACTGTGAACATCTTGTGGCCTGTATAGTCAAGCCTTGGACCCCTAACGCCTGAAAAACATAGATGGCTGAGTACATGTAACTACTAACCTGTATAGCGAAAATCAGTGAGATAGGGTATTTTGTATTCGCATTATCGTGTGGACAAAAGAGTGCATAGAAGACAGATCATGAAGACACGTCTTATACGAATGTAACTAGAATACTAGAGAAACAGAATTTACTGCATCCAGTAAATTCAAGTCTGTGTGAAAAGGGTTAAAGTATCAGGAATAAACTCTACAGAAAGAGAGTTTATGGAGGCTTATTTTCTGGAGTAAAATATATCATATATGTGACCAGCATTCAAAGGGTTCGATACACGAATCAGAAATGAAAAATTTTGGCTCTTCCCACTAATTTGAGTGATGAAATACATTCATAAACTTTAGAAATACATTACGGTGTAAATGCATTTCTCAGTCATTCTTAACAATATGCACTTGATGACCCCATTCAGGTGGACCATATATTGAATCTCCAGCAATTTTTAACTCAGTCCGTGTAGTTCCATGTCTACATCTACATTGAAGAATGAGCGCAACCTACTTTGAAATAATGGCTCCACCAACTTCAGATCTGTCATTCAGATCGAACGGGTGCAAAAAACATAGATGAGTGCAAACTGGGTATTGTTAACCAGCATGCCAAAATGCATAGAGATAGGACGATCCGTATTTGAGTTGTCGCGCTGACAAAGGGTGCATAGACTCTATATCGGAGATGTTGTCGTAAAAACTTAAAACCTCCAAGAGCTCATTTGAAGGCCTGCTCTTAAAAGGGCATCTAGTGACCTAAACAAGGCATTCATAAAACTAGAACTTCTCTAATAAATTAATTTTAAACAGTCGTAGCACTAATACAGTTAACAGTACAGTCAACTATGTCAGTATTGCATCTTTTACCGGCATCCTGACAGTATTGTGATAGGTTTCAATAACAAATCTTCAGTGTAGTTTTACAATTACATGTACACTGGAATTCTTCATGATCAAGTTGTTTGTTTTTACATTAACTTGGTTTGGGAATTAATTCTGTACAATGAGATTAAATAAACAGATCAGGTTATTGTATGCGACAGTCACAGCTTTCTCCCCACTGTTTTTGTGAAATTCTTTCATGGAGAAAATATTCATACAGGAATCACAACAATTTTTCTAAGAAACCCGGAAAGGCATATATGTGCACACCATTTATAGGGTTCGATCAAGGAATCAGAAATTGACATTACTGCCGCTGCCATTTGAATGATGAGATACACGTATAATCTTCAGAATTGCATAAATTGGTGTAAAGTGACTTTCCTAATAGGTCGCAAAAAATATGCATTTAATGATCTCTCTTGACCGCATGGAGGTGGACCACATTTTGAACCTCCAGCAAGTTTCAACTCATTTGATGTAGGTAATATTTCTATAGGTCACACCAAGCCTGAAGTATGAGCAAAAACTACTTTATAACTAAAGAAACACCGGCCATGGTGTGTGGCACATCCTCCCATGGTCCTTTATTATTGTGTGAAGTTTGATGACTGTCGCCCAAACAGTCTTCGAGTTATTGGCTCGGGTACACACACACACACGGACGGACACAAGCACACTTCAATCACTATATGCCACCCGACTTTAGTCGGGGGGGGGGGGGAGGACATAAAAAGAAATCTTTGAGTCCCAGAGTGGGTCTGACTGAACCCCAAAATATTTGTTCTCATAGCACAGTGATAACAAAGGCACCCAAATACACTCATTCCAGTCACAAGGTGATAACAAAGGTACCCCAAAAAGTTTTGTGAAGATCGGTTCATAAATACAGACTCTAACCCGAGCCGTATTAACATATGCGCTTACTGTGTATAAGTAACACTGAACAAATCAAAGTTCATCAAATTTGCATAATTTCTACACGAGAAAAAAAACCGTATTATATGTGATGTATTCTATATTACTAAACATTCCTACAAAAATTTATTCAAATCAGAACTTTCATACAGAAGTTCTGTACAAAAAAACTGATTGCACTAACTTTGGTACAAAATGGCTGCTGGCGACTATATTGAATTTTGGACCGCACCCCAAAACGCTCGTTCTCATACCACTGTGATAACAAAAGGTACACAAGAAGTTTCGTAAAGATCGGTTCATAAATACAGCCTCCAGCCTGTGCCGTATAGAAGCTGTGTACAAAAAAACTGATTGGACCTAATTTCGGTACAAAATGACCACTGGCAGCCATCTTGAATTTTGGATCGCACCCAGAAACACTTGTTATCGTCCCAAGGTGATAACAAATGTACCCAAGAAGTTTTGTGAAGATCGGTTCATAAATTCAGCCTCCAGCCCGAGTCGTATTGATACGTGCACTTACTGTGTATTAGTAGCACTGAATAAATCAAAAGTTCATCTAATTTGCATAATTTCTGCTCGAGAAAAACAAACCCGTACTTTTTGTGATGTATCCCATGGTACTAAATATTCATACAAAAATTTATTCAAATCAGAACTTTCATACATTAGTTCTGTACAAAAAACTGATGCACTAACTAAAGTACAAAATGGCTGCTGGTGGCCATCTTGAATTTCGGACTGCACCCAAAACCACTCGTTCTCGTCCCACGGTGATAACAAAGGTACCCAAGAAGTTTCGTAAAGATCAGTTCATAAATACAGCCTCTAGCCCGAGCCGTATTGACATTTGCAGTTACTGTGCTGAAAGTAACATTAAATAGTTCAAAGTTAGTCTAATTGGTATAATTTATGTACGAGGAAAAAGAACCGTATTATATGTGATGTATCCCACGCTACTAAACATTCACACAAAAAAATTATTCAAATCAGCGCTTTCATATGGAAGTTTGGGCGCAAAAATCTGATTGTACCTAATTTTGTACAAAATGGCTTCCAGCGGCCATCTTGAATTTCAGAACGGTCCCAAAACACTCGTTCTCGTCCCACGGTGATAACAAAGGTACCAAAGAAGTTTCGTAACGATCGGTTCATAAATACGGCCCGAACCGTATTGGTATTTGCACCTACAGTGCTGAAAATAACACTAATTAAAATCAAAAGTTAGTCTAATTTACATAATTGTACACACGAGAAAAAAAAATGTTATATATGATGTATTCCATGGTAATAAACATTCATACAAAAAAATTATTCAAATCAGAGCTTTCATATGGAAGTTCTGCGCCAAAAAAAATCTGATTGCACCTAATTTTGTACAGGATGGGCTGCCAGCGGCCATCTTGAATTCCGGACCGGGCCCCAAAACACTTGTTCTCGTTTCACAGTGACAACAAAGGTACCCAAGAAGTTTTGTTTCATAAATACAGCGCCTCCAGCCCGAGCCATGTGTACAACACGACAGACGGACAGACAGACGACGGGCCATGACAATACCTCGATTTGGCTTCACCAAACTTGAGTTAAAATGGGACTAAGTTTAACAACCAGTAGTTTTGTAAAATATTGAAGCAAGTCAGAATTCTGACAATACGCACACATCTGGAAAATGTAGAAACATCCTGTGAAATTAAAAAAGTAATACATTGAAAATTACAAGAGGCCTCAGGGACCTGAAGCGCTCATCTTGAACAGAACATAATTTAAAACATAGTCCAAGGATGAGCACTTTAAACAAGACATATCCATAGGCTACACTCTCAATTTTTGAGTCCCTAAGGAGTGACAAAAATAATACGGGCATCATGCCTTTTCTTCAGTTGATCATATGTAAAATGTTGAGCTTCCCCAATGAAGCCCCTTGATACAACCTTTGTGGATTAATCTTAGTTACACACCTCTAGAGGGTACTGAATACAAAATTTTTAATTCTTCAGCAAAATGGCCAATTCCGGCTCCATTGGGGAGCCCAAATATTAACCTAAGCTCTCGATTTGAACACAGTTGAAATCTGACATCCCTAGAGATGTTGTGTATCAAATATGAAAGCATTCTTACTGTTGGATCTGAAGAAGAGAAATTTTAAAGAAATTTCTTCATATTGCATCAAGTTAAAATTTGGGCTACCATAGCGAGCCCAAATATTAACCTATGGATCCGATTTGAACAAACTGAATCGGACCCCCCCCCCCCCCCTTCCCCTAGAGATGTTGTATACCAAATATGAAAGCATTCTGACTAGTGGATCTGAAGAAGAAGATTTTTGATGATACCCCCTTATATTGTACTAAGTTAAACTTCAAGGTTCCCATATGGAGCCCAAATATTAACCCAGGCACTCGAATTGAACAAACTGGAATCTGCCCCCCCCCCCCCCCCCCCCCCCCTCTAGAGATGTTGTATACTAAATATGAAAGCATTCCGACTGGTGGATCTGAAGAAGAAGATTCTTAAAGAAATTTCCTCATTGCACTAAGTAAAAAAATTGGGCTACCGTAGCGAGCCCAAATATATACCTATGGATCTGATTTGAACAAAACGTGAATCTGACCCCTATATTGCATACCAAATATGAAAGCATTCTGACTGGTGGCTCTGAAGAAGAAGATTTTTTTTAAATTACCCCCCCCCCCCCCCCCCCCATATTGAACAAAGTTGAAATTTGGGCTTCTGTAGGAAGCCCAAATATCAACCTAGGGATTTTGGTTTGAACAATTTTGAATCTGACCCTCGTAACAATGATGCATGATGCATACCAAACATTAAGAGAATGAGATTCTGACTGGTGGTTCTGAAGAAGAAGATTTTTAAAGAATATTCCTCATATAACCCTGTGTTAAAAATTCGGGCTCCTATAGTGAGCCCCAAATATGAACTAATGAGCTTTTTTATTTCAACAAACTTGCATCTGACTACCCCCCCCCCCCCTCCCCCTATGAATGCGGTATACCAAATATCAAAAGATTCTGATGATTGGTTCTGGAGAAAAAGATTTTTTTTAATTTTTGCAAATATGCTGACTCAGCACTTTTTTCGATGCCCATTACAGAACACCCTAACATAACCGATGGCAATCTTTTAACCATTCAATTCTACTGATCCTAAGGATACTTCATACCAAATAACAGCTCTCTGTTCCGTGTGGTTTGGGAAATATGGACATTTGAAAATATTTCTAATTTTAGCTCCCAGGGTTCCCATGGGGATGTGGGAATTTTTTTTCTGCATGGTCAAGTACTTATGACCCAATAATACCACATACCAAATTTGGTTCATACCGGACCATCGGTTAAGAAAATAGAAATTTTGGGCGGGGTCAAAAATGTTATCCCTCCCATTACAAAGCCGAATATTGCTTCACGAACTTCGTTTGAAAAAAGTTGATTCTACTCCCCAAAAGGAAGTTCCATAACAAATGTCAAGTCATTGTACACACTGGTTCTTGAGAAGATTTTAAAAATTTTTGGAGCATTTTTCCCACTCCCTTCCTATGGGTCTGGGCATGTTGAGTTGAACAAAAATGCCATGGCCTTTGGAATCATCACTCACATAAACGTTCCCTTGAATTGGCCCAGTGGCTTTGGAGGAGAAGACCAAAAAATGGTGTTGACGCACGGCGGACGACGGACAGAGAGGGATGAAATTAGCTCAGCTTGACTTTGTCAAGATGAGCTATTAAGAGAGGTTAGACGGACAAACAATATACCCTATATGCAGAAAGATAGAGGGAAAGACAGAGGTAAAACAATATGGCCCCTGACTATTCGTTGTGGGCATAACAAGGACATACGTCAATTGTAACCAGACCGTCCAAGGCAGCCACTTGAAATTCTGAGAATGTGTTCTATCCCCGCTCGACAGTTTAGTATCTTTTTTGAGTGCTGTGACCGGGTGAAAACCCCGTGGTACATCCCATAAGGGAAGTCTCAAATCTGCCAAGGGTTAAACGTTTATTAATAATAACAAGATATAAAATTAGAAGGGTGGTTGGTACTGCCGGCAGGACATAAAAAGTTTACACTCCGTTACATATACAGTAGATTGTGGAGAAAGTTTTTGGAGTAGCGACTCGAAATTTTCAACGTTCGTTCTAGAAGATCTGCCCAACTCGACCTGTGCCTGAAAAATCCAACAACCGGGCGCATAGCCCGTGGGAGCCTCACGCGCATGCGCATACGCTCTTTTCGAATTGGACTTGAGGAAATGTGCAATTCGTGTCGCCTTTCCGGGCAGCCGATGGAGCATCTATTCGTGAATGCTGAGTGAAAATTTCGTGGAAATCCGCGGAGAATTCGCTGACATATAGCGTTTTTGAAGAGAGGATGCAATTTTCTGAATTTGGTCTTTTTCAAGTCGGAGCGAAAGAAGAGGGCGGGAATGGGCACAGTCTCACGTGGTGCCCCCTGGAATGGGCACAGTCTCACGTGGTGCCCCCGGAATGGGCACAGTCTCACGTGGTGCCCCCTCTCTGGGGTAGGTCCACTTAAAAGTTACAATAGAGTGTGACTGACGGAGAGATGGCTGTAAATCAAAGTAGTTTCTTTAAGAACAGCACCCAGGGATCCCACCGCAACATTGAAGCCTTTGAGAATCGTCGGAAGTTAAAAGTGAAAAGAAACAGCGGTGAGTTGGTTTTGGCGGGAAAAGATTAATGAGAATTTGCACAAAAGACATTAAAATAGCACTATCGGACATACGCTCACTGTGTCCAGACCGCTAAAGGCAGCGACTTGCAATTTTCAGAACTTGTTCTACGTAGCCTGGCCGACATTTGGGCATAAAATCGAGTGTTCTGACCGCGTGGAAAACACCACGCCTCGCGTGGAAACCGTGGGGACGGTTCAATGCAATGAAATTTCCATTCATTATTTACCTGTTAACGGCAGAGTTTGGCATTATTTCTGTCTGATGAACTGTTCAACTTTAACTATTTACACCTTTATATAGGACCGAAAGATCACTGCATGCTTACCAATATTCAGGTACTGATTTTACGAAAATAACACTTATTTCAACAGTACCCACTTGGGAACTCTCAAATCTGCCAAGGATTAAACTTTTAATGATAACATGTAAAACAAAATTTGTCATACTTTGCTAGCCGCATGCACCCATAGACAACATTCAGCACTCAATCAATTAGGGATGGAGTAAATTGCGACTTAAACTTACCAAATTCTGAAAAATGGAGTTATTTTCGACGTCACCTATCTTTATGCATCCGAAACAGGGATTGGGTTAAACTTTACAGCTACCTTATCAAGGAAAATCTTCTTGGACTTGAACTGTAAATCTGAATGTCAACAGAATTTTCAGATATTACGAAAATCACAATTATTCAGACAGTACCCATATGGGAGTCTTAAATCTGCTAAGGGTTAAACTCTTAATACTCACATATAGAACAAAAGTTTTCATACTATGACTGCTGCATGCAGCTATTGGAAACATTCAGCACTCAATCAATTAGGAATGGTCACTTAATCGTACCAAATTCTGAAAAAGCGCGAGTTTTTTGGACAGCATCTATCTTTATGCAAATTAAAATGGGCATATGGTTAAACTTTACAACCAAACGTACAACAGAAAATATGCTCGATAGGTAAATGTGAATACGAACATGTGCATCACTTTTCGATATACCACTCGTAAATGGAAGAAAAATGAACTAAAAGTGAGCCATGTTTATGAACGAGTTAAGGGTACTCGAATTCAAGGCTCGAAAACGTGTTTAAGGTTAAAACTTTGAATAGAATATATAACAGCCAAATTATTCTTGGATGAATGCTCAAACTTTTCATAGGAAACGCTTTGACAAAATGTGGCTGAGAAATTGCATGTGAAAATTGACCAGTTTTTCCAAAATTGCACTTTGCTCGGAATTTTGAGGTCAAAAGGGAGCAACGTGGGTAATACAGCTTATGTAGTCATGGGTAGTAAGTCATGCTACAAATATAATGACAGCTCCAGCCAAATCGTCCTGGGTCTTGTTTGAGAATTGTGGCAAAACGTAACATTGTGACAACATTTTGCACGGTTTTGGCAGAAAAAGAAAAACTTCAGAAATGCCATGATCCAAATGAGAAACTTTTAATGAAACTCTACATATGTGCCAAATTTCAGTAGAATAGTAAAGAATCCATCAGACAAAAATCATTGAAATAGAAAATAATGTTAATACTAGAGAAATAGAATTTACTGCATCCAGTAAATTCAAGCTTGTAAGAAAAGAGTTAAAATATCTATTGGGGAAAAACTATATAGAAAGAGAATTTATGGAGGGTTATTTTCGGGAGTAACATATTTTTAAACAAATCTGGAATGAATTTTCTTGAACAGTATTTACAGATATTCATAATGGAATCAGAACAATTCTTCTAAGAAACCAGAAAAGGAATATATGTGCGCAGCATTCAAAAGGTTTGTCAAGAGAATGCATTAGGTGTCCAAAAATGTGATTCCCAGCAATACTAAAAAATGCGTTCAGTTATCCCTGGGCGACCTCAGTGACCTTGTTCATATTGTGAACCTCTATGGAGTGTTGATTCATTTGGTGTTGGTCCCCATGTCTGTGTGTCATACCATCCTTGAGATATGAGCATGGCCCACTTCAAAAATTTTGGCCACGCCCACATTTTAACGTCAAAATGCATGTGTGTATGCCAATAATGCTTCAGGGGGTCAAAAATGTGATTTCCAGCAATTCTGAAAAATGCACTCAATGACCCCAGGTGACCTCCGTGACCTTGACCCATATTTTTGAACCTCCATTGAGTGTCGACTCATTTAGTGTTGGCTCCAGGTCACACCATGCTTGAGATATGAGCGTGACCTACTTTCAAAAATGTTGGCCACGCCCACTTTTTTCATGAAAAAATGCATGTCTGAATTTTGGGGAAGCAATTGGAGGTCAAAAAATGTGATTTCCAGCAATTATGAAAAATGCACTCATTGACCCCTGGGTGACCTCGGTGACCTTGACCCAAATTTTGCTTCTCCATCAAGTGTCGACCCATTTGGTGTTGGCCCAGGTCTATACGTCATACCATGCTTGAGATATGAGCGTGATCCACTATAAAAAAATTTGGACACGCCCACTTTTTTACGTCAAAATGCATGTGTGTATGTCAGGAATGCTTTAGGGGGTCAAAAAATGTGATTTCCAGCAATTATGAAAAATGCACTCATTGACCCCTGGGTGACCTCGGTGACCTTGACCCAAACTTTGAATTTCCATCGAGTGTCGACTCATTTGGTGTTGGTCCCAGGTCCATACGTCATACCATGCTTGAGATATGAGCGTGACCCACTTTTAAAAAAATTGGCCACTCCCACTTTTTTTACGCCAAAATGCATGTGTGTAGGGCTGGGCGATATGGGAATCTGAATACCGGTAATGATATCAGAAAAAATATTGCGATATACCGGTATATCGTGCAGCAGTGTGTGAAACACATATTAAATGCATGGGATATCATGAATAAAAAAGATATTTTTGGAGCAAAAGATAGAAGTATCACTTACAACTCGGGGAAAATGAGTGATTTGAATGGAAGACCATAATAATCCATGTCTACAAAGTTATTGAACCTATTGTTTAATATGAAAATAAGCCATAAAATTATCATGGGTTTACTGGCTTTCATCTGAATCTCGGATACAAGTAAATTAGTCTTTGTCAATTTAATTCCTGTAAAAACATGGTCAGCCTCTCTTGACTGATAAGCGTTTAATTACTGAGCCAGTCAATTGTCACATTGTGTTAATTGCGTATGTGTCTTCATGAAAACAGTGGCAAACAAAACTTTTTATCAAAACAACGGGTGTCCAGTTGATGGAATTCCGAGGGCCTGGTTTCACAAAGAACCAGTAGTAGCTCCTCCCCTTCTATCTTCCAACAGTGAACTTCCTCAGATGACAATGTCATCTGTCACATGTCAGGCCAGTCGGTCTGTTGATATTAAGCACGCCTCCAAGACGTGATCACCATTCACTTTCATGATAGTCTGCAGGTCTCAATCACCAGCCGACAATGTTTTCTCCCAGTGATGGCATCACACCTCTGTCATATTTGACAAAAATTGTTGCAGATTTCGCAGTTGTGAATATGTGTGATTTGAAACATTTTTGTGTCAGATTGCTGACAACGAATTAAGCGATAAGTAAACAAATGCGACCAACAGCAGGTGACCGTGTTTTTACAGCGTGACAGTCGGGTGTGTTTTCCGTGTAACAACAAACTATTTGTATGATGTATTCTACTTTAATTATTCACTAATTAAAAATAATCAGACAAATTTAGCAAACAAGTATTAAATTTTTATTTCGTCATCTCTCGCTGTTTATCATTTGTTCACGAAATGAGGAAAGATAAACTTCCTGTATTTTCAAAGCAACTTTCTGTGCGATTTTACGAAAAAACACATGTTGAAATTGTATTATCATGTGACCCAAACCAATATTGTTACAGACGATATACCGGTATTGCAAAAAATAGACGATATTTAACCGGTACCGATTTCAATACCGGTATTTACCGGTATATCGAAATATCGCCCAGCCCTACATGTGTGTATGTCAGGAATGCTTTAGGGGGACAAAAAATGTGATTTCCAGCAATTATGAAAAATGCACTTAATGACCCCTAGGTGACATCCGTGACCTTGACCCATATTTTGAATCTCCATCGAGTGTCGACTCATTTGGTGTTGGTCCCAGGTCCATATGTCATACCATGCTTGAGATATGAGCTTGACCCACTTTCAAAAATTTTGGCCACGCCCACTTTTTTACGTCAAAATGCATGTGTGTATGCCAGGAATGCTTTAGGGGGTCAAAAAATGTGATTTCCAGCAGTTATGAAAAATGCACTTAATGACCCCTAGGTGACCTCCGTGACCTTGACCCATATTTTGAATCTCCATCGAGTGTCGACTCATTTGGTGTTGGTCCCAGGTCCATATGTCATACCATGCTTGAGATATGAGCGTGACCCACTTTCAAAATTTTTTGCCACGCCCACTTTTTTTACTTCAAAATACATGTGTGTACGTCAGGAATGCTTTAGAGGGTCAAAAAATGTGATTTCTAGCAATTATGAAAAAATGCACTTAATGACCCCAAGTGACCTCCGTGACCTTGACCCATATTTTGAATCTCCATCGAGTGTCGACTCATTTGGTGTTGGTCCCAGGTCCATATGTCATACCATGCTTGAGATATGAGCGTGACCCACATTCAAAAATTTTGGCCACGCCCACTTTTTTTTACGTCAAAATGCACGTGTGTATGTCAGGAATGCTTTATGGGGTCAAAAATGTGATTTCTAGCAATTATGAAAAATGCACTTAATGACACCTAGGTGACCTCCGTGACCTTGACCCATATTTTGAATCTCCATCGAGTGTCGACTCATTTGGTGTTGGTCCCAGGTCCATACGTCATACCATGCTTGAGTTATGAGCGTGACCCACTTTCAAAAATTCTGGCCACGCCCACTTTTTTACGTCAAAATGCATGTGTGCATGTCAGGAATGTTATAGGGGATCAAAAAATGTGATTTCTAGCAATTATGAAAAATGCACTTAATGACCCCTAGGTGACCTCCGTGACCTTGACCCATATTTTGAATCTCCATTGAGTGTCGACTCATTTGGTGTTGGTCCCAGGTCCATACGTCATACCATGCTTGAGATATGAGCGTGACCCACTTTCAAAAATTTTGGCCATGCCCACTTTTTTTACGTCAAAATGCATGTGTGTACGTCAGGAATGCTTTAGGGGGTCAAAAAATGTGATTTCTAACAATTATGAAAAATGCACTTAATGACCCCTTGGTGACCTCCGTGACCTTGACCCATATTTTGAATCTCCATCGAGTGTCGACTCATTTGGTGTTGGTCCCAGGTCCATACGTCATACCATGCTTGAGATATGAGCGTGACCCACTTTCAAAAATTTTGGCCACGCCCACTTTTTTACGTCAAAATACATGTGTGTGTGTCAGGAATGCTTTAGGGGGTCAAAAAATGTGATTTCTAGCAATTATGAAAAATGCACTTAATGACTCCTAGGTGACCTCCGTGACCTTGACCCATATTTTGAATCTCCATCGAGTGTCGACTCATTTGGTGTTGGTCCCAGGTCCATACGTCCTACCATGCTTGAGATATGAGCGTGACCCACTTTCAAAAATTTTGGCCACGCCCACTTTTTTTTACGTCAAAATGCATGTGTGTATGTCAGGAATGCTTTAGGGGGTCAAAAAATGTGATTTCTAGCAATTATGAAAAATGCACTTAATGACCCCTAGGGGACCTCCGTGAGCTTGACCCATATTTTGAATCTCCATCAAGTGTCGACTCATTTGGTGTTGGTCCCAGGTCCATACGTCATACCATGCTTGAGATATGAGATTGACCCACTTTCAAAAATGTTGGCCACGCCCACTTTTTTTACGTCAAAATGCATGTGTGTACGTCAGGAATACTTTAGGGGGTCAAAAATGTGATTTCCAGCAATTCTGAAAAATGCACTCAATGACCCCTAGATGACCTCCGTGACCTTGACCCATATTTTGAACCTCCGTCGAATGTCGACTCATTTGGTGTTGGTCCCAGGTCTGTAGGTCATACTACGCCTGAGATATGGGCGTGACCCACTTTCAAAACACCCCTACAGACACCCCTGATATCCCATGAATCTGAAAAACATAGGTGGCCGAGAACTTGTGGCTGTCTATCAGCATGCTTAAAATCAACGAGATAGGGCAATTCGTTTTCGAGTTATCTTGCGGACAAAAAAGTGATGAGAAGACAGAAGAAGAAGAAGAAGAAGAAGAAGAAGAAGAAGAAGAAGAAAAAAAAGAAGAAGAAGAAGAAGAAGAAGAAAAAGAAAAAAAAGAAAAAGAAACCGTGCAAAAACAATAGTCTGTGTTTTACACAGACTAACTAGAGAAACAGAATTTACTGCATCCAGTAAATTCAAGTCTGTGTGAAAAGGGTTAAAGTATCAGGAATAAACTCTACAGAAAGAGAATTTATGGAGGATTATCTTCTCGTGTAAAATATTTTTTAACAAATCAGAAATGGGTTTTCGTTAACAGTATTTACAGATATTCATACAGGAATCAGAGCAATTTTTATAAGAAACCAGAAAAGGCATATATGTGACCAGCATTCAAAGGGTTCGATACACGAATCAGAAATGGACAATTTTGGCTTTGCCCACTAATTTGATTGATGAAATACATTCATAAACTTTAGAAATACATTAAGATGTAAATGCATTTCCCAGTCTTTCTGAATAATATGCACTTGATGACCTCATTCAGGTGGACCGTATATTGAATCTCCAGCACTTTTTAACTCAGTCGGTGTAGTCGCAATTCTACATCTACACTGAAGAATGAGCGCAACCCACTTTGAACTAATGGCTCCACCATCTTCAGATCTGTCATCTGTCATTCAGATGGAAAAGGTGAAAAAAACATAGATGAGTGCAAACTGGTTATTGTTAACCTGCATGCCAAAAATGCATCGAGATAGGACGATCCGTATTTAAGTTGTCGCGCTGACAAAGGGTGCACAGACTCTATGTCGGAGATATTGTCATAAAAACCTTAAAAACCCCAAGAGCTCATTTGAAGGCCTGCTCATAAAAGAGCATCTAGTGACATAAACAAGGCATACATCAAACTAGAACTTCTCTAATAAATTAATTTTAAACAGTCATAGCACTAACACAGTTAACAGTACAGTCAACTATGTCAGTATTGCATATTTTACCAGCATCCTGACAGTATACAATTACATGTACACTGGAATTCTTCATGATCAAGTTGTTTGTTTTTATATTAACTTGGTTTGGGAATTAATTCTGTACAATGAGATTAAACTAGAGAAACAGAATTTACTGCATCCAGTAAATTCAAGTCTGTGTGAAAAGGGTTAAAGTATCAGGAATAAACTGTACAGAAAGAGAATTTATGGAGGCTTATTTTCTGGAGTAAAATATTTCTTAACAAATCAGAAATGGGTTTTCCTTAACAGTATTTACAGATATTCATACAGGAATCAGAACAATTTTTATAAGAAACCAGAAAAGGCATATATGTGACCAGCATTCAAAGGGTTCGATACACGAAGCAGAAATGAAAAATTTTGGCTCTGCCCACTAATTTGAGTGATGAAATACATTCATAAACTTTAGAAATACATTAAGGTGTAAATGCATTTCTCAGTCATTCTTAATAATATGCACTTGATGACCCCATTCAGGTGGACCATATATTGAATCTCCAGCAATTTTTAACTCAGTCGGTGTAGTTCCTTGTCTACATCTACATTGAAGAATGAGCACAACCCACTTTGAAATAATGGCTCCACCAACTTCAGATCTGTCATTCAGATCGAACGGGTGCAAAAAACATAGATGAGTGCAAACTGGGTATTGTTAACCAGCATGCCAAAATGCATAGAGATAGGACGATCCGTATTTGAGTTGTCGCGCTGACAAAGGGTGCATAGACTCTATAACGGAGATATTGTCGTAAAAACTTAAAACCCCCAAGAGCTCATTTGAAGGCCTACTCTTAAAAGGGCATCTTGTGACCTAAACAAGGCATTCTTAAAACTAGAACTTCTCTAATAAATTAATTTTAAACAGTCGTAGCACTAATACAGTTAACAGTACAGTCAACTATGTCAGTATTGCATCTTTTACCGGCATCCTGACAGTATTGTGATAGGTTTCAATAACAAATCTTCAGTGTAGTTTTACAATTACATGTACACTGGAATTCTTCATGATCAAGTTGTTTGTTTTTATATTAACTTGGTTTGGGAATTAATTCTGTACAATGAGATTAAATAAACAGATCAGGTTATTGTATGTGACAGTCACAGCTTACTCCCTATCTGCTTTTTGTGAAATTCTTTCATGGAGAAAATATCCATACAGGAATCAGAACAATTTTTCTAAGAAACCTGAAAAGGCATATATGTGCACACCATTTATAGGGTTCGATCAAGGAATCAGAAATTGACATTACTGCCGCTGCCATTTGGATGATGAGATACATGTATAATCTTCAGAATTGCATTAATTGGTATAAAGTGACTTTCCTAATAGGTCGCAAAAAATATGCATTTAATGACCTCTCTTGACCGCATAGAGGTGGACCACATTTTGAACCTCCAGCAAGTTTCAACTCATTTGATGTAGGTAGTATTTCTATAGGTCACACCAAGCCCGAAGTATGAGCAAAAACTACTTTATAACTAAAGAAACACCGGCCATGGTGTGTGGCACATCCTTCCATGGTCCTTTATAATTGTGTGAAGTTTGATGACTGTGGCCCAAACAGTCTTCGAGTTATTGGCTCGGGCACACACACACACATGGACACACACACGGACGGACGCAAGCACACTTCAATCACTATATGCCACCCGACTTTAGTCGAGGGGGGGGGGGGGACATAAAAAGAAATCTTTGAGTCCCAGAGTGGGTCTGACTGAACCCCAAAATATTTTTTCTCATAGCACAGTGATAACAAAGGCACCCAAATACACTCATTCCAGTCACAAGGTGATAACAAAGGTACCCCAAAAAGTTTTGTGAAGATTGGTTCATAAATACAGACTCTAACCCGAGCCGTATTAACATATGCGCTTACTGTGTATAAGTAACACTGAACAAATCAAAGTTCATCAAATTTGCATAATTTCTACACGAGAAAAAAAACCGTATTATATGTGATGTATTCTATGTTACTAAACATTCCTACAAAAATTTATTCAAATCAGAACTTTCATACAGAAGTTCTGTACAAAAAAACTGATTGCACTAACTTTGGTACAAAATGGCTGCTGGCGGCTATATTGAATTTTGGACCGCACCCCAAAACACTCGTTCTCATACCACGGTGATAACAAAAGGTACACAAGAAGTTTCGTAAAGATCGGTTCATAAATACAGCCTCCAGCCTGTGCCGTATAGAAGTTGTGTACAAAAAAAACTGATTGGACCTAATTTCGGTACAAAATGGCCACTGGCAGCCATCTTGAATTTTGGATCGCACCCAGAAACACTTGTTATCGTCCCAAGGTGATAACAAAGGTACTTAAGAAGTTTTGTGAAGATCGGTTCATAAATTCAGCCTCCAGCCCGAGTCGTATTGATACGTGCACTTACTGTGTATTAGTAGCACTGAATAAATCAAAAGTTCATCTAATTTGCATAATTTCTGCTCGAGAAAAACAAACCCGTACTTTTTGTGATGTATCCCATGGTACTAAATATTCATACAAACATTTATTCAAATCAGAACTTTCATACATAAGTTCTGTACAAAAAACTGATGCACTAACTAAAGTACAAAATGGCTGCTGGTGGCCATCTTGAATTTCGGACTGCACCCAAAACCACTCGTTCTCGTCCCACGGTGATAACAAAGGTACCCAAGAAGTTTCGTAAAGATCAGTTCATAAATACAGCCTCTAGCCCGAGCCGTATTGGCATTTGCAGTTACTGTGCTGAAAGTAACATTAAATAGTTCAAAGTTAGTCTAATTGGTATAATTTATGTACGAGGAAAAAGAACCGTATTATATGTGATGTATCCCACGGTACTAAACATTCACACAAAATATTATTCAAATCAGCGCTTTCATATGGAAGTTTGGCGCAAAAATCTGATTGCACCTAATTTTGTACAAAATGGCTTCCAGCGGCCATCTTGAATTTCAGAACGGACCCCAAAACACTCGTTGTCGTCCCACGGTGATAACAAAGGTACCAAAGAAGTTTCGTAACGATCGGTTCATAAATACGGCCTCTTGCCCGAACCGTATTGGTATTTGCACCTACAGTGCTGAAAATAACACTAATTAAATCAAAAGTTAGTCTAATTTGCATAAATTACACACGAGAAAAAATGGTGTTATATATGATGTATTCCATGGTAATAAACATTCATACAAAAATTATTCAAATCAGAGCTTTCATATGGAAGTTCTGCGCCAAAAAAATCTGATTGCACCTAATTTTGTACAGAATGGCTGCCAGTGGCCGTCTTGAATTCCGGACCGGGCCCCAAAACACTTGTTCTCGTTTCACAGTGACAACAAAGGTACCCAAGAAGTTTTGTTTCATAAATACGGCCTCTAGCCCGAGCCATGTGTACAACACGACAGACGGACAGACAGACGACGGGCCATGACAATACCTCGAATTTGGCTTCACCAAACTTGAGTTAAAATGGACTAAGTTTAACAATCAGTAGTTTTGTAAAATATTGATGCAAGTCAAAATTCTGACAATACGCGCACATCTGGAAAATGTAGAAACATCCTGTGAAATAAAAAAGTAATACATTGAAAATTACAAGAGGCCTCACGGGGCCTGAAGAGCTCATCTTGAACAGAACACAATTTAAACATAGTCCAAGTATGAGCACATTAAACAAGACATCTCCATAGGCTACACTCTCAATTCTTGAGTCCCTCAGGAGTGACAAAAATAATACTGGCATCATGCCTTTTCTTCATTTGATCATAAAGTAAAATGTTGAGCTCCCCAATGAAGCCCCTTGATACAACCTTTGTAGATTAATCTTAGTTACACACCTCTGGAGGGTACTGAATACAAAATGTTTAATTCTTCAGCAAAATGGCCAATTCCGGCTCCATTGGGAGCCCAAATATTAACCTAAGCTCTCGATTTGAACACAGTTGAATCTGACATCCCTAGAGATGTTGTGTATCAAATATGAAAGCATTCTTACTGTTGGATCTGAAGAAGAGAAATTTTAAAGAAATTTCTTCATATTGCATCAAGTTAAAATTTGGGCTACCATAGCGAGCCCAAATATTAACCTATGGATCCGATTTGAACAAACTTGAATCGCCCCCCCCCCCCTTCCCCTAGAGATGTTGTATACCAAATATGAAAGCATTCTGACTAGTGGATCTGAAGAAGAAGATTTTTGAATTTTGAAGTAATCCCCTTATATTGTACTAAGTTAAACTTCAGGTTCCCATATGGAGCCCAAATATTAACCCAGGCACTCGAATTGAACAAACTGGAATCTGCCCCCCCCCCCCTCCCGAGATGTTGTATACTAAATATGAAAGCATTCCGACTGGTGGATCTGAAGAAGATTTTTAAAGAAATTTCCTCATATTGCACTAAGTAAAAAAATTGGGCTACCGTAGCGAGCCCAAATATATACCTATGGATCTGATTTGAACAAACTTGAATCTGACCTCTATATTGCATACCAAATATAAAAGCATTCTGACTGGTGGCTCTGAAGAAGAAGATTTTTTTTAAATTACCCCCCCCCCCCCCCCCCCATATTGAACAAAGTTGAAATTTGGGCTTCTGTAGGAAGCCCAAATATCAACCTAGGGATTTGGTTTGAACAGTCTTGAATCTGACCCTCGTAACAATGATGCATGATGCATACCAAACATTAAGAGAAAGAGATTCTGACTGGTGGTTCTGAAGAAGAAGATTTTTAAAGAATATTCCCCATATAACCCTATGTTAAAAATTCGGGCTCCTATAGTGAGCCCAAATATGAACCAATGAGCTTTTTTATTTCAACAAACTTGCATCTGACCCCCCCCCCCCCCCTATGAATGCGGTATACCAAATATCAAAAGATTCTGATGATTGGTTCTGAAGAAAAAGATTTTTTTAAAAATTTTTGCAAATATGCTGACTCAGCACTTTTTTCGATGCCCATTACAGAACACCCTAACATAACCGATGGCAATTTTTTAACCATTCCATTCTACTGGTCCTAAGGATACTTCATACCAAATAACAGCTCTCTGTTCCGTGTGGTTTGGGAAATATGGACATTTGAAAATATTTCTAATTTTAGCTCCCAGGGTTCCCATGGGGATGCGGGAATTTTTTTTCTGCATGGGTCAAGTACTTATGACCCAATAATATCACATACCAAATTTGGTTCATACCGGACCATCGGTTAAGAAAATAGAAATTTTGGGCGGGGCCAAAAATCTTATCCCTCCCATTACAAAGCCAAATACTGCTTCACGAACTTCGTTTGAAAAAAGTTGATTCTACTCCCCAAAAGGAAGTTCCATAGCAAATGTCAAGTCATTGTACACACTGGTTCTTGAGAAGATTTAAAAAAAAATTTGGAGCATTTTTCCCACTCCCTTCCTATGGGTCTGGGCATGTTGAGTTGAACAAAAATGCCATGGCCCTTTGGAATCATCACTCACACAAACTTTCCCTTGAATTGGCCCAGTGGCTTTGGAGGAGAAGACCAAAAAATGGTGTTGACGCACGGCGGACGACGGACAGAGAGGGATGAAATTAGCTCAGCTTGACTTTGTCAAGATGAGCTAATAAGAGAGGTTAGACGGACAAACAATATACCCTATATGCAAAAAGATAGAGGGAAAGACAGAGGTAAAAAAATATGGCCCCTGACTATTCGTTGTGGGCATAACAAGGACATACGTCAATTGTAACCAGACCGTCCAAGGCAGCCACTTGAAATTCTGAGAATGTGTTCTATCCCCGCTCGACAGTTTAGTATCTTTTTGAGTCCTGTGACCGGGTGAAAACCCCGTGGATGTACCCATAAGGGAAGTCTCAAATCTGCCAAGGGTTAAACGTTTATTAATAATAACAAGATATAAAATTAGAAGGGTGGTTGGTACTGCCGGCAGGATATAAAACGTTTACACTCCATTACATATACAGTAGATTGTGGAGAGAATTTTTGGAGTAGCGACTCGAAATTTTCAACGTTTGTTCCACAAGCTCTGCCCAACTCGACCTGTGCCTGAAAAATCCAACAACCGAGCGCATAGCCTGCGGGAGCCTCACGCGCATGCGCATACGCTCTTTTCGAATTGGACTTGAGGAAATGCGCAATTCGTGTCGCCTTTCCGGGCATCCGATGGAGCATCTATTCGTGAATACTGAGTGAAAATTTCGTGGAAAGCATTTTTGAAGAGAGGAGGTAATTTTCTGAATTTGGTCTTTTTCAAGTCGGAGCGAAAGAAGAGGGCGGGAATGGGCACAGTCTCACGTGGTGCCCCAGGAATGGGCACAGTCTCACGTGGTGCCCCCGGAATGGGCACAGTCTCACGTGGTGCCCCCTCTCTGGGGTAGGTCCACTTAAAAGTTACAATAGAGTGTGACTGACGGAGAGATGGCTGTAAATCAAAGTAGTTTCTTTAAGAACAGCACCCAGGGATCCCATCGCAACATTGAAGCCTTTGAGAATCGTCGGAAGTTAAAAGTGAAAAGAAACAGCGGTGAGTTGGTTTTGGCGGGAAAAGATTAATGAGAATTTGCACAAAAGACATTAAAATAGCACTATCGGACATACACTCACTGTGTCCAGACCGCTGAAGGCAGCGACTTGCAATTTTCAGAACTTGTTCTACGTAGCCTGGCCGACATTTGGGCATAAAAACGAGTGTTCTGACCGCGTGGAAAACACCACGCCTCGCGTGGAAACCGTGGGGACGGTTCGTTGCCACTTTATTTTCAATGCAATGAAATTTCCATTCATTATTTACCCGTCAACGGCAGAGTTTGGCATTATTTCTGTCTGATGAACTGTTCAACTTTAACTATTTGCACCTTTATATAGGACCGAAAGATCACTGCATGCTTACCAATATTCAGGTACTGATTTTTCGAAAATAACAATTATTTCAGCAGGACGCACTTGGGAACTCTCAAATCTGCCAAGGATCAAACTTTTAATGATAACATGTAAAACAAAAGTTGTCATACTTTGCTAGCCGCATGCACCCATAGACAACATTCAGCACTCACAATCAATTAGGGATGGAGTTAATTGCGACTTGAACTTACCAAATTCTGAAAAATGGAGTTATTTTCGACGGCACCTATCTTTATGCATCCGAAACAGGGATTGGGTTAAACTTTACAGCTACCTTATCAAGGAAAATCTTCTTGGACTTGAACTGTAAATCTGAATGTCAACAGAATTTTCAGATATTACGAAAATCACAATTATTCAGACAGTACCCATATGGGAGTCTCAAATCTGCTAAGGGTTAAACTTTTAATGCTCACATATAGAACAAAAGTTTTCATACTATGACTGCTGCATGCAGCTATTGAAAACATTCAGCGCTCAATCAATTAGGAATGGTCACTTAATCGTACCAAATTCTGAAAAAGCGCGAGTTTTTTGGACAGCATCTATCTTTATGAAAATAAAATGGGCATACATGTATGGTTAAACTTTACAACCAAACGTACAACTGAAAATATGCTCGATAGGTAATTGTGAATACGAACATGTGCATCACTTTTCGTTATACCATTCGTAAATGGAAGAAAATGAACTAAAAGTGAGCCATGTTTATGAACGAGTTAAGGGTACTCGAATTCAAGGCTCGAAAACGAGTTTAAGGTTAAAACTTTGAATAGAATATATAACAGCCAAATTATTCTTGGGTGAATGCTCAAACTTCTCATAGGAAACGCTTTGAAAAAATGTGGCTGAGAAATTGCATGTGAAAACTGACCAGTTTTTCCAAAATTGCACTTTGCTCGGAATTTTGAGGTCAAAAGGGAGCAACGTGGGTAATACAGCTTATGTAGTCATGGGTAGTAAGTCATGCTACAAATATAATGGCAGCTCCAGCCAAATCGTCCTGGGTCTTGTTTGAGAATTGTGGCAAAACGTAACATTGTGACAACATTTTGCACGGTTTTGGCAGAAAAAGAAAAACTTCAGAAATGCCATGATCCAGATGAGAAACTTTTAATGAAACTCTACATATGTGCCAAATTTCAGTAGAATAGTAAAGAATCCATCAGACAAAAATCATTGAAATAGAAAATAATGTTAATACTAGAGAAATAGAATTTACTGCATCCAGTAAATTGAAGCTTGTAAGAAAAGAGTTTAAATATCTATTGGGAAAAAACTATATAGAAAGAGAATTTATGGAGGGTTATTTTCGGGAGTAACATATTTTTAAACAAATCTGGAATGAATTTTCTTAAACAGTATTTACAGATATTCATAATGGAATGAGAACAATTCTTCTAAGAAACCAGAAAAGGAATATATGTGCGCAGCATTCAAAAGGTTTGTCAAGAGAATGCATTAGGTGTCCAAAAATGTGAATCCCAGCAATACTAAAAAATGCATTCAGTTATCCCTGGGCGACCTCAGTGACCTTGTTCATATTGTGAACCTCTATGGAGTGTTGATTCATTTGGTGTTGGTCCCCATGTCTGTGTGTCATACCATCCTTGAGATATGAGCGTGGCCCACTTTCAAAAATTTTGGCCACGCCCACATTTTTACGTCAAAATGCATGTGTGTATGCCAATAATGCTTCAGGGGGTCAAAAAGGTGATTATCAGCAATTCTGAAAAATGCACTCAATGACCCCAGGTGACCTCCGTGACCTTGACCCATATTTTTGAACCTCCATTGAGTGTCGACTCATTTAGTGTTGGCTCCAGGTCACACCATGCTTGAGATATGAGCGTGACCCACTTTTAAAAATGTTGGCCACGCCCACTTTTTTCATGAAAAAATGCATGTCTGAATTTTGGGGAAGCATTTGGAGGTCAAAAAATGTGATTTCCAGCAATTATGAAAAATGCACTCATTGACCCCTGGGTGACCTCGGTGACCTTGACCCAAATTTCGAATCTCCATCGAGTGTCGACTCATTTGGTGTTGGTCCCAGGTCCATACGCCATACCATGCTTGAGATATGAGCATGACTCACTTTCAAAAATTTTGGCCACGCCCACTTTTTTTACGTCAAAATGCATGTGTGTATGCCAGGAATGCTTTAGGGGGTCAAAAAATGTGATTTCCAGCAATTATGAAAAATGCACTTAATGACCCCAAGGTGACCTCCGTGACCTTGACCCACATTTTGAATCTCCATCCAATGTTGACTCATTTGGTGTTGGTCCCAGGTCCATATGTCATACCATGCTTGAGATATGAGCTTGACTCACTTTCAAAAATTTTGGCCACGCCCACTTTTTTTACGTCAAAATGCATGTGTGTATGCCAGGAATGCTTTAGGGGGTCAAAAAATGTGATTTCCAGCAATTATGAAAAATGCACTTAATGACCCCTAGGTGACCTCCATGGCTTTGACCCATATTTTGAATCTCCATCGAGTGTCGACTCATTTGGTGTTGGTCCCAGGTCCATACGTCATACCACGCCTGAGATATGGGCGTGACCCACGTTCAAAACACCCCTACAGACACCCCTGATACCCCAGGAATCTGAAAAACATAGGTGGCCGAGAACTTGTGGCTGTCTATCAGCATGCCAAAAATCAACGAAATAGGGCAATTCATTTTCGAGTTATCTTGCGGACAAAAAAGTGATCAGAAGACAGAAGAAGAAGAAGAAGAAGAAGAAGAAGAAGAAGAAGAAGAAGAAAAAAAAGAAAAAAAAGAAAAGAAAAAGAAACCGTGCAAAAACAATAGTCTGTGTGTTTCACACAGACTAAATATACTACAACTATCGGACATACGCACACTGTGTCCAGACCTCTGAAGGCAGCGACTTGTAATTTTCAGAACTTGTTCTAGGTAGCCTGGCCGACATTTGGGCATAAAATCGAGTGTTCTGACCGCGTGGAAAACACCACGCCTCGCGTGGAAACCGTGGGGACGGTTCGTTGCCACTTTATTTTCAATGCAATGAAATTTCCATTCATTATTTACCCGTCAACGGCAGAGTTTGGCATTATTTCTGTCTGATGAACTGTTCAACTTTAACTATTTGCACCTTTATATAGGACGGAAAGATCACTGCATGCTTACCAATATTCAGGTACTGATTTTACGAAAATAACAATTATTTCAACAGGACGCACTTGGGAACTCTCAAATCTGCCAAGGATCAAACTTTTAATGATAACATGTAAAACAAAAGTTGTCATACTTTGCTAGCCGCATGCACCCATAGACAACATTCAGCACTCAATCAATTAGGGATGGAGTAATTGCGACTTAAACTTACCAAATTCTGAAAAATGGAGTTATTTTCGACGGCACCTATCTTTATGCATCCGAAACAGGGATTGGGTTAAACTTTACAGCTACCTTATCAAGGAAAATCTTCTTGGACTTGAACTGTAAATCTGAATGTCAACAGAATTTTCAGATATTACGAAAATCACAATTATTCAGACAGTACCCATATGGGAGTCTCAAATCTGCTAAGGGTTAAACTTTTAATGCTCACATATAGAACAAAAGTTTTCATACTATGACTGCTGCATGCAGCTATTGAAAACATTCAGCGCTCAATCAATTAGGAATGGTCACTTAATCGTACCAAATTCTGAAAAAGCGCGAGTTTTTTGGACAGCATCTATCTTTATGCAAATAAAATGGGCATATGGTTAAACTTTACAACCAAACGTACAACTGAAAATATGCTCGATAGGTAATTGTGAATACGAACATGTGCATCACTTTTCGTTATACCATTCGTAAATGGAAGAAAAATGAACTAAAAGTGAGCCATGTTTATGAACGAGTTAAGGGTACTCGAATTCAAGGCTCGAAAACGAGTTTAAGGTTAAAACTTTGAATAGAATATATAACAGCCAAATTATTCTTGGATGAATGCTCAAACTTCTCATAGGAAACGCTTTGAAAAAATGTGGCTGAGAAATTGCATGTGAAAACTGACCAGTTTTTCCAAAATTGCACTTTGCTCGGAATTTTGAGGTCAAAAGGGAGCAACGTGGGTAATACAGCTTATGTAGTCATGGGTAGTAAGTCATGCTACAAATATAATGGCAGCTCCAGCCAAATCGTCCTGGGTCTTGTTTGAGAATTGTGGCAAAACGTAACATTGTGACAACATTTTGCACGGTTTTGGCAGAATAAGAAAAACTTCAGAAATGCCATGATCCAGATGAGAAACTTTCAATGAAACTCTACATATGTGCCAAATTTCAGTAGAATAGTAAAGAATCCATCAGACAAAAATCATTGAAATAGAAAATAATGTTAATACTAGAGAAATAGAATTTACTGCATCCAGTAAATTCAAGCTTGTAAGAAAAGAGTTTAAATATCTATTGGGAAAAAACTATATAGAAAGAGAATTTATGGAGGGTTATTTTCGGGAGTAACATATTTTTAAACAAATCTGGAATGAATTTTCTTAAACAGTGTTTACAGATATTCATAATGGAATCAGAACAATTCTTCTAAGAAACCAGAAAAGGAATATATGTGCGCAGCATTCAAAAGGTTTGTCAAGAGAATGCATTAGGTGTCCAAAAATGTGAATCCCAGCAATACTAAAAAATGCATTCAGTTATCCCTGGGCGACCTCAGTGACCTTGTTCATATTGTGAACCTCTATGGGGTGTTGATTCATTTGGTGTTGGTCCCCATGTCTGTGTGTCATACCATCCTTGAGATATGAGCGTGGCCCACTTTCAAAAATTTTGGCCACGCCCACATTTTTACGTCAAAATGCATGTGTGTATGCCAATAATGCTTCAGGGGGTCAAAAAGGTGATTTCCAGCAATTCTGAAAAATGCACTCAATGACCCCAGGTGACCTCCGTGACCTTGACCCATATTTTTGAACCTCCATTGAGTGTCGACTCATTTAGTGTTGGCTCCAGGTCACACCATGCTTGAGATATGAGCGTGACCCACTTTTAAAAATGTTGGCCACGCCCACTTTTTTCATGAAAAAATGCATGTCTGAATTTTGGGGAAGCATTTGGAGGTCAAAAAATGTGATTTCCAGCAATTATGAAAAATGCACTCATTGACCCCTGGGTGACCTCGGTGACCTTGCCCCAAATTTCGAATCTCCATCGAGTGTCGACTCATTTGGTGTTGGTCCCAGGTCCATACATCATACCATGCTTGAGATATGAGCGTGACCCACTTTAAAAAAAATTGGCCACGCCCACTTTTTTTACGTCAAAATGCATGTGTGTATGTCATCAATGATTTAGGGGGTCAAAAAATGTGATTTCCAGCAATTATGAAAAATGCACTTTATGACCCCTAGGTGACCTCTGTGACCTTGACCCATATTTTGAATCTCCATTGAGTGTCGACTCATTTGGTGTTGATCCCAGGTCCATACGTCATACCATGCTTGAGATATGAGCATGACCCACTTTCAAAAAATTTGGCCACGCCCACTTTTTTACGTCAAAATGCATGTGTGTATGCCAGGAATGCTTTAGGGGGTCAAAAAATGTGATTTCCAGCAATTATGAAAAATGCACTTAATGACCCCTAGGTGACCTCCGTGACCTTGACCCATATTTTGAATCTCCATCGAGTGTTGACTCATTTGGTGTTGGTCCCAGGTCCATATGTCATACCATGCTTGAGATATGAGCTTGACTCACTTTCAAAAATTTTGGCCACGCCCACCTTTTTTACGTCAAAATGCATGTGTGTATGCCAGAAATGCTTTAGGGGGTCAAAAAATGTGATTTCCAGCAATTATGAAAAATGCACTTAATGACCCCTAGGTGACCTCCATGTCTTTGACCCATATTTTGAATCTCCATCGAGTGTCGACTCATTTGGTGTTGGTCCCAGGTCCATATGTCATACCACACCTGAGATATGGGCGTGACCCACTTTCAAAACAAGAAGAAGAACAACAACAACAACAACAACAACAACAACAAGAAGAAGAAGAAGAAAAAGAAAAAAAAGAAAAAAAAGAAAAGAAAAAGAAACCGTGCAAAAACAATAGTCTGTGTGTTTCACACAGACTAAATATACTACAACTATCGGACATACGCTCACTGTGTCCAGACCGATGAAGGCAGCGACTTGTAATTTTCAGAACTTGTTCTACGTAGCCTGGCCGACATTTGGGCATAAAATCGAGTGTTCTGACCGCGTGGAAAACACCACGCCTCGCGTGGAAACCGTGGGGACGGTTCGTTGCCACTTTATTTTCAATGCAATGAAATTTCCATTCATTATTTACCCGTCAACGGCAGAGTTTGGCATTATTTCTGTCTGATGAACTCTTCAACTTTAACTATTTGCACCTTTATATAGGACGGAAAGATCACTGCATGCTTACCAATATTCAGGTACTGATTTTACGAAAATAACAATTATTTCAACAGGACGCACTTGGGAACTCTCAAATCTGCCAAGCATCAAACTTTTAATGATAACATGTAAAACAAAAGTTGTCATACTTTGCTAGCCGCATGCACTCATAGACAACATTCAGCACTCAATCAATTAGGGATGGAGTTAATTGCGACTTAAACTTACCAAATTCTGAAAAATGGAGTTATTTTCGACGGCACCTATCTTTATGCATCCGAAACAGGGATTGGGTTAAACTTTACAGCTACCTTATCAAGGAAAATCTTCTTGGACTTGAACTGTAAATCTGAATGTCATCAGAATTTTCAGATATTACGAAAATCACAATTATTCAGACAGTACCCATATGGGAGTCTCAAATCTGCTAAGGGTTAAACTTTTAATACTCACATATAGAACAAAAGTTTTCATACTATGACTGCTGCATGCAGCTATTGAAAACATTCAGCGCTCAATCAATTAGGAATGGTCACTTAATCGTACCAAATTCTGAAAAAGCGCGAGTTTTTTGGACAGCATCTATCTTTATGCAAATAAAATGGGCATATGGTTAAACTTTACAACCAAACGTACAACTGAAAATATGCTCGATAGGTAATTGTGAATACGGACATGTGCATCACTTTTCGTTATACCATTCGTAAATGGAAGAAAAATGAACTAAAAGTGAGCCATGTTTATGAACGAGTTAAGGGTACTCGAATTCAAGGCTCGAAAACGTGTTTAAGGTTGAAACTTTGAATAGAATATATAACAGCCAAATTATTCTTGGGTGAATGCTCAAACTTCTCATAGGAAACGCTTTGAAAAAATGTGGCTGAGAAATTGCATGTGAAAACTGACCAGTTTTTCCAAAATTGCACTTTGCTCGGAATTTTGAGGTCAAAAGGGAGCAACGTGGGTAATACAGCTTATGTAGTCATGGGTAGTAAGTCATGCTACAAATATAATGGCAGCTCCAGCCAAATCGTCCTGGGTCTTGTTTGAGAATTGTGGCAAAACGTAACATTGTGACAACATTTTGCACGGTTTTGGCAGAATAAGAAAAACTTCAGAAATGCCATGATCCAGATGAGAAACTTTCAATGAAACTCTACATATGTGCCAAATTTCAGTAGAATAGTAAAGAATCCATCAGACAAAAATCATTGAAATAGAAAATAATGTTAATACTAGAGAAATAGAATTTACTGCATCCAGTAAATTCAAGCCTGTAAGAAAAGAGTTTAAATATCTATTGGGAAAAAACTATATAGAAAGAGAATTTATGGAGGGTTATTTTCGGGAGTAACATATTTTTAAACAAATCTGGAATGAATTTTCTTAAACAGTATTTACAGATATTCATAATGGAATGAGAAAAATTCTTCTAAGAAACCAGAAAAGGAATATATGTGCGCAGGATTCAAAAGGTTTGTCAAGAGAATGCATTAGGTGTCCAAAAATGTGATTCCCAGCAATACTAAAAAATGCATTCAGTTATCCCTGGGCGACCTCAGTGACCTTGTTCATATTGTGAACCTCTATGGAGTGTTGATTCATTTGGTGTTGGTCCCCATGTTTGTGTGTCATACCATCCTAGAGATATGAGCGTGGCCCACTTTCAAAAATTTTGGCCACGCCCACATTTTTACGTCAAAATGCATGTGTGTATGCCAATAGTGCTTCAGGGGGTCAAAAAGGTGATTTCCAGCAATTCTGAAAAATGCACTCAATGACCCCAGTTGACCTCCGTGACCTTGACCCATATTTTTGAACCTCCATTGAGTGTCGACTCATTTAGTGTTGGCTCCAGGTCACACCATGCTTGAGATATGAGCGTGACCCACTTTTAAAAATGTTGGCCATGCCCACTTTTTTCATGAAAAAATGCATGTCTGAATTTTGGGGAAGCATTTGGAGGTCAAAAAATGTGATTTCCAGCAATTATGAAAAATGCACTCATTGACCCCTGGGTGATCTCGGTGACCTTGACGCAAATTTCGAATCTCCATCGAGTGTCGACTCATTTGGTGTTGGTCCCAGGTCCATACGCCATACCATGCTTGAGATATGAGCGTGACCCACTTTAAAAAAATTTGGCCACGCCCACTTTTTTTACGTCAAAATGCATGTGTGTATGTCAGAAATGCTTTAGGGGGTCAAAAAATGTAATTTCCAGCAATTATGAAAAATGCACTCATTGACCCCTGGGAGACCTCGGTGACCTTGACCCAAATTCTGAATCTCCATCGAGTGTCGACTCACTTGGTGTTGGTCCCAGGTCCATACGTCATATCATGCTTGAGATATGAGCGTGATCCACTTTAAAAAAAATTGGCGACGCCCACTTTTTTTACGTCAAAATGCATGTGTGTATGTCTGGAATGCTTTAGGGGTCAAAAAATGTGATTTCCAGCAATTATGAAAAATGCACTTAATGACCCCTAGGTGACCTCCGTGACCTTGACCCATATTTTGAATCTCCATTGAGTGTCGACTCATTTGGTGTTGGTCCCAGGTCCATACGTCATACCATGCTTGAGATATGAGCATGACCCACTTTCAAAAATTTTGGCCACGCCCACTTTTTTACGTCAAAATGCATGTGTGTATGCCAGGAATGCTCTAGGGGGTAAAAAAATGTGATTTCCAGCAATTATGAAAAATGCACTTAATGACCCCTAGGTGACCTCCGTGACCTTGACCCATATTTTGATTCTCCATCAAGTGTTGACTGATTTGGTGTTGGTCCCAGGTCCATATGTCATACCATGCTTGAGATATGAGCTTGACCCACTTTCAAAAATTTTGGCCACGCCCACTTTTTTTACGTCAAAATGCATGTGTGTATGCCAGGAATGCTTTAGGGGGTCAAAAAATGTAATTTCCAGCAATTATGAAAAATGCACTTAGTGACCCCTAGGTGACCTCCCTGGCTTTGACCCATATTTTGAATCTCCATCGAGTGTCGACTCATTTGGTGTTGGTCCCAGGTCCATACGTCATACCACGCCTGAGATATGGGCGTGACCCACTTTCAAAACACCCCTACAGACACCCCTCATACCCCAGGAATCTGAAAAACATAGGTGGCCGAGAACCTGTGGCTGTCTATCAGCATGCCAAAAATCAACGAAATAGGGCAATTCATTTTCGAGTTATCTTGCGGACAAAAAAGTGATGAGAAGACAGAAGACAGAAGAAGAAGAAGAAGAAGAAGAAGAAGAAGAAGAAGAAGAAGAAGAAGAAAAAAAAGAAAAAAAAAAAAAGAAAAAGAAACCGTGCAAAAACAATAGTCTGTGTGTTTCACACAGACTAATAAATAGATCATGTTATTGTATATGACAGTCACAGCTTTCTCCCTACTGCTTTTTGTGAAATTCTTTCATAGAGAAAATATTCATACAGGAATGAGAACAATTTTTCTAAGAAATCCGAAAAGGCATATATGTGCATACCATTTATAGGGTTCGATCAAGGAATAAGAAATGGACATTACTGCCGCTGCCATTTGTTTGAATGATGAGATACATGTATAATCTTCAGAACTGCATTAACTGGTATAAAATGAAATTCCCAATAGGTCGAAAAAGTATGCATTTAATGACCTCTCTTGACCGCATAGAGGTGGACCACATTTTGAACCTCCAGCAAGTTTCAACTCATTTGGTGTAGGTCCCATTACTATAGGTCATACCAAACCTGATGTATGAGTATAAACTACTTTGTAAATATTGGCTCCACCAACTCCTGATCTGCCATATTTGTAGATGATGGCAAATGTTCATATTAGCAAGGCAATGATGAAGTGCATGCATGGTACCTCTGGAAAATATATTGCAAGTAAAAAGGTTCAGTAATGTTGGAATGTAGACGTTGAAAGGCCTTAAAGACCCCCCGAGAGCCTGTCTGAAGATTTATTGGCATTGTCAAAATACCGAGGTCCCATCTATATCCATGTGTGTTTAGAACAAGACTGTGAGAATGGAAATGGTTTTCATTATTCTCAATGATTTTTTCGAAGAGAGGTGCACCATCGAAGTGCAGTACGCTTTAGTACACAGCGCCACCGTGCCCCCATATTAAGATCTTCAGAGGGTTAAAATATTCGCTTTAAATATTCCATTTTAATCCTTTAACCCTTTACCCAACGAATCGGCCGCATCCGCCCGCGTAATTTGCAAATTGAGAAGTTGAAAAAATATTAGTTCCAATGAGGGGTCCCATGATATGGTTTTGTTGAAATTGTTTGGAAAATTTGAAAAAAAATTATATTTGAAATAATAAATTTTGCTCTCGTCTGCGTTGGGTAAAGGGTTAAATGGGGGCGCAGTGCCTGAGTTGGCAGAGGTGCAGGCTGCAAGTCGAGCGGTCCTCACTCTGTCCTTGGGCAAGACACTTCACCCCATTGCCCACGTGTGTGCATGGTGGCGATGTGTACTAAAGCGTACTGCACATCGATGGTGCACCTGTCTTCAACCAATGCTAACCCTGCTTGTGTGGAGTTAGTATGTGGGGAATCTGATAGTTGCTCGCTGTTGCCCGGAGGTTCTCCCCGGGTACTCTGGCTTCCTCCACCCGTAAAACTGTCCTGGTCATGGCAAACCACTGAGCAGAAATATGTGACATTAAACACCAATAAATAAATAATCCTTTAAAAATGAGCTCATTCCAATGAAGGGTCATAAGCTATGTTTTTCAAGCAAAAATGAAAAAGTAATTAAAACTGAATAGACATTTCTGTGTATAAAGCTGACCGGTTTTTGCCTTTATGTTGGCTAAAGGGTTAAGAATCCCTTAGTTTGGAAAGCACACTGAAAAGGTGTCCCATTCCACATAGAATTAAATGTTTCAGAAAAGAAAGCGAAAAACATTCTGTAGCCAAGAATTATATTAAAGATATTTTTTTATTCACATCGAAGTATTAAGAGGGTTAAAATCTGACCATTCAAATATTCCATTTTATTACTTTGTAACTGTGATAGGTGTTTCGAGAAAGCCACACACCACTCCATCCAAAAACCTCTCAATCCTGAGTTATGATTGAGAATAAATAGATTTTTAAAAAAAAATGCTTTGAAAAGTGAAGATTTCTCTCTCTCTTCAATGATTGAGACTGAAGTTTTGTAACATGATACAACATAAATATACAGCGCTGTTCAATGTAACAAAGAATTCTATCTCAGCTTTCTCTCTTGAGATTTCTGTTTTAGATAATGGTTACTGCTTCAGCTAACTCATTTCCCAGTAAATGCTGTAAACATATTTTTAACATCTAGAGTCCGAAGGCCCCACATGCCTCCAAATCATAGATGACCAAGTACCAATGGCAGGCAGTCTATCAGTATACCAAAAACATTGAGATAGGATTGATTGTATTTGGGTTATCATGTTGACAAACAGTGCATAGAAGACATTCTATGAATGTTATTAATTTATTGGGGTTTAATGACACTTCAACAGATAGGCCGCCGCGTGTCGGACAGTTTTTACGGATGGAGGAAACCAGAGAACACAGAGAACCACCAAACAACAACAACAACAAGCAACTGTGTGGCTCCCCAACATGCTAACTCCACACAAGCAGGGTTAGTGCAAGTGTATCATCGACATGCAGTATGTCTTAGTACACATCATCACTATGCCATTATGTGGGCAATGGGGGTGAAGTGTTTTTGCCTAAAGACACAAGGCATTTGCCGCGGATAGGATTCAAACTGAGAACCTCTCGGCGTGCAGCCTGCACCTCTAACTGCTTACCCACCGTGCCCCTCTATGAATGTAATGGGAATACTTTAGAGGCTTATTTTGGGGATAAAATAGTTTTAAAGAAATAAGAAATAGGTTTTCAATGACAGTATTTATAGATATTCATTCAAAAATCAGATAATTTTTTCCAAGAAACCAGAAAAGGTATATATCTTCACAGCATTCAAAGGGACCAATCAAGGGAATGCACAAGGAGGTTCAAAAATATGATTTCCAGCAATTCTGGTAATAGCCCTCGTGAGTCCTGTTCGACCTTGGCCCAACTTTTGAATCGCCATCGAGTGTCAACTCGTTTGGTATTAGTCCCAGGTCCATACATCATACCATGCTTGAAATATGAGCATGACCCACTTTCACAAATTTTGGCCACACTAACTTTTTACGTAAAAATGGATGTATGGACTTCAGGAATGCTTTAGAGAGTCAAAACATGTGATTTCCAGCAATTCTGAAAAAATGGATTCAATGACCCCAGGTGACCTCCGTGACCTTGACCCACATTTTTGAACGTCCATCAAATGTCAACTTATTTAGTGTTGGCTCCAGGTCCATGCATCACACCATGCTTGAGATATGAGCTTGACCCACTTTCAAAAATTTTGGCCACACCCACTTTTTTCATGAAAAAATGCACATCTGAATTTTGGGGAAGCATTTGGAGGTCAAAAAATGTGATTTCCAGCAATTATGAAAAATGCACTCATTGACCCCTGAGTGACCTCGGTGATCTTGACCCATATTTTGAATCTCCATCGAGTGTCAACTCATTTGCTGTTGGTCCCAGGTCCATATGTCATACCATGCTTGAGATATGAGTGTGACCCACTTTCCGAAATTTTTGCCACAGCCACTTTTTTACGTCAAAATGCATGTGTGTATGTCAGGAATGCTTTAGGGGGTCAAAAAATGTGAATTCTAGCAATTATGAAAAATGCACTTAATGACCCCTAGGTGACCTCCGTGACCTTGACCTATATTTTGAATCTCCATCGAGTGTCGACTCATTTGGTGTTGGTCCCAGGTCCATACATCATACCATGCTTGAGATATAAGCATGACCCACTTTCAAAAATTTTGGTCACGCCCAATTTTTTTACGTCAAAATGCATGTGTGTATGTCAGGGATGCTTTAGGGGGTCAAAAAATGTGATTTCTAGCAATTATGAAAAATGCACTTTATGACCCCTAGTGACCTCCATAACCTTGACCCATATTCTGAATCTCCATCGAGTGTCGACTCATTTGGTGTTGGTCCCAGGTCCATATGTCATACCATGCTTGAGATATGAGCGTGACCCACTTTCGAAAATTTTGGCCACACCCACCTTTTTCACTTCAAAATATATGTGTGTACGTCAGGAATGCTTTAGGGGGTCAAAAAATGTGATTTCTAGCAATTATGAAAAATGCAGTTAATGACCCACAGGTGACCTCCGTAACCTTGACCCATATTTTGAATCTCCATCGAATGTCAACTCATTTGGTGTTGGTCCCAGGTCCATACGTTGTACCATGCTTGAGATATGAGTGTGACCCACTTTCAAAAATTTTGGCTATGCCCACTTTTTTTTACGTCAAAACGCATGTGTGTATGTCAGGAATGCTTTAGGGGTCAAAAAATGTGATTTCTAACAATTATGAAAAATGCACTTAATGACCCCTAGGTGACCTCCGTGACCTTGACACATATTTGGAATCTCCATAGAGTGATGACTCATTTGGTGTTGGTCCCAGGTCCATTTGTCATACCATGCTTGAGATATGAGCGTGACCCACTTTCAAAAATTTTGGCCACGCCCACTTTTTTTTACGTCAAAATGCATGTGTGTATGTCAGGAATGCTTTAGAGGGTCAAAAAATGTGATTTCTAGCAATTATGAAAAATGCACTTAATGACCCCTAGGTGACCTCCGTGACCTTGACCCATATTTTGTATCCCCATCGAGTGTCTACTCATTTGGTGTTGCTCCCAGGTCCATACATCATACCATGCTTGAGCTATGAGCGTGACCCACTTTCAAAAATTTTGGTCACGCCCACTTTTTTTATGTCAAAATGCATGTGTGTATGTCAGGAATGCTTTAGGGTGTCAAAAAATGTGATTTCTAGCAATTATGAAAAATGCACTTAATGACCCCTAGGTGACGTCCATGACCTTGACCCATATTCTGAATCTCCATCGAGTGTCGACTCATTTGGTGTTGGTCCCAGGTACATATATTCAACACACTTTGCAGACTTGTGACTTTTCCCAATATTGTACTCGAGAGTACTATAATGAGGGCGACGTCCGAAGAGGCTGTTTCTCGGGTGGATAAGTAGTCTGTTCCTGTACAAGTGATTACTTAATCCGTCAAAGGACCCGAATGCTGCGATTGCTTCCCAGAACATAAATTATGTTTCCTCAGTCAGGAGACTCACGCACTGCAATTTTGCTAAGTAGGGGAGATAATTAATAGACAGAGCAGCAATTTCTCATTCATTGAGCTCGATCGAACAGATGAACTTCCAACCTTCTAGTTTGTCTACAGGGCAAGCCATTGCCTAAAGCCGTGGGCTCTTTTTCCTGAATGGTGTCACATGCATATAGCAGGCACCTAACCTGTCACAAAATATCATAGCAACATAAAAATATTCAGTTTTCCTCTCCCAAATCTCATTGATTGTTGCTGCCTCATATAACACAAACCTTATAGATTAATGGGCCACCATAAATTCAGATGGAGGCATATCCCCCATTTGAAGCCCTGAACATCACATATTTTTTCCTATACAATTTATTGGTTAAGTCACCTAACTTTTTTTTTCATCGTTTGGTCCGACTTTTTTGAGAGAGACGACAGGCTGCATACATAGTGTTGGTCATGGAATTTTTCAAGATGAAAAAAAACCTTGACCCATATTTTGAATCTCAATCGAGTGTCGACTCATTTGGTGTTGGTCCCAGGTCCATACGTCATACCATGCTTGAGATATGAGCGTGACCCACTTTCAAAAATTTTTGCCACGCCCACTTTTTATACTTCAAAATACATGTGTGTACGTCAGGAATGCTTTAGGGGGTCAAAAAATGTGATTTCTAGCAATTGTGAAAAATGCACTTAATGACCCCCAGGTGACCTCCATGACCTTGACCCATATTTTGAATTTCCATCGAGTGTCGACTCATTTGGTGTTGGTCCCAAGTCCATACGTCATACCATGCTTGAGATATGAGCGTGACCCACTTTCAAAAATGTTTGCCACGCCCACTTTTTATACTTCAAAATACATGTGTGTATGTCAGCAATGCTTTAGGGGGTCAAAAAATGTGATTTCTAGCAATTGTGAAAAATGCACTTAAAGACCCCCAGGTGACCTCCGTGACCTTGACCCATATTTTGAATCTCCATCGAGTGTCGACTCATTTGGTGTTGGTCCCAGGTCCATATGTCATACCATGATTGAGATATGAGCGTGAACCACTTTCAAAAATTTTGGTCACGCCCACTTTTTTTTACGTCAAAATGCATGTGTGTACGTCAGGAATACTTTAGGGGGTCAAAAAATGTGATTTCCAGCAATTCTGAAAAATGCACTCAATGACCCCTAGATGACCTCCGTGACCTTGACCCATATTTTGAACCTCCATTGAATGTCGACTCATTTGGTGTTGGTCCCAGGTCTGTAGGTCATACCGCGCCTGAGATATGGGCGTGACCCACTTTCAAAACACCCCTACAGACACCCCTGATACCCCAGTAATCTGAAAAACATACGTGGCCGAGAACTTTTGGCTGTCTATCAGCATGCCAAAAATCAATGAGATACGGCTATTCGTTTTCGAGTTATCTTGCGGACAAAAAAGTGATGAGAAGATAGAAGACAGGAGAAGAAGAAGAAGAAGAAGAAGAAGAAGAAGAAGAAGAAAAAGAAAAAAAAGAAGAAAAAAAAAAAAGAAAAAGAAACCGTGAAAAAACAATAGTCTGTGTGTTTCACACAGACTAACTAGAGAAACAGAATTTACTGCATCCAGTAAATTCAAGTCTGTGTGAAAAGGGTTAAAGTATCAGGAATAAACTCTACATAAAGAGAATTTATGGAGGCTTATCTTCTGGTGTAAAATATTTTTTTAACAAATCAGAAATGGGTTTTCGTTAACAGTATTTAAAGATATTCATACAGGAATCAGAACAATTTTTATAAGAAACCAGAAAATGCATATATGTGACCACTATTCAAAGGGTTCGATACACGAATCAGAAATGGACAATTTTGGCTTTGCCCACTAATTTGAGTGATGAAATACATTCATAAACTTTAGAAATACATTAAGGTGTAAATGCATTTCCCAGTCTTTCTGAATAATATGCACTTGATAACCTCATTCAGGTGGACCGTATATTGAATCTCCGGCACTTTTTAACTTAGTCGGTGTAGTTCCATGTCTACATTTACACTGAAGAATGAGCGCAACCCACTTTGAAATAATGGCTCCACCAACTTCAGATCTGCCATCTATCATTCAGATGGAAAGGGTGAAAAAACATAGATGAGTGCAAACTGGTTATTGTTAACCTGCATGCCAAAATGCATCGAGATAGGGCGATCCGTATTTGAGTTGTCGCGCTGACAAAGGGTGCACAGACTCTATGTCGGAGATATTGTCATAAAAACCTTAAAAACCCCAAGAGCTCATTTGAAGGCCTGCTCATAAAAGAGCATCTAGTGACATAAACAAGGCATACATAAAACTAGAACTTATCTAATAAATTAATTAGTCTGTGTGAAACACACAGACTATTGTTTTTGCACAGATTCTTTTTCTTTTTTTTCTTCTTCTTGTTCTTCTTCTTTTTTTTCTTCTTCTTCTTCTTCTGGGGCATTATAGCGGGGGAGGAATTCGCTAGAATTGTGCACTTGGTGATACCTTCCTGAAATTTGGCATGATGTAAGGGTAGGCATCAGAGATTTCAAAATCGATCGGCTACAAGTTGGCACCATCCTCTAGCCACCACTAGCAGCGAAATCCAAAATGGCCGCCAAGCGGATCGAAAAAAAGCTATTTTCGCCGATCGCACAACTGAAGCTCCAAACCTAACACCATACATGTGCTGTAATTGATGTGAATGATGGAGTGAAGCCCTTGGAACAAGTTGGGGGGAAGATTAATGGATAATGGGATCAGAATTTCCGTCGATGTGTGCGTCTGTGTGTCTGACTGTCAGTATGATCGTCCGTCCGTAGATAAATTAGTGTTGAATGTTTCTCGGGAATGCAATGGTCAAATGAACATGGTATGAGAGATTCCTGTCAACACATGAACAAGGGTACTCGATAGTATGCAGCAGTGGGGATACTTGGACATTTGATAATCCAATTAAAGTGACAGTCTATTCTCAACTTCCGGCATTTTCGATAGATTTATTTTCTAAGAAAATAAAACTATCAAATTTCTAGAGGAGTTCTGGTTCAATCTCAACACCATAGCGACACGTCTGCCAGCAAGGGCAGTGCTGGAATGAACTCGGGATGCATTAGTTCCCGTTGTTAATTATACAATGTTATCTTGCCAGTATAGAACATTGGCAAAATGGGACTAGAAGGGGTGAGTGTATGTTTGCAGTCATTCGAGGTACAGGAATATTTTTTGACTACAAGTAGTATTCTTCATTTTCGGCCAGTTAAGATGTGGTGTGTTCCAAGTCAGGATTAATGTTGCCGACACTTAATGCCCATCCCTCATGGTATGCTACTTTACCAGGGATATAGAGATATAGCCACCACTGGGAGCCAAAACATGACCTTTGATGTCGATGAGTGGTCGAAATGTTTTAGCGAATAACTTATCGAAATATGATCCGGTATGGCAATTTGATACCTTACGTTAGATTTATTAGATCAACTCAGGTATGGATTCATTGAGACATGAGTGCGCTACAAGATGAAGGATTTCCAAGTTGATTTGCTATGGAGTAGGAACTGACTAGTCACATGTGGCCTATGGCCAGAGAAAGACAAGGATACCATAGATGAACACACGGGTGAACGAAGGTATCAACTGTTGTACAGAGGCAAAATAGTTGGGGATATTGTATCATGCTATGCATGAATTAACACCGTCTTGTGCAGTAAATAACAGACTATTTTCCGAAATCTAAAACTGTATTCCTATACCCCGGACAATGTAGCAAGCCACATGGGATGAACATTTGTTAGCAAAATCAACTCAACTAGAAACATGACATGTGTTAACTGGCCGAAAATGGAAAAAAAAATACCAGAATAGGAGATGACTGGTCCTAACATGACAGTATACTACTCAATATTGTTACAACAGCCACCTTCACACTTACACAAAGGTGTGCACCTTAATCCAGCTTTCAAGCATTTGCAATTGCCCTTGCAGGCCTTGGCACAACTACAGTGGAGCATCAGTGCACATGCAGCACTTGCGTCTCCTAGGTGAGTCCAAAATGGGACCAGAATATTGAGACGTGGATTCCACTCCCATCCGTACTGTGATGGGTCTGGCACACATAAGTGTTTCTGCAGAGCACGATGCCAAATGAAAGATGACACAAGAATTACCCTTTTTACATGTTGATACAGAGCTGCTTTGGTGGGCGGGATGTTTTCCATAGACTTAAGGCCATGTGTGAACATATGCCGTCTCGCATCATTGACACGTGTACTGACACAACTGTTACTGTACATCTGTATGGTGAGTTTTTCGATATGCTGCATATGAGGGGAATCCTCTGAAAAGACTTGCGGATTCTCAGTCAATTCTATCATCATTTCAGTTGATGCGGGAAAATTCATCCATGCATTCCATCCTGTCTTCTTCCCAATGCCGAGCATGCTGGATGTTACATCACAACCTGTGAAGGCGTGGAAGAAAGTCAGGGCCTTACAGTAATCAGGTCCAAGTTGTGAAGCTATCTCATGAATTGGCATATCTTTATATGCCTTTCCAATTCCAAACCCAATCCACAGCTCACTGAGTCCAAGGTCACGGAATGTTGCGAAATGGTGCAAAGACAGAATGACGACATCAGAATCAACCGTGCGAAGAAAAGCTATTTTGTGACCTTGTGAGACTGCATGGTTGAGATGAAGCATCATGCGCGTGTCTGCTTCCTCGTGGTTCGATGGAGATATGTCACATAAGCTAACATCCTTATTGCATAGTACATATTCTCCTGATGTCGTTAACAACTGGTACTCGGATGTTGATGTTAATTTCAGCAGTTCAGCAGACAGGAACTTGAAAAATTCGTCTTTATTCTCACTAACTTTCAAGAATGCCTGCCAATTCTTCCCTTTAGGTAAAGGGACGTTCTCGGACACCCGTATCAACCTAACTGCTGTCTCACCGAGGCGTTTTGCTCGCGTCTGATTCTTCAAACTGCCTTCGGGGTAACAGTCATAGATCGCATCAACCCTTGTGGTGTTCGTGTTAATCAGAGATTCGATGTATGGCAATAATTGCAATCGAGCATATTCTCCAAACAGATCCGCTTTCTGTGGTTTGATTACATGGACTACAGCAGGCATATCCAAGATGACAACTGAAGCTTGTCTAGCTGCTGAATTCTTCCCTTGTGCAGGAATAGCTGGTAAACAATTGAGAATTTGAGATTTTGTCCCACTCCGTAGCTTACCTCTATCGGATAATGCTGGCGGATCACGTGCATTCTCGTGCATGAAAAACTCATCCATGTTTGAATCAGGCCGGGCTTGCAGTGAAACGAACATCTGGGTAACTATTGCGGCAGTTGCTTTACTTGACATGAGTTTGTCTCGGCCTTTGTCCAGGTTGGCTGGGGGTGGGTTAAGGAAGGTATATATATTTGCCTTGGGAATAACATCATTCAGGGGTACGGTGCATTCCACAAGCCTTTCCTTCAAGAAAGTGGAATATAAATGCTTGCCCCTTTCGGGTAATGACCGTAAACTCTTACTAACTTCGGGGTCCATATATTCACCAGTATCTAATGTCACCAGCTGACCACTAGTTTCATCATAAGGGTTGATAATGAGTCCCTGATTCACCAGATCGAGGAGAGATTTCAATTGATTCAGAAATTTTTTCTGCTCTGATACCGAACTTTCCGGGTGTTCCGTGTTATCTGATGATGTTGTGTGGAAACTTGCATATTCATACTCATCTATAACACGCAGAACTTCTGACCTTGAAAGCTCAATAACGACTTTCTCTTCAGCCTGGCCATAGAGACCTTTTGGACCACTGTCTTCTTTGAGTAGTTGGATACTATGTTCTTGGCTCTGATCTAAACCCATCATACTGAACTTCCTCTCACTACGCTGGACCACAAAATGGCCTTCCATGAATTTGTTGTGGATTGAAGGATGCCGCCTGGGTAGCTGAGACATGTCTCTCAGAAATACGGGGACCCACCGACAATAATTTGTATGTCCTAGGGCAAAAAAGTAACTGCACAACTCATCGATAGAACACAGTGTACCAGGCCAGTTACCGATTCGTTGGTTCCGAACGAATTGACAGCTTGTCAAGAGAAAGTTCCGAACGATTTCACCCCAATAGCGCGCAGTTGGAGATTGTGAAAGAATCCTCTGTTCCCACATTTCAAATGACTCATGGGGCCCAGTCTGCTGACAGTAAATCTCATAAGCATTCTTTCTGAGGATCTCAAGCCAAGCTAGAGTGAGAAGATATGCCTGTCGCGTCCTCTTGACATGTTTCCCACCAAGTAGGGATGATGCTACACCGGGTGTGAATATCTTTGCGAGGTGAAACATTCGCTCCCAACCAGAACCACCCATAAGCTTACCACCAGCTTCTTGGGTGCACATTTCAAGATGCAGGAATCCAATCATACACACCATTCGATCCTCACCTATCTCCTCTGGGAACAGCCATTGACATTTTTTCTGCCTGGCATACAACGGACAGTCACCTTCAATGACAGGTATCTGGCCGGGGTTTACGAAAGCAGTAGCTTCCCTGACCACATACATAGCATGCTTCTGCATACTGAGTGAGTCCGCTTTCTGCTCACTGAAAACAGGGAATACCCCAATAACTGCACGAGGTTTGACATTGTCTTGATCTTCATGTTTTGAAAAGAAGCCTGAAAAGGTCACAGGGACTTCATCAAGCTGCCAGCTGCCATCAACCTTCCCTTTATTGCTGATCTGTGACACATGAGACAACCAGTCATTCTCTCCCACGTTCAAATCTGCATATTCATTGGGCCGTACATTACATTCATCTGGAGATTCAAGCCTGATGTCCCCACCAAAGTCTTCAACGAAAGGAACAAATGCATAGTCGTCTGGGAGTTCAATTTGTGTGTCTTCTGGAACATCTAAACTCAGTGGTGGGGGATCAGTACCCACATTGTCCCTGCTCAGTTGACCAATGAGTGTGATGGACGTACCATGCATATCAGATCTACCAGATACATCAATGTTATCAGTGGTTCCTATCGAGAAAACATTACGTTTGCAGTTAGCTGGGACTACAACACCTTCGTTCTTGAACCGCAGTGAAACAGCTCTCGCGAAACTCCTGCGAACATCCATTACGCGATCATAAGAGACAGAGAGTCCCATTTGATGAAAATCTCTGATAAGATTTTTCATACGATCATGGGCATGCAACTTCAAACCCACATAAAGAGGCATTGGAGTTTCTCTGTCACGTCTCTGGTGAACATTTTGTGCATGTTCGGAGCGTTTCGCTGAATTGCTGATCAACATCTGTGAAATAGTACAAGCCACTCGAGTCTTGGCATTAACAGTCTCATCATCGCCTAAGTTCTGTATACTACATGTGCCCTCAAGTAGAACTCTAAGAAGAGTCAGGAGTGAGTTGGGTACAGGCTCGCTCAAGCAATAAGATGAAAATGATCCCGTGAAAGGAGCTTGAGATATGAGTATGTGTTTACGCAGAAGAAGACCCACATCAACTATCTTTTTTGCCTCTTCCTCAGACACTATACGAGTTAAAGATTCGGACAACAAGGAGCCAACTCGAAACCTACTTGAAATAAACACATCTCTACCCTGTGTGAAGGCGTCCCAGCCATCGCCCAATTTCTGCAACAAATGTTCTTTGAATCGAGTGGAATGTATTTCTTCACTAAGCCAATCAGAACCGACTTGCTTCAACCTCCGACTGTACAGATTCTTGAGATCGACAAGCTTCATCGCGGAATCGTTGTGTTCAACAAATGTTATGAGCTCTGCCATAACGAGAGGGTCATAGGGCAGGCCTGACGCGGAATGTTCGGCGTTCTTCGACTTTTCAGATTTAGCCGCTCGTGCTTCATTGGCAAGCTTACAATAACAGGTTTTGTGATAGTAAAGATCACTAGCAGCGGAATCAAATGCTGCATTGACCCGAGAAAAAACAACCCAGTTCTCGGCTTCCTTTGCCATAATTTTGAGTTTATTGTTATCAGACATTGATCTGCAAATAGGCTCACTGCTGTCACCTTCGCGTTTGTGACAATAAACACACTGGGGCAGTTTCCTGTCACAGCCAGATTCAAAACTTGTCCGTGTTCTTTTAGGACTCAGCGTGGAGCAGGATGCCACTGCCTCATTTCGCTCTCGCTTGTGTAGCACGCGCTGTACGATGTGAGTCCGAATACTGTCACGGCATGTCTTATGATATATTGCCTTATTCGTCAACAGTGACATCGACATACACTCATCACTCTCTCTCATCAAACAATCAATGGTCAAATTATATGGAAGCTCAACGCCATTATCTAGGAAGCGCGTTATGTCTTCCTCAATAGCTTTATAGGCGTCATGAAAACGAGATTCTCTATACGGACGCATCAATTTCTTGGAACTGTCTTGCTGGCAAAAGCAACAACGTTCCCAGTCAGTACTAGTCCGTACACGAAGAGGATTCTCACTCATTCTGTGAATGATTTTTGTGAACAATCGCGTTCTCGAATTAATTTCGACAGACAAATCAGAATTGCTTGCGGAATTACGCCAAACAAGAGATTGTATGGCAAAGAGACTGCTTCATAAAGAGCGTTGTTTCTCCGGGATCAGCGTCATTCAGGTTTGCCTGAATGACGCTGATCCCGGAGAAACAACGCTCTTTTCAAGTTCCAAGAAATTGATGCGTCCGTATAGAGAATCTCGTTTTATTCTACATCATCTCCCACGTCTGTTTCCAACACGTGCGTGGATCAGAGTTCACTTTCGCGCCCTTACAATCGGATGTATAGTCGGTAGACCGTCGAAAAGGAGGTTCCCTTCAGCCGCTGGCGGCCATTTTGGATTGTGCCGCTACTGGTCGCCACCGGTCGGTGTCAACTTGTAGCCGATCGTTTTTGAGAACCTCATAGCCTACACTAACAGTGTGCCAAATTTCAAGAAGGTATCACCAAGTGCACAATTCACCTGTATGTGACGAATTCCTCCCCCGCTATTAGGGTTCTCCGTGGGGGTGTTTTGAAAGTGGGTTACGCCCATATCTCAGGCGTGGTATGACCTACAGACCTGGGACCAACACCAAATGAGTCAACATTCGATGGAGGTTCAAAATATGGGTCAAGGTCACGGAGGTCATCTAGGGGTCATTGAGTGCATTTTTCAGAATTGCTGGAAATCACATTTTTTGACCCCTTAAAGTATTCCTGACGTACACACATGCATTTTGACGTAAAAAAGTGGGCGTGGCCAAAATTTTTGAAAGTGGGTCATGCTCATATCTCAAGCATGGTATGACGTATGGACCTGGGACCAACACTAAATGAGCCGACACTCGATGGAGATTCAAAATATGGGTCAAGGTCACGGAGGTCACCTAGGGGTCATTAAGTGCATTTTTCATAATTGCTAGAAATCACATTTTTTGCCCCCCTAAAAACATTCCTGACATACACACATACATTTTGACATAAAAAAAGAGGGTGTGGCCAAAATTTTTGAAAGTAGATCACGCTCATATCTCAAGCATCGTATGACGTATAGACCTGGGACCAACACCAAATGAGTCGACACTCGGTGGAGATTCAAAATATGGGTCAAGGTCACGGAGGTCACCTAGGGGTCATTAAGTGCATTTTTCATAATTGCTAGAAATCACATTTTTTTTGACCCCCTAAAGCATTCCTGACATACACACATGCATTTTGACGTAAAAAAAGTGGGCGAGGCTAAAATTTTTGAATGTGGATCACGCTCATATCTCAAGCATGGCATGACGTATGGACCGGGGACCAACACCAAATGAGTCGACACTCGATGGAGATTCAAAATATGGGTCAAGGTCACAGAGGTCATTTGGGGTCATTAAGTGCATTTTTCATAATTGCTAGAAATCATATTTTTTGACCCCCTAAAGCATTCCTGACGTACACACATGTATTTTGAAGTAAAAAAGTGGGCGTGGCCAAAATTTTTGAAAGTGGGTCATGCTCATATCTCAAGCATGGTATGACATATGGACCTGTGATCAACACCAAATGAGTCGAAACTCGATGGAGATTCAGAATATGGGTCAAGGTCACGGAGGTCACCTAGGAGTCATTAAGTGCATTTTTTATAATTGCTAGAAATCACATTTTTTGACCCCCTAAAGCATTCCTGACATACACACATGCATTTTGACGTAAAAAAAGTGGGCGAGGCTAAAATTTTTGAATGTGGATCACGCTCATATCTCAAGCATGGTATGACGTATGGACCGGGGACCAACACCAAATGAGTCGACACTCGATGGAGATTCAAAATATGGGTCAAGGTCACGGAGGTCACTTGGGGTCATTAAGTGCATTTTTCATAATTGGTAGAAATCACATTTTTTGACCCCCTAAAGCATTCCTGACGTACACACATGCATTTTGAAGTAAAAAAGTGGGCGTGGCCAAAATTTTTGAAAGTGGGTCATGCTCATATCTCGAGCATGGTATGACATATGGACCTCTGATCAACACCAAATGAGTCGAAACTCGATGGAGATTCAGAATATGGGTCAAGGTCACGGAGGTCACCTAGGGGTCATTAAGTGCATTTTTTATAATTGCTAGAAATCACATTTTTTGACACCCTAAAGCATTCCTGACATACACACATGCATTTTGACGTAAAAAAAGTGGGCGTGGTCAAAATTTTTGAAAGTGGGTCACGCTCATATCTCAAGCATGGTATGACGTATGGACCTGGGACCAACACCAAATGATTCGACACTCGATTGAGATTCAAAATATGGGTCAAGGTTACCAAGGTCACTCAGGGGTCAATGAGTGCATTTTTCATAATTGCTGGAAATCACATTTTTTGACCTCCAAATGCTTCCCCAAAATTCAGATGTGCATTTTTTCATGAAAAAAGTGGGCGTGGCCAAAATTTTTGAATGTGGGTCACGCTCATATCTCAAGCATGGTATGACGTATGGACCTGGGATCAACACCAAATGAGTCGACACTCGATGGAGATTCAGAATATGGGTCAAGGTCATGGAGGTCACCTAGGGTTCACTAAGTGCATTCTTTATAATTGCTAGAAATCACATTTTTTGATTCCCGAAAGCATTCCTGACATACACACATGCATTTTGACGTAAAAAAAGTGGGCGTGGCCAAAATTTTTGAAAGTGGGTCATGCTCATATCTCAAGCATGGTATGATGTATGGACCTGGGACAAACACCAAATGAGTCGACACTCGATGGAGATTCAAAATAAGGGTCAAGGTCACCGAGGTCACTCAGGGGTCAATGAGAACATTTTTCATAATTGCTGGAAATCACATTTTTTGACCTCCAAATGCTTCCCCAAAATTCAGATGTGCATTTTTTCATGAGGAAAGTGGGCGTGGCCAAAATTTTTGAAAGTGGGTCACGCTCATACCTCTAGGATGGTGTGATTCATGGACCTGGAGCCAACACTAAATAAGTTGACACTTGATGGAGGTTCAAAAATGTGGGTCAAGATTACGAAGGTCACTTGTGGTCATTGAGTGCATTTTTCAGAATTGCTGGAAATCACATTTTTTGTCTCTCTAAAGCATTCCTGAAGTCCATACATCCATTTTTAGGTAAAAAGTTGGTGTGGCCAAAATTTGTGAAAGTGGGTCATGCTCATATTTCAAGCATGGTATGATGTATGGACCTGGGACCAATACCAACGAGTCGACACTCGATGGAGATTCAAAATTTGGGCCAAGGTCGAACAGGAGTCACGAAGGCTATCACCAGAATTGCTGGAAATCATATTTTTGAACCTTCTTGTGCATTCCCTTGATTGGTCCCTTTGAATACTGTGAAGATATATACCTTATCTGGTTTCTTGGAAAAAATTAACTGATTTTTGAATGAATATCTATAAATACTGTCATTGAAAACCTATTTCTTATTTCTTTAAAACTATTTTATCCCCAAAATAAGCCTCTAAAGTATTCCCATTACATTCATAGAGGGGCACGGTGGCTAAGCAGTTAGAGGTGCAGGCTGCAAGCCGAGAGGTTCTCAGTTCGAATCCTATCTGCGGCAACTGCCTTGTGTCTTTGGGCAAAAACACTTCACCCCCATTGCCCACATAATGGCATAGTGATGTTGTGTACTAAAACATACTGCATGCCAATGATACACTTGCACTAACCCTGCTTGTGTGGAGTTAGCATGTTCGGGATCCAGACAGTTGCTTGTTGTTGTTGTTTGGTGGTTCTCTGTGTTCTCTGGTTTCCTCCATCCATAAAAACTGTACGACACGAGGCGGGCCTAGCTGTTGAAGTGTCGTTAAACCCCAATAAATTAATAACATTCATAGAATGTCTTCTATGCACTGTTTGTCAACATGATAACACAAATACAATCAATCCTATCTCAATGTTTTTGGTGTACTGATAGACTGCCTGCCATTGGTATTTGGTCATCTATGATTTGGAGGTATGTGGGGCCTTCGGGCTCTAGATGTTAAAAATATGTTTACAACATTTATTGGGAAATGAGTTAGCTGAAGCAGTAACCATTATCTAAAACAGAAATCTCCAGAGAGAAAGCTGAGATAGAATTCTTTGTTACATTGAACAGCACTGTATATTTATGTTGTATCATGTTACAAAACTTCAGTCTCAGTCATTGAAGAGAGAGAGAAACCTTCACTTTTCAAAGCATTTTTTTAAAAAAAATCTATTTATTCTCAATCATCACTCAGGATTGAGAGGTTTTGGGATGGAGTGGTGTGTGGCTTTCTCGAAACACCTATCACAGTTACAAAGTAATAAATTGGAATATTTGAATGGTCAGATTTTAACCCTCTTAATACTTCGATAGGAGTAAAAAAATATCTTTAATATAACTCATGGCTACAGAATGTTTTTCGCTCTCTTTTCTGAAACATTTAATTCTATGTGGAATGGGACACCTTTTCAGTGTGCTTTCCAAACTAAGGGATTCTTAACCCTTTAACCAACATAACGGCAAAAACCGGTCAGCTTTATACACAGAAATGTCTATTCAGTTTTAATTACTTTTTCATTTTTGCTTGAAAAACATAGCTTATGACCCTTCATTGGAATGAGCTCATTTTTTAAAGGATTATTTATTTATTGGTGTTTAATTTCACATATTTCTGCACAGTGGTTTACCATGACCATGATAGTTTTACGGGCGGAGGAAGCCAGAGTACCTGGGGAGGAGGACCTCCGGGCAACAGCGAGCAACTATCAGATTCCCCACATACTAACTCCACACAAGCAGGGTTAGCATTGGTTGAAGACAGGTGCACCATCGATGTGCAGTACGCTTTAGTACACATCGCCACCATGCATCCACGTAGGCAATGGGGTGAAGTGTCTTGCCCAAGGACAGAGTGAGGACCGCTCGACTTGCAGCCTGCACCTCTGCCAACTCAGCCATTGCGCCTCCATTTAACCCTTTACCCAACGGAGACGATAGCAAAATTTATTATTTCAAATATCATTTTTTTCAAACTTTCCAAACAATTTCAACAAAACCATATCATGGGACCCCTCATTGGAACTAATATTTTTTCAACTTCTCAATTTGCATATTACGCGGGCGGATGCGGCCGATTCGTTGGGTAAAGGTTTTTTTTATTTTTATTGGTGTTTTAAGGTCACATATTTCTGCACAATGGCTAACCATGACCGTGACAGTTTTACGGGTGGAGGAAGCCCGAGTACCCAGAGAGAACCACCGAGCAACGGCGAGCAACTGTCAGCTTCCCAACATACCAACTCCACACAAGCAGGGTTAGCATTGGTTGAAGACAGGTGCATCATCGACGTACAGTACGCCTTAGTACACAGCGTCACCGTGCCCCTACGTGGGCAATGGGGGTGAAGTGTCTTGCCCAAGGACACAACGCGGTTGCCGCAGGTGGGATTCGAACCGAGGACCTCTCGGCTTGCAGCGTGCACCTCTACCATCTGGGTAAAGGGTTAAAGGATTAAAATGGAATATTTAAAGCGAATATTTTAACCCTCTGAAAATCTTAATATGGGGGCACGGAGGCGCTGTGTACTAAAGCGTACTGCACTTCGATGGTGCACCTCTCTTCGAAAAAATCATTGAGAATAATGAAAACCATTTCCATTCTCACAGTGTTGTTCTAAGCACACATGGATATAGATGGGACCTCGGTATTTTGACAATGCCAATAAGTCTTCAGACAGGCTCTTGGAGGTCTTCAAGGCCTTTCAACGTCTACATTCCAACATTACTGAACCTTTTTACTTGCAATATATTTTCCAGAGGTACCGTTCATGCACTTCATCATTGCCTTGCTAATATGAACATTTGCCATCATCTACAAATATGGCAGATCCAGAATTGGTGGAGCCAATATTTATAAAGTAGTTTATGCTCATACTTCAGGTTTAGTATGACCTATAGTAATGGTACCTACACCAAACGAGTTGAAACTTGCTGGAGGTTCAAAATGTGGTCCACCTCTATGCAGTCAAGAGAGGTCATTAAATGCATACTTTTTCGACCTATTGGGAATTTCATTTTATACCAATTAATGCAGTTCTGAAGATTATGCATGTATCTCATCATTCAAATAAATGGTAGCGGCAGTAATGTCCATTTCTGATTCCTTGATCGAACCCTATAAATGGTGTGCACATATATGCCTTTTCGAGTTTCTTAGAAAAATTGTTCTGATTCCTGTATGAATATTTTCTCCATGAAAGAATTTCACAAAAAGCAGTGGGGAGAAAGCTGTGACTGTCAAATACAATAACATGATCTATTTATTTAATCTCATTGTACAGAATTAATTCCCAAACCAAGTTAATATAAAAACAAACAACTTGATAATGAAGAATTCCAGTGTACATGTAATTGTAAAACTACACTCTAGATTTGTTATTGAAACCTATCACAATACTGTCAGGATGCCGGTAAAAGATGCAATACTGACATAGTTGAATGTTCTGTTAACTGTGTTAGTGCTATGACTGTTTAAAATTAATTTATTAGAGAAGTTCTAGTTTTATGTATGCCTTGTTTTGGTCACTAGATGCTTTTAAGGGCAGGCTTTCAAATGAGCTCTTGGGTTTTTTTAAGGTTTTTATGACAATATCTCTGACATAGAGTCTATGCACCCTTTGTCAGCGCGACAACTCAAATACGGATCGTCCTATCTCTATGCATTTTGGCATGCTGGTTAACAATAACCAGTTTGCACTTATCTATGTTTTTTTCACCCGTTCGATCTGAATGTCAGATGACAGATCTGAAGTTGGTGGAGCCATTATTTCAAAGTGGGTTGTGCTCATTCTTCAATGTAGATGTGGACATGGGACTACACCAACTGAGTTAAACATTGCTGGAGATTCAATATATGGTCCACCTGAATGAGGTCATCAAGTGCATATTATTCAGAAAGACTGGGAAATGCATTTACACCTTAATGTATTTCTAAAGTTTATGAATGTATTTCATCACTCAAATTAGTGGGCAGAGCCAAAATTGTCCATTTCTGATTCGTGTATCGAACCCTTTAAATGCTGGTCACATATATGCCTTTTCTGGTTTCTTATAAAAATTGTTCTGATTCCTGTATGAATATCTGTAAATACTGTTACCGAAAAACCCATTTCTGATTTGTTAGAAAATATTTTACACCAGAAGATAAGCCTCCATAAATTCTCTTTCTGTAGAGTTTATTCCTGATACTTTAACCCTTTTCACACAGACTTGAATTTACTGGATGCAGTAAATTCTGTTTCTCTAGTTTTAAACAGTCATAGCACTAACACAGTTAACAGTACAGTCAACTATGTCAGTATTGCATATTTTACCAGCATCCTGACAATATACAATTACATGTACACTGGAATTCTTCATGATCAAGTTGTTTGTTTTTATATTAACTTGGTTTGGGAATTAATTCTGTACAATGAGATTAAATAAATAGATCATGTTATTGTATGTGACAGTGACAGCTTTCTCCCTACTGCTTTTTGTGAAATTCTTTCATAGAGAAAATATTCATACAGGAATCAGAACAATTTTTCTAAGAAATCCGAAAAGGCATATATGTGCACATCATTTATAGGGTTCGATCAAGGAATAAGAAATGGACATTACTGCCGCTGCCATTTGTTTGAATGATGAGATACCTGTATAATCTTCAGAACTGCATTAACTGGTATAAAATGAAATTCCTAATAGGTCGAAAAAGTATGCATTTAATGACCTCTCTTGACCGCATAGAGGTGGACCACATTTTGAACCTCCAGCAAGTTTAAATTCATTTGGTGTAAGTACCATTACTATAGGTCATACCAAACCTGATGTATGAGTATAAACTACTTTATAAATATTGGCTCCACCAACTCCGGATCTGCCATATTTGTAGATGATGGCAAATGTTCATATTAGCAAGGCAATGATGAAGTGCATGCATGGTACCTCTGGAAAATATATTGCAAGTAAAAAGGTTTAGTAATGTTGGAATGTAGACGTTGAAAGGCCTTAAAGACCCCCCCCCCCCCCCCCCCGAGAGCCTGTCTGAAGACTTATTGGCATTGTCAAAATACCGAGGTCCCATCTATATCCATGTGTGTTTAGAACAACACTGTGAGAATGGAAATGGTTTTCATTATTCTCAATGATTTTTTCGAAGAGAGGTGCGCCATCGAAGTGCAATACGCTTTAGTACACAGCGCCACCGTGCCCCCATATTAAGATCTTCAGAGGGTTAAAATATTCGCTTTAAATATTCCATTTTAATCCTTTAACCCTTTACCCAACGAATCGGCCGCGTCCGCCCGCGTAATATGCAAATTGAGAAGTTGAAAAAATATTAGTTCCAACGAGGGGTCCCATGATATGGTTTTGTTGAAATTGGTTGGAAAATTTGAAAAAAAATTATATTTGAAATAATAAATATTGCTATCGTCTGCGTTGGGTAAAGGGTTAAATGGGGCGCAGTGGCTGAGTTGGCAGAGGTGCAGGCTGCAAGTCGAGCGGTCCTCACTCTGTCCTTGGGCAAGACACTTCACCCCATTGCCCACGCGTGTGCATGGTGGCGATGTTTACTAAAGCGTACTGCACATCGATGGTGCACCTGTCTTCAACCAATGCTAACCCTGCTTGTGTGGAGTTAGTATGTGGGGAATCTGATAGTTGCTCGCTGTTGCCCGGAGGTTCTCCCCAGGTACTCTGGCTTCCTCCACCCGTAAAACTGTCCTGGTCATGGTAAACCACTGTGCAGAAATATGTGACATTAAACACCAATAAATAAATAATCCTTTAAAAATGAGCTCATTCCAATGAAGGGTCATAAGCTATGTTTTTCAAGCAAAAATGAAAAAAGTAATTAAAACTGAATAGACATTTCTGTGTATAAAGCTGACCGGTTTTTGCCTTTATGTTGGCTAAAGGGTTAAGAATCCCTTAGTTTGGAAAGCACACTGAAAAGGTGTCCCATTCCACATAGAATTAAATGTTTCAGAAAAGAAAGCGAAAAACATTCTGTAGCCATGAGTTATATTAAAGATATTTTTTTATTCACATCGAAGTATTAAGAGGGTAAAAATCTGACCATTCAAATATTCCATTTTATTACTTTGTAACTGTGATAGGTGTTTCGAGAAAGCCACACACCACTCCATCCCAAAACCTCTCAATCCTGAGTTATGATTGAGAATAAATAGATTTAAAAAAAAATGCTTTGAAAAATGAAGGTTTCTCTCTGTCTTCAATGATTGAGACTGAAGTTTTGTAACATGATACAACATAAATATACAGTGCTGTTCAATGTAACAAAGAATTCTATCTCAGCTTTCTCTCTTGAGATTTCTGTTTTAGATAATGGTTACTGCTTCAGCTAACTCATTTCCCAGTAAATGCTGTAAACATATTTTTAACATCTAGAGTCCTAAGGCCCCACATGCCTCCAGATCGTAGATGACCAAGTACCAATGGTAGGCAGTCTATCAGTATACCAAAAACATTGAGATAGGATTGATTGTATTTGGGTTATCATGTTGACAAACGGTGCATAGAAGACATTCTATGAATGTTGTTAATTTATCGGGGTTTAATGACACTTCAACAGCTAGGCCGCCTCGTGTCATACAGTTTTTACGGATGGAGGAAACCAGAGAACACAGAGAACCACCAAACAACAACAACAAGCAACTGTCTGGCTCCCCAACATGCTAACTTCACACAAGCAGGGTTAGTGCAAGTGTATCATCGACATGCAGTATGTCTTAGTACACATCATCACTATAACATTATGTGGGCAATGGGGGTGAAGTGTTTTTGCCTAAAGACACAAGGCACTTGTCGCAGATAGGATTCAAACTGAGAACCTCTCGGCTTGCAGCCTGCACCTCTAACTGCTTAGCCACCGTGCCCCTCTATGAATGTAATGGGAATACTTTAGAGGCTTATTTTGGGGATAAAATAGTTTTAAAGAAATAAGAAATAGATTTTCAATGACAGTATTTATAGATATTCATTCAAAAATCAGATAATTTTTTCCAAGAAACCAGAAAAGGTATATATCGTCCACAGCATTCAAAGGGACCAATCAAGGGAATGCACAAGGAGGTTCAAAAATATGATTTCCAGCAATTCTGGTAATAGCCCTCATGACTCCTGTTCGACCTTGGCCCAAATTTTGAATCTCCATCAAGTGTCAACTCGTTTGGTATTAGTCCCAGGTGCATACATCATACCATGCTTGAAATATGAGCATGACCCACTTTCACAAATTTTGGCCACACCAACTTTTTACCTAAAAATGGATGTATGGACTTCAGGAATGCTTTAGAGAGTCAAAACATGTGATTTCCAGCAATTCTGAAAAAATGCATTCAATGACCCCAGGTGACCTCCGTGACCTTGACCCACATTCTTGAACCTCCATCAAGTGTCAACTTATTTAGTGTTGGCTCCAGGTCCATGCATCACACCATGCTTGAGATATGAGCCCTAGGTGACCTCCATGACCTTGACCCATATTTTGAATCTCCATCGAGTGTCGACTCATTTGGTGTTGGTCCCAGGTCCATACGTCATACCATGCTTGAGATATGAGCATGACCCACTTTCCAAAATTTTGGCCACGCCCACTTTTTTTACGTCAAAATGCATGTGTGTACGTCAGGAATACTTTAGGGGGTCAAAAAATGTGATTTCCAGTAATTCTGAAAAATGCACTCAATGACCCCTAGATGACCTCCGTGACCTTGCCCCATATTTTGAACCTCCATTGAATGTCGACTCATTTGGTGTTGGTCCCAGGTCTGTAGGTCATACCACGCCTGAGATATGGGCGTGACCCACTTTCAAAACACCCCTACAGACACCCCTGATACCCCAGGAATCTGAAACTTCTGGCTGTCTATCAGCATGCCAAAAATCAACGAGATAGGGCTATTCGTTTTCGAATTATCTTGCAGACAAAAAAGTGATGAGAAGACAGAAGACAGAAGAAGAAGAAGAAGAAGAAGAAGAAGAAGAAGAAGAAAAAAAAAAAAAAGAAGAAAAAAAGAAAGAAAAAGAAACCGTGCAAAAACAATAGTCTGTGTGTTTCACACAGACTAACAATAGTCTGTGTGTTTCACACAGACTAATGATTCATTGAGGTTAAGTGACACTACGTGGAGCATTTAGCTAATCCATAACAGACGTCTTGTCAGTACCAGTTCTTCTAAATGAATGACAATAAAGGGAGTGTGTCCGTCAGTCAGCGTATCGAGAGAGATAATATGTTATAACAGTGTATTAACCCAACAAAAGCCCATGGACATAAATGAGGAGAACCTCTCAGTACAACCCTATTCCCACGAGTGTTGATGTTAAAACACGGAATCCAAATTTTACGGACTCAGCTAGGAATCTCAATAACGGAATGCCTTATATGTATACAGGGGAAATCTGATTCAACCTTGATCAATGTTATAGTCGAGACTGAGATAGGTATAGCTAGGAAGTAATGGATGAGGTATGGGGCAGGATAACAGAAGCCAATAGTACTGGTACAAGGCCACAATGGAACAAGACTGCTGTAGAAGCTAATGATAGGACAGATAGGCCATAGACCTGTAATGGCTTTGGAGCTTTGGCGACAAGATGGAAGCGGTTGGTAAAACTACATTAGACCCATTGAGGGCTTTTACATAGCCTAATGCGACACAAAAGGGATTCTCCAAAAAGTATCCTCGATAGGTATCCTCAATAGGTATCCTCAAATAATACAATACCAGGCCATAGGTATCCTCAAATACTGAAATGAGGATAAGAGTCGTATTAAAAATCCCTCATTGAGGGATTTTTAATGGTCCTCATAACCTCAAAATTCAATGAGGCTATGAGGGATAATAAATGAGGACTCATTGAGGGTTTTTACATAGCCCTCATGGCCTCATACGACAAAAAAGGGATTCTCCTAAAGGTATCCTCGATAGGTATCCTCGAATAATACAATACCAGGCCATGGGTATCCTCAAATACCGAGATGAGGCTAAGAGTCGTAGTAAATTATGCCTCATTGAGGGATTTTTAATGGTCCTCATAACATCAAAATTCAATGAGGCTATGAGGGATAATAAATGAGGACTCATTGAGGGCTTTTACATAGCCCTCATGGCCTCATACGACAAAAAAGGGATTCCACAGTCACAGGCGTTTTCCAAAATGGGATTCCATATGATATACCTGTTAAATACTGAAATGAGGCTAAGAGTCGTTCGAGGAGTCACTCGAATGAGCAGTTACTCGATAGCTCATTTGCTCGATGAGCTTCGAGTCGTTCGAGCAATTGCTCTTAGGCTCATTTGCTCGATGAGCTTTGAGTCATTCGAAGTTGTTGGAAATCGTCAACACATCACTATCATCTGGAGTATTTCCATCGACCATGAAACAGGCTCTTGTTACCCCTCTTCTTAAAAAACCGGTACTTGATCCCGAAATTCTGAAAAACTACCGCCCTGTGTCCAACTTAAGTTTTGTTTCCAAGCTATTAGAACGTGCAGTGTCGAAACAGCTACGGGAACATCTGTCACAATGTTCGTTGTCAGAAGAATTCCAATCTGCCTATACGCCACTTAGTAGTACGGAAACAACACTCCTGCGTGTCCAGAATGACATCTTGTTGTCTATGGACCGTAAGGAGGTTTCCTGTCTTGTTCTACTGGATTTAAGTGCTGCGTTTGACACCATTGACCACGCAGTGCTTCTTAATATCCTTATGACTAGAATAGGCATCAGTGGAACAGCACATGAGTGGTTTAAATCGTATCTTTCTGATCGGACACTAAGAGTAAATGTAAACGGTACCTATTCCACTGAGGTTCCATTAGAGTTTGGTGTACCACAGGGGTCCGTCCTTGGGCCTCTGTTGTATGTTATATATGTCCTGCCATTGGGCGACATAATTCGTAAGCACGGACTTGATTTTCATTTTTATGCAGACGACACACAACTCTACATTCATTTTAGAGCCCACCAAGAGGTGTATGCAGTTCACTCGTTAGAACATTGTGTAGATGACATTAAGTCGTGGATGACGTTAAACTTTCTTAAGCTCAATCCCGACAAAACCGAAGTTATCTACATTGGATTACGTGGACAGCTTTCGAAGCTGTCCCGTATTTATCCTAATTTTGATGGCAATCTGATCTCTCCGTCCACCATGGTGCGTAACCTCGGATTTTTCATGGATGCGACATTGTCTGCTGACTACCATGTCACACAGGTGTGTCGGACATCATATTATCACTTACGAAACATCAGCAGGGTGCGCGTCGTGGTTGACGAGGATGTCGCCAAACAGTTAGTTCATGCGTTTGTCACCAGTCGCCTGGACTACTGCAATTCCTTAATGTACGGCTGTAAACGGTCCCTACTACATAAGCTGCAGCTTGTCCAAAACTGTGCTTCCCGATTGATTCTTAAAAGGAGGAAATCGTGTCATATAACACCCTTACTGTACCATCTTCATTGGCTACCCATTGAAAAACGCATTGATTTCAAAATCATCGTAACTGTCTATAAATGTCTAAATGGATTGGCCCCTACATATCTCAGCAAATTACTTCAACGATACGTTCCCACACGATCTCTGAGATCCTCCTTCACAAATAATCTTTGTCACAAGACCAGTACCCTTGTAACTGCTGGAAATCGGGCCTTCTCCGTTGCCGGACCTCTTCTCTGGAACAATCTGCCTGATCACTTGAAATCACCACAAACATATCAGACCTTCAAAACTAACCTTAAGACGCACTTATTCGGTAAAACCTATACATAAATTGCCCTTCTAAATTTATGATTGACACAGAGCTGACTTTATTTTTTTTTTTAATTTTGTAAAGCCTGAGAGCACATTTGCGTGGAGTCATGGTTCTAAACTGTATTTATTATTATTATTATTATTATTCGAGCAATGACTTTTCAGTAACTGCTCGATGGCTTATAAGGGATATTTGGGATAGGTATGCCTTGTGATATAGGTAATAGTATCCTTAGATAAGTATCCTATAAAAGGTATCCTCGATAGGTATCCTCAAATAATACAATACCTGGGCCATAGGTATCCTCAAATACTGAAATGAGTCGAAGAGTCGTTCGAGGAGTCACTCGAACGAGCAATTACTCGTTGGCTCATTTGCTCGCTGGGATTCGAGTCGTTCGAGCAATATGCCGAGTCACTCGATCGAGCAATTACTCTAAGGCTCATTTGCTCGATGGGCTTCGAGTCGTTCGAGCAATGACTTATCAGTAACTGCTCGATAGCTTATTGGCTTTGGGAATGATATTGGCTTTTGTTGTACAGAAGGGAGATAACTCTGCATACAGGATATTGGAACTCAAGCAATCTGATTGGTTAGTTATAATTTATATAAATGATCTAGATAAATGAAATAACAAGAGTACTTGGAATAGGGTCAGAACTAAAAAGAATAGACTAGAATAGCTAAATATAGTAATAATAAGCAAAGCTGTTCCAAATAATAGGCTCTTCTACGCTACTGGAGTATACTCCAGGATAAAGGAACATGGTCAGGTAGACGATAACTATTGCATACATAGATAGAAGCAGAGAATTCTGAAAGAATTCGAAATAATACAAGTTGTCGGGTTGTTTGAGGTAATTATCCAGTAAAGTCGTTCCAGAAAATACTCCGATTCAATCGAACATACCCTCCGAACATACCCCTGTCCTGTTGTAGGCCTTAGGTAACATAGCAGTCACGTGCTACGATAGAATGGCGGCCTCCTGTATACAAAATGGACGACGAAACACGTATCACCCTAACAACACGCGCTGCGCATGCGCACTCACACCACGTATCACTATGGAGATGACGTCACAACATGGCCGCTCACGCGGGTTACCATGACAACACAACATGGCGCCACTAGGTCACGTGACTATGACGTCACATGAGATCCTGCAATGAGATCCTGCAACCTGCACCTCAAATGCACCTGACATACTACTAGAAAGTGTTCCAGGGTCTCCATCACGCCCAAATTACACATCTGCACTCCTTTTCACTGTTTTTCCCAATTTTCCCCTCAGATCCAGGGACTGCGACCTCAGCTTGAACAACAGTGACCCCCAAAGGTGCCATCAAAGTACTCTTCAAAACCAGGCTTCTCTTTATCACGCAGGCCACCCCAAGACCTTTTTGATTTGACGCACTCTCGCCAATTACGGTTACATTCCTCCATGACCCTTTCTCTGATGATTTTTTTTACCCTGGTTTGCCCTAACGTCTAGGTCCGAGATCTCCAATGAGTAGTTATCTACTAGCTCCCTCACTTGGACCATCCGCCCCGTCTTGATATTTGAGCTGAAAGTTCTCAGCAACATTACTTTACACCATCGGCTGTCGGGGAGATTTACCAAATATTTAAGATAACCGAGTTTCAATAGGTCTATCCTGTCCTTGATCCCCATCCACCCAAGCTCACTCCTGATTGCTTCTAGCGCTGCGGCATTACGAAACCATGTTATCCATCGGCCTGCATCGTTCTGCAGGATTTTCAAGCTCTTAACATCCGTCTATCTAACGCTCTTTTTAATGCCCCCCCCCCCCCCCGCAGGTCTAGCGATTTCGATCTGACCCTGAACAACAGTGACCCCAAGCGAACCACCAAGATAACGTTCAAGAGCGGGCGCCTCTTTCTTACTTAGCCTGTCAAATAAGCTTTTAGATTTAACACCCAATCTCTCATTCCCATTACAATCCTCTAAAATTCTAGAAAAAAAAACTCGCCGACTGATACTGTTTTAAACCCCTAATATTTGCCCCTCAAATTGATGATTTTCGACTATTTCAAGTGTAAATGCAGGATTGAGTAGTGGGCCATGGTACGTGCGAATGCCTCCAATTGGCCACTTAAATTGCAGCTACAATTTAGCATGACCAATAAAAGCACAGACGCTAAATTGTAGCTACAATTTAATAACTAAAAACGACGTGAGGCTAATTAGGCTTCCGCAGATCTCCTATCGTGTTGTTTATTTTGCCTAAACTTGCATGGCGCGCCTGTGGGTCGGTAGGATTTGGGGTAAAGTACGTTTGTATTCGATGGGTGGTGTTAGAAGTTGTTAGAGTAAGATAGGGTTTCGTTAGAATTATGTGCTGGCCAGCACAAGTAACTTTTCGTTTGCTATGTGTCCGTGGTAAATATAGGCCTATGTAAATTTGTCAAAATTCACAACTTCAGATTTTGGTTTTAGCTCCGCTTTCCAAATATTTGTATCATAATTCACTAGTAGAATATTTATTCTATGATTGAACAGTTATCATTCCTCTGTGATATATATTGATTTATTTTGGGGATTGTGAACTGTTTTGCGGGGGGTAGAAAGGTGTGATTTGTAAGATATCTTAATACATACATATTTTTTTTTTATTTCTACACTGATCCAAGATAATGATGAAACATGGTGCCAAGGTCATGGGATGAGGAGGTCCCAGTTGCTGAAGAGTTGGTGAAGAAAAAGTGTCATTAAATTGTTATGACTGCCATGGACCGTATACCTTATCTTGTACTGTCGTATATGTATGGTGAAAAGTGATGAATTGGTGTCATTGAATTATTATGAACGCCATGGACAGTATACCTTAATCTTGTACTCGCGTATGGTGAAAAGTGATGAACTTGTGTCATTGAATTGTTATGACCGCCATGGACGATATACCTTATCTTGCACTGGCGTACGGTGAAAAGTGATGAACTTATGTCATTGAATTGTTATGGCCGCCGGGAACAGTATACCTTACCTTGTACTTAGGAATCATGGTGAAAGGTGATGGATTTGTCACTGAATTGTTGTGGTTTCCACGAACAGTGAAGATGATTTTGACAACAACATTGAAAATTTGGTGCTGTAGTATTGTTGACATTAATCAAAACATCGGTTTGCAGAGGATTCTTTTTGTGGAATGTGCAATGGAAGGTGTTGTATTAGGTCATAGTTTTGTGGCACGATTGTTTCGGTTTCTGCGTTTGTACCCCATGCTGTGAAACTTAAGTATACCTTTGGATGGGGTACAATTTATTGGAATACCGGGTGGTATGTTAAGAGATATACAGAACGTTAGGATCGAGTATATGCAAATCGGAGGAAACGATTTTGGATCATGTACGTTTCTCCATGGGTGAATTTTTGCGGGGGCTTAAGGCACTTTTAGAGAAATGGAATGTTGCTGGTGTAGAAAAGATTATATTATGCAGTATCTTTCCAATAGTATAAAGACTCGAACTGGTTATAAAAAGGACCACGTAGGACGGCCCAAGAAACAGATTTTTAACTTTTTTGGCCCTATGTCCAGTTTTTTTTCCACATAAATATTTCACAAGTTTTCAACAGCGTAGTTATATTATTCTTGTGTTAGATACCACTGGTTTTGATCTGTGTGGTACACAGTTGTTTCTTGTTTACTTGTTTCTTTACATTTCACATCACTTGTAACTTTACCTCTGCACATTGATGTCAAAATAACAAAATTTCTATAGCAGTTTTGTCGCGTGACGGTGATGCAACTGGCAGTGTTCATACGCAAGTCTGAAAGTCGGGAAAAAGTATGGAATTTTGAAAAAACGTTTTCCAGACCTGGAAAAAGTATGGAAAAGATGTTTTCATACAAATGGTGTGGAAAAAGTATTGTGGTAATAGACGGTCTCCAGTAGGCAACCCCCAATGTTCTTCAAGCGCCTTAGGAAATGGGTCTTATCAAATACCGTAGGCCACCGGAGGCTATCGAAGGTCACAGATAGCCACCGAAGGCCACCCAGTATAACTAAAATTGTTGCATTTAAAATTATTTTTGAAGTCAAACACTCTGTATTTATCGTAGAGCGAACGTGTGTAACGCTCTTTCTTCAAATTAGTTGTTTTATTTAAAAAAGAAACAATTTTCAAATGCTACCGAAGGCCACCGTCACCGATGGCCACTCTTTAATATACCTACTGTCGCAATATACAGCATGATTGAATCGGACAACCCTAAATTAGACTAGGGTGGATGTTTGTAAAGCAGTTTTTTTTCAGTAAATTCGGAGATACTTTGTGGGGGGGGGGGGGGGCTAGATTTTTCAATTTCGATCTCAGCTTACAGAGACCAGTGTTGCCGATGACCAACAAATTCATACTGCTTCAAACGAAACTGCAATTAATTCAGTCTTTACTGTTATTTTACATTTATAAGCTGATAATAATAACAACATTTCCTTTATCATTTTAATGAGATTACCGGTGGCCTTCGGTATCGCTTTCATTCAGAATAAAAAAACGGTGTTTTCAGATTGAGGACAAAATTGCTAATGGCCACCCAATATAACTGAAATTGTTGCATTTAAAAGCATCTTTGAAGTCAAACAATCTGTATTTATTGTAGAGCGAACGTTTGTAACTGGCCTGTTCATTCTCAGCTGATTTCTCCGTTTCCGACAACTATTCCCTGGCGATCAAGATTTCGGAGGGTCAATGTTAATTGGATCACAGCCAGACTCCTGTATTTACAAGGGGAGATAACTTTCCCAAGCGTAAATATCTATGACGATAAAAGTTGAGAATGAATAAAACAACTAATTTGAAGAACGAGTGTTACAAACGTACGCTTTACGATAAATAAAGACTGTTTGACTTCAAAAATGCTTTTAAATGAAACAACTGCAGTTATATTGGGTGGCCATTGGTGGCCATCGGTGGCCTTCGGTGTTGTTCGGTATTTAGTAGGAGCGTGGGAAATGACTTCCATCTCTTTGTTTGTTTGGCGCACTTACACCTGCTGAGTGAGGAATCTGAACAGTTTGCATGGTAATTCGATACTTTTGATTAACTTGTTTTGCAGGGACCTAAATCTTCAGTGTAAGTGACATTATCAAGTATGAAAATCACTACATTTGGCATCGCGGACGAAAAGATTTTGGGGATACCCTAGATTTTTCTTAAATTTATTTTGAAATTGAAGTCACGAAATTTCGTGACAAATCATCGGACTTCATTCATCACTTTCGTTTCAAATGTTTATAATTTTCCTGAATTGTTTCATCGGTCATAGCTGGAGAAGCAACGTTTTAATACTATTTTCTTGGAAAAGTGATGATAGTCGATGAAATGTTTAATTATTTAGTACTTTTGAAAAAAGTGTGACATAAAATGGAAGAAATTCTTATTTTTTTCTTGTAAAAAAATCTTTAAATTCAATTTTTTTTTAGTTTGTGGAAAATGTCCACTCATTTTTTCCTAACTAGGAGAAAATGCCCACTCTCTCATTTGAAATTAGGGGAAAATGCCGTAGGTAACACGTTTTTAGGGGAAAATGAGCAGGGGAAAATCTTCGGACCACTGCTTAATACAGTGGAACCCTGTTAATTGAAGGGTGCGACGATTTACCACAAAGAAGCACACAGAAGCACAAAGAAGCACACAGAAGCACAAAGGGGCCCACTGGTGCACATTGAACCCTTACCTCGGCGTAATATGTTCGACGTGCACGGAAAAAGAGGGCTCGTACGTGAATCGCCGGTAATTGAAAAAGGATCCCACCTTCGACTGAAACCGGCTCAATTGGGGTGTCGATTTTTACGAGTGGTTTGTAGAGACAAGTGGGACTCTACAATTTTTTTGTGATATTTTTGCGGTCGTCTGCATGCAGCAATGTTTCTCAGTTTTGTATAATTTCAGGTAGAGTCTGGTATAATTTCAGGTTGAGTCTGGACGAACAGAATTGTACGATAAAATGTGTCTTTTCACAGAAAATGAGGGCTCGTTTATGAATCACCGGTGAAATAAAAAGTACCCCACTTTGGTTTGAAACGGCTCAATGTGAATGTACGGTTGGCTTGGAAGGCGGAATTCTACAATCTTTTGTGATATTTTAACGGTCGACTGCAATGCTCCATAAAGGCCAGCGGTTTCTGATGGAATGGCCTGAATGTGCCAGCACATATACGTATTTCATATATTTTCTCATCGGGAAATTTTCATCCGGTAATTCACATTTCACAAATACTATAGATGAACAACTTGGACAATAATCTATTGAGACTCCGACATCACAAGGGTGAGGCCGACTTGCCTGAAGCTAGAGTGGTGACTCTAGCTTCAGGCAAGTCGACACCACCCTTGTGAAGATGGAGTCTCAATGGTCCATAGATGGGCCTTGTGTACATCAGTCACCTGAATTATCATCGACACAACGCTCAGTAGACCACACATAACGACCATGGTGTACGGGCAATAGTTAATAGCTAGGTACCTTTTGTATTGTAGTCATGAATTCAACAATTTGTGCCTGGCTTGACAGAGCTCTGTCAAGCCAGACCCAAACTGTTGAATACTTCATTACATACAAGGGATGTACCAAATATTGAAATTGGGGGGGGGGGGGGTGGCATACAACAGCTGCGGGTCAACTCCGGCCCCCCCCCCCCCCCCCCCCCCCCCCCCCCTGTTACGGTGTGGAAATATTATAGATATTGGTAACAGAAAGAAATCTGAGAATCAGCAACAAAACTATGAATTTAACTATTTCTGAAATTTAATTAAAAAAAATTAATATAAAAAAAATGATACAAAGATCTTTTACACTAATTGGGTTACAGAAAATAAAAACAATGGTACTTATCAATTATAGAATTAGTCCAAAGTACAGTTTGACAGAATCCAGTAATCCAGTGGTGAAGTATCTTCTGAAGAAAGTTACCAGCTGGTAGATGTGGTATTAAATCCAAGAATGTCCTCACAGAAACAGTATCCCGTAGATTTGTAATAAAATTTTCACTTTGAAATTTCAGCAGTCCTCCAATAAAATATAATAAAATGCTCCGCAAAATTCAAATGGAGTAAAAAATCCAAGAAGTGTTTGTGCCACAGGTAATTTCCAAACAATCCAGTAGAATCCTGGCTTTTCACAAAATAATATTATTCTGTTTCACAGAAAGTATAAATTCTCTTTTCCAAAACGAACAAATTCTCTTCAAAAATTCTCTTTTGGAATCAATCTTCCAGAATCACAAAGAAGCACTGCTTCTATAATAAATGCACTGTCCTAGAACAATAATAATTCTCCAATGGAAATAACTGAAGTGAGTCTTTTTGAAAGGCTTTCTAAGAATGAGTTTTTGAATTCTGTTGACAAACCTTTATATAGTAACCAGATAGAATGTTCCAGAAGATGAAAATTCTTCAATGTTCTAACAGTTTCTAGGGGATTCTGTTAAAGTTCAAGTAAACAAGGTCACTGACCTATTTAAACAATTAAACAATCAACAGCTATATGTACAATATATCAGTGTAACAAAGATGTAAACAAGGTCACTGAGTGCAAATGAGTTAGACCAGTCAGAAAATGCAGAAATAAAAAAAATATCTTTCTCATATAATTATCTACTTATGGATATATCAATCTCAATATAATATGGGGGCTATAACACACCCCGCCTTAAAAGAAAAAGTTTGAAGGTACTGAAAACTTTTTACATAATTTTAGCAGACTCTGACTGGTTTACAATACACACACACCATAATCTTCACAATTTTTTTTTTTTTTAATAAACATAGATACACTTGAAGTGAAAAGGGACCGATCATATCATTTTAAATTAGGATATTCTGGAAAGAGCATCAGCTACAACATTATCTCTTCCCCGAAATATGCCTAATCTCTAAATTATATTCTTGAAGGGCTAAACTCCACCGCAACAATCTTTGATTCTTGTTTTTCATTTTATTGATAAATGTTAAGGGGTTATGATCGGTGTAAACTGTAATTGGACATTGGGCGGTTCCTAGATACACATCAAAATGGGTTAATGCCAAAATTAGAGCCAAAGTTTCTTTTTCTACTGTAGAGTAATTCTTTTGATGTTTGAGAAATTTTCTGGAAAAATAACATACAGGGTGATCAATACCTTGGGAATCTTCCTGGGCAATATACCCACCTGCTCCATTGTCACTTGCATCTATGAATAATTTGAAGGGCTTTTCATAATTGGGACTGGCCAGGACAGGGGAATTATTTAATAAAGTTTTTATTCTGTTAAAGGATTTCTGACATTCCTCAGTCCAAACAAACTTAACCCCTTTTGCTCAATAAACTGGTCAAAGGGGAGACAACATCTGAAAAATTTAAACAAAATTTTCTATAATATCCAGCCATGCCTAAGAATCTCATGAGCTCTTTTTTAGAGTTTGGTACTGGAAAATTTACAATGGCATCAACTTTAGCCGCAATCGGCCTCACCTGCCCCTGCCCACAACATGACCTAAATAATTTACAGTTGCTTTGCCAAATTCTGATTTTACCAAGTTAATAGTTAGGTTGGCTTGGGTCACTCTGTCAAAAAAATTCTTGAATATGCTTTAGATGATCAGCCCCAATTTGTATCTGTGTGTATAATAACATCATCAATATAAGCTTCACTGTGATCTAGGTCTGCAATTAAGTGGTTAACCATGCGCTGGAACGTTGCCGGAGAATTTTTCATGCCAAAAGGGGTTACTTTATATTGATACAACCCAAATGGGGTAACAAAAAGCAGATATTTCTTTTGCTTTTTTCTGTTAAAGGGACTTGCCAATAACCCTTTAACAAGTCAAATTTTGTCACAAATTTAGCATGGCCAAGTTTGTCAATGCAGTCATCAATTCTTGGAATTGGATAATTGTCTGTTTTGGTGAGGCTGTTCACCTTTCGGTAATCCGTACAAAATCGGTAACTGCCATCAGGTTTTGGGGACGAGTTTACAGGGCGAACTCCAGTTGCTATGGCTAGGTTCTATGATATCATTGTCCAGCATATACTGTATTTCCTTTCGCATGATCTCAGCTTTGAAAGGGTTCAATCTGTATGGATGCTGTTTGATGGGATTTGCCTCTCCTACATCAACATCATGAAAAAATACAGATGTCCTACTAGGCACATCGGGAAATAAGTGTTGATATTTGAAAATTAAATCAACTAAATCCTTTCTTTGGTCAGGCAGTAAATAATCAGTTTTATTTTGTAGATCTCTCAGGACATCTGAGTTCTGTAACTTTAGAGGTACATTTTCGCCGCCTTCATGAATATCCTCTACAGGATTTTTCCAGCTCATCCATGTGGGTGACTGTTGAGACTGGTAGAGAGTTTGGTTTCTCTCTCATAATAAGTTTTCAACATATTTATATGGCACAGCTGAGTATTTTTGAGTCTATCGGGAGTCTCAACAACATAATCAGTATCACTGATCTTGTGCTTAACAATATAAGGGCTGAAATATCTTGCTTGTAAAGCATTGCCCTTTAAAGGGAATAATACTAGCACCTTGTCCCCAGATTTAAAGGTGCGAAATTTCGCCTTTTTGTCATACCAGGTCTTCATATGACTCTGGGCTTTCTGTAAATGTTTATTTGCCATTTCTCTGGCCTGGTGCAATTTTTCCTTAAAAGTGGACACATAGTCCAGAGGAGAGAAATTTCAGGTGGCTCTTCCTCGAGCCATTTCTCCTTCAAAGCAGTGAGTGGACCCCTCACTGAGTGTCCAAACACTAATTCAAAAGGGCTGAACCCCAGAGATTCCTGTACAGTCTCACAGACTGCAAATAAGAGGAGATGTACTCCTTCATCCCAATCCTTCTCATTATCCTCCCCATATGCCTTTATCATGGTCTACAGTGTTTGATGAAAGCGTTCTAGAGCTCCTTGACTTTCGGGATGGTAGGCACTTGATGTGTACTGCTTAATTTTGAGCTCATACATCACCTGCTGAAAAATGTTTGACATAAAATTTGAGCCTTGGTCCGATTGCACTGACCTGGGTAGACCGAAAGTCGTGAAAAATTTTATCAAGGGCCTTAACTATAGTCTTAGTTTTAATATTTCTTAGAGGAATAGCCTCAGAAAATCGTGTAGAAAGCACACATGATGGTAAGAAGATATTTATTTCCAGATCTTGTTCTAGGCAATGGGCCAACACAGTCAATAATAATTCTACTAAATGGCTCCTCAAAAGCAGGGATTGGTTGAAGGGGAGCAGGAGGAATCTTCTGGTTGGGTTTTCCTACAATTTGACAGGTGTGGCAGGTTTTACAAAATTCGACAACATCCTGTCGAAGCTTGGGCCAGTAAAAACACTGTTGAATACGAGAGTAGGTTTTCCTAACTCCCAAAAGTCCAGCCATTGGATTTTCATGAGCCAGGCTTATTATTTCATTCCGGTATTTAGTGGGGACAACTATTTGATAAATAACCTCCCAGTCACTATTGGAGGGTACTTCTGGTGGTCGCCATTTCCTCATGAGTACATCAGATTTTTTAAAATAACAGACAGGGGAGTTTTGGGCTTCTGTCTCTGTTAGAGCCTTTTCACGTGGCTCGGGCAAGGTCAGGATCACTTTCCTGTTCCTGAATTAAAGATGTCCGGGAAATGACATTCAAGGAGGTCCCCCTATCACTCTCAGGTGTAGTGGCCCTCTTTACAATGTCTGGACGAGTCATCACTTTGACTCAAAAAGGTCTGAGACAAATCAATGTCTTCAGAATCCGTAATTCTGTGACAGTTCTTATCCTCAGCTTTGCTATTTAAATCAACACAATTGAGGTTGTTATCAACCTCAGTTTTCTTTGCCATGGACCGAGTCACAGCACATGCTGGAAAGGCAAAAGGAAAACATTCCTTCAAATTAATAATACTTTCATCTGTGCTCGGGCTTATCCACCACTTGAGGTTCTACAGTGACTTTGGTCACCAGCTAAGTCATTTCCCAATAATAAAGAAATACCTTTTACAGGTAGAGTAGGTCTGATTCCTACTGTCACAGTCCCATTTACTAAGCTACTTCTTAAATTTATTTTATGAAGTGGGACCTTTAAAGAGTTTGACTCAATACCTGATATTAGAACTTGTGCCCCTGTAGCACTTTCTTCAGAAAATGGCAAAATGCCTTCTAACATTAAATGACTGAGTAGCCCCTGTGTCTCTCAGTATTTTTATTGGTAAGGAACAGTGTTTATCCCCATCAAGGGAAAACAAAGCCTTCAGAAATAAATGGCTTATAATTTTCTAAAGCGTCTTGCTTTATAACATAATTTTCAGGGCATGGAGCACATGCTAGTGCATTCTGTGAAGTAGAGGACTCATTTTTCCTTTTTAACAGCCAGCAATCAGATAATAAATGACCTGGTTTCTTACAATAATTACAAGTTTTAGTTGAACTGTTGGGTCGTAATGGTGTAGGGCTGGCATTGGATGACTTATTCTCATTAGGCTTCTCGATTAAATTTAGGTGGTGAAAAGTTTGTAGGATGGGAAGGATGATTGGAAGGATGTGTTTTATCTGAAGTTGGTTTAGGTCCACTTTGGAAAGAGTTCTTGTGAAGCCAAAAATTTGTAGAGTTACGACTCATTTTATGAGTTAAGGCATAGTCATCTGCTAGTACTGCTGCTCTATTTAATGTGTCAACTTTTTGTTCATCCAGGTGGGCCTTTATATCTGAATGTATCTTTCCTTTAAACTCTTCAATCAGCATCATTTCTTTTAATTTTGTAAAATCTTTCCCTATTTTCTTTTGAGTGGCACCACCTGTCAAATAAATTTTGCTTTTCTCTGGCAAATTCCACATGAGTTTGATTTTCATTTTTATAATAATTTCTGAATTTCTGCCTATAGGCCTCTGGAACAAGTTCATATGCCTTGAGTATAGCCTCTTTAACAGTATCATAATTATTGCTTTGCTCAGAAGATAGAGCGGAATAGATTTTCTTGGGCCTTTCCTTTCAAAACACTTTGCAGTAGCAAAGTCCAGACATCCCTTGGCCATTCTAAACTTGTTGCCCACTTTTTCAAAATGTGAAAAAATATTTATCAACTTCTTTTTCTTGAAAGGGGGGGAACTAGCCTAACATGTTTAGTTGCATCAAATCTACTTGGAGAAATTTACATTTGAGCCTTGACGTTGAGATTCTAATTCTTTTATTTTTATTTCCTTTTGGGCCTGAATTTCTAATTCTTTTAAGTGCATTTCTTTTTGAGCTTCTATTTCCCTTAATTTTAATTCCCTATCCTCTTTTTCTTTTTGAGCCCTGAATTTGTTCCCTTTCTTTTTGAGCCTGAATTTGTTCCCTTTCTTTTTGAGCTTCCAATTCTTTTAATTTCATTTCATTTTCCTGCCTTTTCATTTCTTGTTGCATTTCTAATCTCTTTAGTTCCAATTCTAACTTTTTAAGTTCAAGAGCATCAGTAGGTTGTGGTTCAGCGACAGGTGACCCAGACTGAGGCAAAAGACCCTCCTCAATATAATGATTAACAATGAGCTGTTTAAGTTTATGCTTGTTCAGACCAGGGGTGGCAGGTAATTTTAGATACTGAGCAAGTTGAAATAAATCCTCCTTCTTAAGAGATTCTAAAAGGGCCAAACTAGGAGATCTTTCAAAATTCAGAAATAAATTCTGTCACAATAAATACCATGATGAAAAGGTTTGCTGGTTCTCAGAATATAAATAATAATACTGAAATTTTCTAAGAAAATTTAAATGTTTTGAAAGTGAGCCAAAATAATAATTGCAATTTGCAATTTTCTCGTTATCTAATTTTCAATCTCGGCAACGAGCCCCCAATTTCTGTTACGGTGTGGAATTATTAATGATATTGGTAACAGAAAGAAATCTGAGAATCAGCAACAAAACTATGAATTTAACTATTCTGAAATTTAATTAAAAAAAATTAATATAAAAAAAATGATACAAAGATCTTTTACACTAATTGGGTTACAGAAAATAAAAACAATGGTACTTATCAATTATAGAATTAGTCCAAAGTACAGTTTGACAGAATCCAGTAATCCAGTGGTGAAGTATCTTCTGAAGAAAGTTACCAGCTGGTAGATGTGGTATTAAATCCAAGAATGTCTCACAGAAACAGTATCCCGTAGATTTGTAATAAAATTTTCACTTTGAAATTTCAGCAGTCTCCAATAAAATATAATAAAATGCTCCGCAAAATTCAAATGGAGTAAAAAATCCAAGAAGTGTTTGTGCCACAGGTAATTTCCAAACAATCCAGTAGAATCCTGGCTTTTCACAAAATAATATTATTCTGTTTCACAGAAAGTATAAATTCTCTTTTCCAAAACGAACAAATTCTCTTCAAAAATTCTCTTTTGGAATCAATCTTCCAGAATCACAAAGAAGCACTGCTTCTATAATAAATGCACTGTCCTAGAACAATAATAATTCTCCAATGGAAATAACTGAAGTGAGTCTTTTTGAAAGGCTTTCTAAGAATGAGTTTTTGAATTCTGTTGACAAACCTTTATATAGTAACCAGATAGAATGTTCCAGAAGATGAAAATTCTTCAATGTTCTAACAGTTTCTAGGGGATTCTGTTAAAGTTCAAGTAAACAAGGTCACTGACCTATTTAAACAATTAAACAATCAACAGCTATATGTACAATATATCAGTGTAACAAAGATGTAAACAAGGTCACTGAGTGCAAATGAGTTAGACCAGTCAGAAAATGCAGAAATAAAAAAAAATATCTTTCTCATATAATTATCTACTTATGGATATATCAATCTCAATATAATATGGGGGCTATAACACCCCCCCCCCCTCCACCAGAAAAAATATCTACGCCATTGGCTACTAGCAGAGATACGGCCATATCTCATCCTCTCCCCTAGTTCGTCTATGTTCCCACGTCATTATAAATGACAAGAATCGAAAGTTTGTTTGTGATTTATTTCTGTTTACGAAAACGAATGTACAAACAGATGAATGAACATAGAAAAAATAAATGAACAATAGTGACGAATGGTTTGATTTGATTGGATATTGTATGAATAAGTGAACAATGAATGAATGAATGAATGAATGAAACAGAAATAAAAAACATCGAACTAAATGACAAATTATAAATTATGAATACGTGAACGAACAAACGAATGAACAGATAAATGATTGAATGAATGAATGAATGAAACAAGCAGAATTAAAAAACATCGAACTAAATGACAAATTATAATATAACAGCAGTTATTTTTTTATTTTACCGGCTTTTTCTGCTTTTGGTCTTTTTCTCTGACCTGGTTTTCGGGCAACAGCGTTAACTTTTGGGATTGTGAAGTCACAGTTTGAAGCTTTGATAGTATCACTGTTATCTACTAGATTCGTTTGTAACAAGAACTTTTGGAATAATTTTTTTTTATCCTGGTCGGTTTTGGCACACCACATATCGTGTGAACAGGAAAATTTTTTGTAGCTTGGAGCTACCTTGTAGTTTCCAGTACAATGCATTGCGCGTTTCATGTCTAGCATCTGCAAATTCGTCACACTAATTAGTTTTTCTACTAACTCAGGTAATTTTTTTGCTTTCCATTGCACCGCACACTTTAAAATGTTGTTCATAGACTCTGTCCCATTGTTTGTCCACGAAGACGATTTTCCATCAATAGTGGGTTTGCACACATTAGCCCATAGCAAACACTTCAGTTTGTTTTCAAAATATTTCTCAAATAAGGGGTACTTGTTGAAATATTCCCCCAGACCACTAATGCTGCTTTCAAAATCGTATGTGTCGTCGGACCCCACCAAACCGCTGGTATCAAAGATGAGATGAATAATTCTTTTTCGGTCACTAGACGTGCAGCCAAATAACGTGTGCTCTTCCTCTTCACTGTGAATCACAGGTGCATTTGACGCCTACATCACAGTTAACCGACCACCCAATTGAAAAAGGTCGCCGATACATTCTAACGCATCTATCGTATCACCAACGTTAGTCTGAATTAAAAGCACCTACATTCAACAATTCAGCATGCCTCCACAAATGTGCCTTATTACGCATGCCAAATACTGATACGGTGTCACAAATAAAACATATTACACGCCGTCATAATATAGGCTGTGTCGCTTAGTGGAATAAATACAAGCGCCCATACGATTATTAACCGAGAAATTACAGGCGCATTTAATGCCTACATTACGGTTAATGGACCACTAATTGTATCACGGTCCCTGATGTACATCGTATCAGCCAAACAACGCGTGCTTCTTTTCTTCACTGTGAATCACAGGTGCACTCGACGCCTATATCACAGTTAACCAACCATCAATTGTATAAAGGTCGCCGATACATTCTAACTTATTTATCGTATCACCAACGTTAGTCTGAATTACCTAACTGTCATCAGACGGATACACTCTAATGTCAACAATGACTCACCCAGATCAATGGATGGAGCTATGAATCATACATAGCTAGCATGTCGAATCACGATTTGACTTAAATAAACTGAATTACACGACAAACAGCACTTATCAGACTCCAGTTTTTGAAATGAGTCGTATGCTGGAATAAACACGAGAACTAGTCCTGGCGGAATACACATAACTCAGCCACAAGTTCTATGCGCAGCACATTGTAACCATATTGGGACTCCCACGGTTGCTTCCGACTTGCTCGTGGTGCCTGCCCTCCCCCCATTTACACTTAAACTTAAAGTTTTAACACCCGCATATTCAACCAGAGCTTGGCGGCGTGAATCGCTCTCAATATATGTAACTCTCTTTCGGTAGTCGGCATCCCCTTTGAGTTTAGTGTAATACCTGTGAAATACGATAATGTCATCTGGATCAGGCTGGGGGTTCAGCTCGATATATTTGGTTTGTTTATCAATTTTTGACTGAATGCAGTAATTGCCACTTCTTTTGTACACAGTTTTTAATTTGCCCGACTCTGTTTTAACATAGGCGTGATTGACAGTGCTCGCCGAGTGGCTGTCCCATACTCCACAGTCGTCTGCAACTTTACCTCTGTTATCGACTATCATAAACACGTTGTTTTTTTGACCGTTTGGAATATTTTCTAAAACATTTACTGTGTTGGTAAGATGAAAATATGACTCATCGATAGATAGAAACTTTCCTGGTGTGGGTAGCGAAGATAGCTTGGACTCAATCAACTCTGTTTCAGTATCTACAAGCACATTTTTTGTGTTGTCTGTGGTATCACTGCTCGCGTTACTTATCTCAAAATTAGACGTGTTATCTGAGTTACAGGAGTCACTTAACTTATCAACGAAAACACTGTCTGAGTCGTCCGATAGCACTATGTCAGAATGAGATTCAGATAAAGAAGAGTTGGATGAAAGGCTAATTGGATTTGTCTCCGAGTCAGATGAAATAACAAACCGTTGTCGTTTGGCCGGTGGTTCCCTAATTGGGATGCATCGCTTATATAACGGAACGAAATGGTTGACATACTTCACGGTCTGCACAGACGGTGTGCCCGCACTTGTCCACAACAATGTAATTTGGTGATCAGTAGTCTCAGAAGAACAATATACATAGTTTAATGTTCTGTAAGCAATATCGGCTGTGCCATTAATTGGGGGGTATATCATTTCAATGTTATGTTTTACAACTGTACTTAATGCTGATATAGTCCAAACACTGGAATATCCACCAAGGCGAGCACAATCCAGACAAGTTTCATCATAAGAAGGTGAAATGTCGATCACATCTTTTGCATTTGGCAAAGAGGAGTTTCGATTTAAATAGTACTGCTCATTGAGGATCATTTCAACACAGGTGCGTACACGAAGTTCAGTGGAGAGGTCTTCATTTCCAAAAAAGAGAAGCGAAACGGCATTAAAAAGGCAATTGCCATCTGTTGATGTTCTTAGTGGCGTACCTGAAATGAGAACATTTAGATTAGTTGCAGGTAATTGTGCTTTTGCCGATTCTAATATTAAACAGTGATAATGAAATGGAAACGGGGGGGGGGGGGGGGGGGGGGGGGGGGAGAGTACGAGCCCTCTTTTTCCGTGCACGTCGAACATATTACGCCGAGGTAAGGGTTCAATGTGCACCAGTGGGCCCCTTTGTGCTTCTGTGTGCTTCTTTCTGCTTCTGTGTGGTAAATCGTTGCACCGTAATTGAATAACCACTTTTCCAATGAAAATTATTCAGTTAACAATAACAGGAGTATTCAGTGAACAGGGATTGTGCCGCTTTCCTGTATTCTAGAGATAAACTAAGCATTGATATTATTATATCTTGTTTGACAGAGCTCTATGAGTTCTGTCTAACAAAATATAATAGATTAAATGTCTTGAATTACTGAGGCCAAATAGGTCTATAAACAAAGAAAAACTGCGGAGAGTCAGGGTAATTTCTCGACAGGTTACAAGATTTTTTATTAGCTCAACTTTGGCGAAGCCAAATTTGAGCTTATGCCATGGCCAGTCGTCCGTCAACAATTCAATACGGCTCGGGCTGGGCACCGTATTTATGAACCGATCTTTACGAAAATTCTGGGGTACCTTTGTTATGACCGTGGGACGAGAATGAGTGTTTTGGGGTCCGATCCGAAATTCAAGTTGGCCGCCGGCAGCCATTTTGTACAAAATTAGGTGCAATCAGATTTTTGCGCAGAACTTCCATATGAAATAGCTGATTTGAATAATTGTTTGTATGAATGTTTAGTACCATGAGATACATTACATATAATACAGGGTTTTTGTCTCGTGCGTAAATTATGCAAATTAGACTAACTTTGATGTATTTAGTGTTAAATTCAGCACTCTAAGTGCAAATGCCAATACAACTCGGGCTAGAGCCTAGTAGAGGCCGTATTTATGAACCGATCTTAACGAAACTTCTTGGGTACCTTTGGTATCACCGTGGGATGAGAACGAGTGTTTTGGGGTCCCGTCCGAAATTCAAGATGGCCGATGGCAGCCATTTTGTACAAAATTAGGTGCAATCAGATTTTTGCACAGAACTTCCATATGAAAGCACTGATTTGAATAATATTGTGTGTGAATGTTTAGTACCATGGGATACATCACATAATAATATAATACAGGTTTTTTCTTGTGCAGAAATTATGCAAATTAGATGAACTTTGATTTTTTCAGTGCTACTTACACACAGTTAGTACACATGTCAATACGGCTCAGACTAGAGTCTGTATTTATGAACCGATCTTCACGAAACGTCTTGGGTACCTTTGTTATCACCTTGGGACGAGAACGAGTGTTTCTGGGTGCGGTCCAAAATTCAAGATGACTGCCAGTGTCCATTTTGTACCAAAATTAGGTCTAATCAGTTTTTTGTACACAACTTCTATACGGCTCAGGCTAGATGCCGTATTTATGAACCAATCTTTACGAAACTTCTTGAGTACCTTTGTTATCACCGTGGGATGAGAACGAGTGTTTCTGGGTGCGGTCCAAAATTCAAGATGGCTGCTAGTGGCCATTTTGTACTGAAATTAGGTCCAATCAGTTTTTTGTCACAACTTCTATACAGCTCGTATTTATGAACTTATCTTCACAAAACTTCTTTGGTACCTTTGTTTTCACTTTGGGACAGGAATGAGTGTGTTTTGGGGTGCCTTTTTTATCACTGTGCTATGAGAACAAATATTTTGGTGTTCAGTCAGACCCACTCTGGGACTCAAAGATTTCTTTTTTAGTTTAGCATCTGACTGTCACCCACCTTTACAATACTTTACCTATACATTTGTTATAGGCTACGGTCAGTATTTATGTACAGACCGTTACAATACTTTATATGTACCTTTGTTATCAGGTCATTACCTAGATGTTTGTCATTGCTGTCGCATACTATACATGTACATGTCTTAAGTTGCGCTACAGTGTCATTGACACTTTCATATAGAATTTGTCCACAATTGTCTAAAATAAATAATTCTTAAATATATAAGAAAAGACCGGAGATGCAAAGTATGAATTTAAATCACACAGCCAGGTCTACGGATCACAGAGCACAATCATACCTCCACACTGAAGAATATGTTGCACATCAGGAGGTCACATTCTGTTTGAATACACTTCACATAGTGGTGAACAAAACAGAATGACATGCTGCGATGCTTCACATTGGGTCTTATGTTGGGGAGGTTTGGAAAGGGGTTGTCCTACATCATACAAATCAAATGTTTAGAAAGGAAATGAATAGTTTTTGTTTGTCATTAACAGTCGAAGTGTGTGTGATTTATTTTGAAATATTCACTGATATTCTGATTCAAGTGCATAGCACTAATAAGTATACATCTGCACAGGCCAACTGGGGAAAATTGTTTTTGGGAGTGGGTCGTTTCACAGAACCCAAAACAGGGTCACGGAAACTCTGGTTGTAATGTAGATCGATAACCCTAAATCCATAATTTAACCTTTTACCCAATGTACATGATATAAAAAGTTCAATATTTTAAATATTACTTTTTCACTTTTAAAAAAAAAAAATTTCAACAAAACCATATCAAGTGATCCCTCATTGGAACGAGTTTTCTCCGAGACAGAAACTTCCAGTCTCTGATAAAGTGTTAGGACAAGCAAAGTTTCCGCCAATGGATCTCTGTGGGTTGAACTCTGAGGTCAATTTGCTAAACTGCTTATCTTTCTTATTTATCACTTTTTTAGCCTAATTATTTATCCTTTAACCCTTTTTCTAATGAATTGACCGTATCCACCCACTTAATTTACAAATTAAGCAGTTGAAAAAAAACAACATTAAAACAAAACCATAACATGTGACCCCTTCTTTGGAACGAGCTCGATGAGCTCCTTCCAGTGAGGGATCACATGATATGGCTTTGTTCAAATTTTTTGAAAAAAATTGGGAAAAAAAACCAAAAATATTTTGATAAATTTTGATATCATCTGTGTTGGATAAAGGTTTTTTTTGCCTGGTTTTTGGCTCACCAACATTAGTTGTGTGAGCCTATGGCATAGCCCTCATGTCCATGTCCGCGTCCGCGTCCTCTCTTAAATATTTTGAACTTTTGTGTACAGGTTTTGATTTTTTGGCTTTTCAAATTTTTTTTTAGTTTCAGCATATTGCTATAGTGGTTCACTATAACATTTAACTCTTTTCCAGGGTATTATGTCGTAATTTTAACCCTTTGAATCAAATTTTAGACTTATTTTGAAGTTTGCGTGCAGGTTTTGATGGTTTTTTTTTCCTTTCTTTCAAGTGGAAATTTACCTTGCAGCATATGTCCATGCTTTCTATTGTATGTAAACATGCATCTTAGGGCTATGTTTGTATTATTTAACCCTTTTCCTGCTGAATTACTTCAATTTTGGACTTTTATGTACAGCTTTTGGACTTAGGCTTACAGCTTCTTACTTTTATGTACAGGTTGTGATAAAAAAAAAAAAAACAATTTCAAGTGAGGTTGACCTCACTGCATATTGCAGTGGTGGTTATTATAACATTGATATCTTTCCAGTACATTTTTAAAAATTTTTTAACCCCTTCAATAGATTTTTAGACTTATTTTGACGTTTGCGTGCAGGTTTTCATGTTTTGTTTTTTTTTTCCTTTCTTCCAAGTGTAGAGTTTCTGCATATTGCTATGGTGGTTCACTATAACATTTAACTCTTTTCCAGGGTATTTTGTCTTAATTTTAACCCTTTGAATCAAATTTTAGACTTATTTTGATGTTTGCGTGCAGGTTTTGATGTTTTTTTTTTCCTTTCTTCCAAGTGGAGATTTACCTTGCAGCATATGTCCATGCTTTCTATTGTATGTATACATGCATCTTAGGGCTATGTTTGTATTATTTAACCCTTTTCCTGCTGAATTACTTCAATTTTGGACTTTTATGTACAGCTTTTGGACTTAGACTTACAGTTTCTTACTTTTATGTACAGGTTGCGATAAAAAAAACAATTTCAAGTGAGGTTGACCTCACTGCATATTGCAGTGGTGGTTATTATAACATTGATATCTTTCCAGTGCATTTTTAAAATTTTTTTAACCCTTTGAATAGTATTTTAGACTTATTTTGACGTTTGCGTGCAGGTTTTCATGGGTTTTTATTTTCCTTTCTTCCAAGTGTAGATTTACCTTGTAGCATATGTCCATGCTTTCTATTGTATGTAAACATGCAGCTTAGGGCTACGTTGTATTCTTTAACCCTTTCCCTGCTTAATTACTTCAATTTTGGACTTCTTTTGTTTACAGGTTTGGATTTTTGTGCTTTTAAAAAGATTTTTTTCTTCTTTGCATATTGCTGTGGGGGTTCACGATAACATTTAACTCTTTTCCAGGGTATTTTGTCTTAATTTTAACCCTTTGAATCAAATTTTGGACTTATTTTGACGTTTGTGTGCAGGTTTTGATGTTTTTTTTACTTTTATGTGCAGGTTTTGAGGTTTGTCTTTCTTCTCTTCCAAGTGGCAACTTACCTTGTAGCATATTGCCATGGTTCCTATTTTATGTTAGGATGCTTCTTGGGGCTATTATTATATTATTTAACCCTTTAGCTGCTTATTTACTTTAATTTTGGACTTTTGTGTGCAGGTTTTGTACTTTTGTGTGCAGGTTTTGATATTTTTTTTTAAGTGGAGTTTTACCTCACTGGCATATTACCATGGTGGTTACTGTAACATTTTCAGGGTATTTTTCTAAATTTTAACCCTTGGAAACAAATGTGATACTTTTATGTGCAGGTTTTGAGGTTTGTCTTTCTTTTCTTCCAAGTGGATATTTTTCAAGTAGACTTTCACCTTACTGGCATGTTGCCATTGTGGTTACTGTGACAGGGTATTTTTCTCAATTTTAACCCCTTGAAACAAATGTGATACTTTTTTTTTACTTTTATGTGCAGGTTTTGAGGTTTGTCTTTCTTTTCTTCCAAGTGGTGACTTACCTTGTAGCATATTGCCATGGTTCCTATTTTATGTTAGGATGCTTCTTGGGCTATTTTTATATTATTTAACCCTTTAGCTGCTTATTTACTTTAATTTTGGACTTTTCTGTGCAGGTTTTGTACTTTTGTGTGCAGGTTTTGATGTTTTTTTTCAAGTGGAGTTTTATCTCACTGGCATATTGCCACGCTGGTTATTGTAATATTTTCAGGGTATTTTTCTAAATTTTAACCCTTTGAAACAAATGTGATACTTTTTTTACTTTTATGTGCAGGTTTTGAGGTTTGTCTTTCTTTTTTTCAAAGTGGAGACTTACCTTGTAGCATATTGCCATGGTTCCTATTTTATGTTAGCATGCTTCTTAGGGGTTGTTATTATTATATTATTTAACCCTTTAGCTGCTTATTTTGTTTAATTTTGGACTTTTGTGTGCAAGTTTTGAACTTTTTTTTTTTTACTCCAGCCACCCCTTTACATTGGCCACCTGTTGGTGAGCCACGGGGTACTGTTACCCCCCTCCAGTTTAGCTCAACTTTGGCGAAGCCAAATTTGAGCTTATGCCTTGGCCAGTTGTCCGTCGTCCGCCTGTCCGTCAACAATTCAATGCGACTCGGGCTAGAGGCCGTATTTATGAACCGATCTTTACGAAACTTCTTGGGTACCTTTGTTATGACTGTGGGACGAGAACAAGTGTTTTTGGGTCCGATCCGAAATTCAGGTTGGCCGTCAGCCGCCATTTTGTACCGACGATGCAGAAATCTGTTTTTTGTACAGAACTTCCGTATGAAAGCGCTGATTTGAATAATTTTTTGTATGAATGTTTAGTACCAACTACCATGGGATACATCACATATAATACAGGTTTTTTTCTCGTACGTAAATTATGCAAGTTAGACTAACTTTGATGTATTTAGTGTTACTTTCAGCACTGTAAGTGCAAATGCTAATACGGCTCAGGCTAGAGGCCGTATTTATAAACCGATCTTTACGAAACTTCTTGGGTACCTTTGGTATCACCGTGGGACAAGAACGAATATTTTGGTGCAGTCCGAAATTCAAGATGGCCGATGGCAGCCATTTTGTACAAAATTTGGTGCAATCAGATTTTTGCACAGAACTTCCATATGAAAGTGCTGACTTGAATAATTTTTTGTGTGAATGTTTAGTACCATGGGATACATCACATATAATACAGGTTTTTTTCTCGTGCAGAAATTAAGCAAATTAGACTAACTTTGATCTATTTAGTGTTACTTTCAGCACTGTAACTGCAAATGCCAATACGGCTCGGGCTAGAGGCCGTATTTATAAACCAATCTTTACGAAACGTCTTGGGTACCTTTGGTATCACCGTGGGACGAGAACGAGTGTTTTTGGGTGCGGTCCGAAATTCAAGATGGCTGATGGCAGCCATTTTGTACAAAATTAGGTGCAATCAGATTTTGCACAGAACTTCCATATGAAAGTGCTGACTTGAATAAATTTTTGTGTGAATGTTTAGTACCATGGGATACATCACATATAATACAGGTTTTTTTCTCGTGCAGAAATTATGCAAATTAGATGAACTTTGATTTTTTCAGTGCTACTTACACACAGTAAGTGCACATGTCAATACGGCTCGGGCTAGAGGCTGTATTTATCAACCGATCTTCACGAAACTTCTTGGGTACCTCTGTTATCACCTTGGGATGAGAACGAGTGTTATTGGGTGCGGTCCAAAATTCAAGATGGCTGCCAGTGGCCATTTCGTACAGAAATTAGGTCTAATCAGTTTTTTGTACAGAACTTCTATATGGCTCAGGCTGGAGGCCGTATTTATGAACAGATCTTTACGAAACGTCTTGGGTACCTTTGTTATCACCGTGGGATGAGAACGAGTGTTTTTGGGTGTGGTTCAAAATTCAAGATGGCCACAAGCAACCATTGTGTACCAAAATTAGTGCAATCAGTCTTTTGTACAGAACTTCTGTATAAAAGTTCTGATTTGAATAAATTTTTGTATGGATGTTTAGTAAAATGGAATACATCACATATAGTACGGGTTTTTTTCTCGTGCAGAAATTATGCAAATTAGATGAATTTTGATTTATTTAGTGCTATTTATACACTGTAAGTGCACATGTCAATACGGCTCGGGCTAGAGGCTGTATTTATCAACCGATCTTCACGAAACTTCTTGGGTACCTTTGTTATCAACCTGGGACGAGAACGAGTGTTTCTGAGTGTGGTCCAAAATTAAAGATGGCTGCCAGTGGCCATTTTGTACCAAAATTCGGTCCAATCTGTTTTTTGTCACAACTTCTATACAGCTCGTATTTATGAACTGATCTTCACGAAACTTCTTGGGTACCTTTGTTTTCACCTTGGGACAGGAATGAGTGTGTTTTGGGGTGCCTTTGTTATCACTGTGCTATGAGAACAAATATTTTGGGGTTCAGTCAGACCCACTCTGGGACTCAAAGATTTCTTTTCTATTTCGCATCTGACTGTCACCCACCTTTACAATACTTTACCTATACATTTGTTTCATGCTACGGCCAGTATTTATGTACAGACCGTTACAATACTTTATATGTACATTTGTTATCAGGTCATTACCTAGATGTTTGTCATTGCTGTCACATTCTATACATGTACATGTCTTGACAAGTTGAGCTACAGTGCCATTGACACTTTCATTTCTATCCTGAATTGGCTGGTAAGTTGGTTAACAATAATGATGAAGCACACAGAACTCTGTCAAATAAGATATTACAATAAATGCTTGTATTCAAAATGCTGAGGCCAACTGGGAAATTCGGTGATTGCCAGTCAGGGTAATTTCTTGAGATACATTGTATTACAAGATTTTTATTAGCTCAACTTGACAAATTCAAGCCGAGCTATTGCAACCACTTCTCGTCCGTCGACGTACGTACGTCCACAATTTCCTTTGGCACACCTCACGGTCGCATTTAAGATCAGATCGCTTTGAAACTTGGTGTGCTTGTTTGGGGTAACCTTTAGATGGGAGCTATCAATTTTTAGCTCACCTGAGCGAAGCTCAAGGGGAGCTTTACTAATCACTTTCTGTCCGTCGTCCGGCGTCCGTCGTCCGTCGTTGTCCGTCCGGCGTTAACTTTACATTATCGACTTCTCCTCCTAAACCACTAGCCCAATTTTATTCAAATGTTGGCTAAATGTTTATTACCTAATGCCAATTCAGATTTGTTCAAATGAAGTTGCCCCTCCTCCTGGGTGGTGCCACGCCCCCAAGGGGCACCAAAATCTTTGTAAATCTTCTTCTCATGAACCAGCAGTAGCAGAGACTTTATATTTGGTGTGCAGCTTCCTTTTGAGGTGTAGACTCAGATTTGTTCAAGAGAAGTTTGTGGGGCTATACTTGGCGTTGTTATGAGAGGGGCAAAATTTTTTGCCCCGCCCAAAATTTCTATTTTCCAAACCGAGAGGCTGATTTGAACCAAATTTTATGTGAGGGCTTATTGGGTCATGAGTACTTGATTTATGCAAAAAAAAATTTTCCCGCAGCCCCGTGGGAACCGCAGGAGCTAAAAATAGAAAAAATTTAAAACTCCCATATCTCCAAAACTGCACGGCACTGAGAATTTTTATTTGGTGTGCAGCTTCCTTAGGACCAACAGAAAGGATTGGTAAAAAAAAATTGCCATCGGTTTTATCATAGGGTACAGTTTCGGGACTTTGAAAAAGTGCTGAGTCAGCACTTTTTAACACTGTAGGCAATGGGAAAAACATTAAAAAATCTTCTTCTCCAGATCCAGCAGGCAGAATCTTTTGATATTTGGTATGCAACATTGTAGGGTGGATCTGATTCAAGTTTGTTCAAATCGGCCCCCTGGGTTCATATTTGGGCTCAGTATAGGAGCCCGATTTCGAACTTAGTGCATTTCAGGCAAATTTCTTAAAAAATCTTCTCCAGATCCAGCAGGCAGAATCTTTTGATATTTGGTATGCAACATTGCGGGGTGGATCTGATTCAAGTTTGTTCAAATCGGCCCCCTGGATTCATATTTGGGCTCACTATAGAAGCTCGAATTCAAACTTAGTGCATTTCGGGCAAATTTCTTCAAAAATCTTCTTCTCCAGATCCAGCAGGCAGAATCTTTTGATATTTGGTATGCAACATTGTGGGGTGGATCTGATTCAAGTTTGTTCAAATCGGCCCCCTGAGTTTATATTTGGGCTCAGTATAGGAGCCCAAATTTGAACTTACTGCATTTCAGGCAAATTTCTTTGAAAATCTTCTTCTCCAGATCCAGCAGGCAGAATCTTTTGATATTTGGTATGCAACATTGTAGGGTGGATCTGATTCAAGTTTGTTCAAATCGGCTCCCTAGATTCATATTTGGGCTCACTATAGGAGCTTGAAATCGAATTTAGTGCATTTCAGGCAAATTTCTTCAAAAATCTTCTTCTCCAGATCCAGCAGGCAGAATCTTTTGATATTTGGTATGCAACGTTGCGGGGTAGATCTGATTCAAGTTTGTTCAAATCGGCCCCCTGGATACATATTTGGGATTACTATAGAAGCCCGAATTCGAACTTAGTGCATTTCAGGCAAATTTCTTAAAAAATCTTCTTCTCCAGATCCAGCAGGCAGAATCTTTTCATATTTGGTAAGCAACATTGTGGGGTGGATCTGATTCAAGATTGTTCAAATCGGCCCCCTGGGTTAATATTTGGGCTCAGTATAGGAGCCCGATTTCGAACTTAGTGCATTTCAGGCAAATTTCTTAAAAAATCTTCTTCTCCAGATCCAGCAGGCAGAATCTTTTGATATTTGGTATGCAACATTGTAGGATGGATCTGATTCAAGTTTGTTCAAATCGGCCCCCTGGGTTCATATTTGGGCTCAGTATAGGAGCCCGATTTCGAACTTAGTGCATTTAGGCAAATTTCTTAAAAAATCTTCTTCTCCAGATCCAGAAGGCAGAATCTTTTCATATTTGGTATGCAACATTGTGGGGTGGATCTGATTCAAGTTTGTTCAAATCGGCTTCCTAGATTCATATTTGGGCTCACTATAGAAGCTCGAATTTGAACTTAGTGCATTTCATGCAAATTTCTTAAAAAATCTTCTTCTCCAGATCCAGCAGGCAGAATCTTTTCATATTTGGTAAGCAACATTGCGGGGTGGATCTGATTCAAGTTTGTTCAAATCGGCCCCCTGGGTTTATATTTGGGCTCAGTATAGGAGCCCAAATTTGAACTTAGTGCATTTCAAGCAAATTTATTAAAAAATCTTCTTCTCCAGATCCAGCAGACAGAATCTTTTGATATTTGGTATGCAACATTGTGGGGTGGATCTGATTCAAGTTTGTTCAAATTGGCTTCCTAGATTCATATTTGGGCTCACTATAGAAGCTCGAATTCGAACTTAGTGCATTTCAGGCAAATTTCTTAAAAAATTTTCTTCTCCAGATCCAGCAGGCAGAATCTTTTGATATTTGGTATGCAACATTGTGGGATGGATCTGATGCAAATTTGTTTAAATCGGCTCCCTAGATTCATATTTGAGCTTACTATAGAAGCTCGAATTCGAACTTAGTGCATTTCAGGCAAATTTCTTAAAAAATCATCTTCTCCAGATCCAGCTGGCAGAATCTTTTGATATTTGGTATGCAACATTGCGGGGTGGATCTGATTCAAGTTTGTTCAAATCGGCCCCCTGGATTCATATTTGGGCTCACTATAGAAGCTCGAATTCAAACTTACTGCATTTCGGGCAAATTTCTTCAAAAATCTTCTTCTCCAGATCCAGCAGGCAGAATCTTTTGATATTTGGTATGCAACATTGCGGGGTGGATCTGATTCAAGTTTGTTCAAATCGGCCCCCTGGATTCATATTTGGGCTTAATATAGAAGCCCGAATTCGCACTTAGTGCATTTCGGGCAAATTTATTAAAAAATCTTCTTCTCCAGATCCAGCAGGCAGAATCTTTTGATATTTGGTATGCAACATTGTGGGGTGGATCTGATTCAAGTTTGTTCAAATCGGCTTCCTAGATTCATATTTGGGCTCACTATAGAAGCTCGAATTCGAACTTAGTGCATTTCAGGCAAATTTCTTAAAAAATCATCTTCTCCAGATCCAGCAGGCAGAATCTTTTGATATTTGGTATGCAACATTGCGGGGTGGATCTGATTCAAGTTTGTTCAAATCGGCCCCCTGGATTCATATTTGGGCTCACTATAGAAGCTCGAATTCAAACTTACTGCATTTCGGGCAAATTTCTTCAAAAATCTTCTTCTCCAGATCCAGCAGGCAGAATCTTTTGATATTTGGTATGCAACATTGCGGGGTGGATCCGATTCAAGTTTGTTCAAATCGGCCCCCTGGATTCATATTTGGGCTTAATATAGAAGCCCGAATTCGCACTTAGTGCATTTCGGGCAAATTTATTAAAAAATCTTCTTCTCCAGATCCAGCAGGCAGAATCTTTTGATATTTGGTATGCAACATTGTGGGGTGGATCTGATTCAAGTTTGTTCAAATCGGCTTCCTAGATTCATATTTGGGCTCACTATAGAAGCTCGAATTCGAACTTAGTGCATTTCAGGCAAATTTCTTAAAAAATCATCTTCTCCAGATCCAGCAGGCAGAATCTTTTGATATTTGGTATGCAACATTGCGGGGTGGATCTGATTCAAGTTTGTTCAAATCGGCCCCCTGGATTCATATTTGGGCTCACTATAGAAGCTCGAATTCAAACTTAGTGCATTTCGGGCAAATTTCTTCAAAAATCTTCTTCTCCAGATCCAGCAGGCAGAATCTTTTGATATTTGGTATGCAACATTGCGGGGTGGATCTGATTCAAGTTTGTTCAAATCGGCCCCCTGGATTCATATTTGGGCTTAATATAGAAGCCCGAATTCGCACTTAGTGCATTTCGGGCAAATTTATTAAAAAATCTTCTTCTCCAGATCCAGCAGGCAGAATCTTTTGATATTTGGTATGCAACATTGTGGGGTGGATCTGATTCAAGTTTGTTCAAATCGGCTTCCTAGTTTCATATTTGGGCTCACTATAGAAGCTCGAATTCGAACTTAGTGCATTTCAGGCAAATTTCTTAAAAAATCTTCTTCTCCAGATCCAGCTTCAGAATCTTTTCATATTTGGTAAGCAACATTGTGGGGTGGATCTGATTCAAGTTTGTTCAAATCGGCCCCCTGGGTTTATATTTGAGCTCCGTATAGGAGCCCAAATTTTAACTTAGTGCATTTCAGGCATATTTCTTAAAAAATCTTCTTCTCCAGATCCAGCAGGCAGAATCTTTTGATATTTGGTATGCAACATTGTGGGGTGGATCTGATTGTGATTCATGAACGTATTTATTTGTAAAGTTGATAGAATCTTAGACAAAATTTGCAGAAAAGATCTACTATAGAAGGGGTGGTATCCAGGGTGAACCGTTTACCCAAATCTAGCAGTACTAATGCATTATTCACACAAATCTCCGTTCAAATTTTATGACCCCTCATTGGAACACACGCATTCAGCTCATTCCAACAAAGGTCATATGCCATGTTTTCGAGACAAAGGAATAAAAATTTTAGTTATTCATGAAATTTTTAGGCAACTGTTGTCTGTTATTCTCATTGTTTCATGAAATTTCAGTACTTTTAGAAGTTACCTCAGTAATCAAGGGTTAATTCCCCTTAATTAAATGTCGCCTCTAAAAAACAACCACTTTCCATATCTTACCTTTTTACCAGCATAACTGCCAAAACTTGTCAGCATTCTTCGCAAAAATCGCTATTCAAATTTTAATTTTTGTCTCTTAAACATACATGTACTTATCGCTTGTAAATACCCCATTGGGATGAGCTTTTTGAGCTCATTCCAATGAGAGGTCGCACACCATGCTTTTTGAGTCAAAAAAGCAATTTTTTTTGTTATTCCAGAATTTCGTACGTAAAACACAGCTTTATGACTTCACATTAAAATGAGCTCTCTAAGCTTGTTCCAATCAACATTCACGCACTATGTCTTTCACACAAAAAATAAAATTTTCCATTTATTCAGGAATTTTGTTTGCAAGAACACTCTTACCCCCCCCCCCCCCCCCCCCCCACACACACACACAAACACACACACACACACACACACACACACACACACACACACACACACACACACACAAACACACACACACACATCTAAAAGTTTGTCAGCAAAAAAACAGTTACTTCAATTTTTAAATGCATTATAGGAACAACTTGCCTAATCAAATTTAAATACTTTTGCATCATTCTGTATCTAGAACAAACCATTTACCATATCTTTACGCAAAATTCTCCAGCATCATTCACAAAAAAACACCATTATTTATATATTCACATTTCTGTCTCAAAAATATACCTGATCTTCCCATACCCCTATTGGAATAAGCTGTTTGAGCTTGTTCAATGATGATAAAAAAAACTAATATTTTGGAAAATTTGTGAAAATTTTTGTTTTCTTGCATGCAAATATATACATGTAGCACATGGAAGATATCCACAGTTGGGGAGAGATGTCCAAGGCTATCTCTTCACATTCCTTGTTTGTGCTTCATGCTAAACCAGTTTGTCTGCAGAGATAAATTTGCTTTATTAAAAATCATTGGAGATTGGCCACACACCAACGATTTTAAATAAAACTAATTTTAGGTAACAAATGTTGAACTTCAAACAAAATCTATCACTCAACCAGTTAATGTTGATGAGGCATGACATGGTGAAGGTGACCTAAAATACTTCTTAGAGTCACTTTGTCAGGTGAGCGATTAAGGCCACGTGGGGCCTCTTGTTTTCAATTTCCATCAAAAAATGTTGCTGTGGCCAGCGTTCTTAGAACTTAGTTTAGTCACCCCTCAATATTTCCCTTTGGCACACCCTACAGTGCACATTTATGAATGGATTGCTTTGAAACCTGGCATGCTTGTTTGGGGTAACCTCTAGATGGGAGCTATTGATTTTATTGATTGAGCTATTGATTTTCTTCCATTTCCGTCAAAAAAATGTTGCCACGGCCAACGTTCTTAGAACTTAGTTTAGTCAGACCTCAATATTACCCGTTGGCACACCCTACTGGGCACATTTATGATCGAAGTACTTTGAAACCTGGCATGCTTGTTTGGGGTGACCTCTAGATGGGACTATCGATTTTCTTCCATTTCCGTCAAAAATTTTTGACACAGACAGCGTTCTTAGAACTTAATTTAGTCAGGCCTCAATATATCCCTTTGGCACACCCTACAGGGCACATTTATGATCGGATTACTTTGAAACCTGGCATGGTTGTTTGGGCTGACCTCTAGATGGGAGCTATCGATTTTCTTCCATTTCCGTCAAAAAATGCTGCTGGCAACGATCTTTGAACTTAGTTTAGTCAGGCATCAATATATCCCTTTGGCACACCCTACAGGGCACATTTATAATCAGATCGGTTTGAAACTTTGTATGCTTGTTTGAGGTTACCTGTAGATGGGAGCTATCGATTTTCTTCGATTTCCGTCAAAAAATGTTGCCGCTGGCAATGACCTTCGATGAACTTAGTAGTGCAGTTAAGCATCGATATTTCCCTTTGACACTCCCTGCAGGGCACATTTATGATTGGATCGCTTGCAAACTTGGTGTGCTTGTGTGGGGTGACATCTATATGGGAGCTGTCGATTTTCTTCCAGTTTCGTCAAAAAATGTTGCCGCTGACCTTTGAACTTAGTTTAGTCAGACCTCAATATTTCCCTTTAACTCACCTTTTAGGGCACATTTATGATCAGATCACTTTGAAACTTGGTATGTGTGTCCGGGGTGATCTCTAGATGTGAGCTATTGCTTTTTATCATTTCCATAAAAAATTATTGTCATTATCACCAGCCTTTGAACTTACTGCATTTGTGCATCAACTTATCCCTTTTGCACTCGCTGCAGGGTATATTTATGAATTTTTCATAAAAAAACATGGCCACAAGCAACGACCTTCCACTTAGTGCATTTGTGCATTAACATCTTCCTTTGGCATGCCTCAGAGGGCACATTCATTATCAGATTGTTTTGAAACTTTGTATGCTTATGCAGGGTGACAAAGATAGGAGCTATTGATTTTCTTTTCATTTCCATCAAAAACTGTTGCTGTTGTCAACAATCTTTGAATTTATTGCATTTGTGCATCAACAATCTTTGACATGGCCTACAGGCCACGTTTATCATGGGATTGTTTTTTAACTTGGTGTGCTCATTAGGCAAAACCTTTAGATAAGAGCTATTGATTAGCATTCATTTCTGTGAAAAAAATTGCCATTTACAAAATAACCTCTGAACATACTGCATTTGTGTATCAACATTCTTCTTTTAGCCAGTCTTGCAGTTTACATTTAAAAATGCATGGCTTACTCTGACGTTGGGCACACACAATGCTGTTATGTTAAAATTTCATCAAATAACATTGGTACCAATGATCTTCAATTTTGCCATTTCATTTATAACTTACCAAGTTCAAGTTTGTGAAGTTGAGCTATAGTGTCATTGACACTTTCATTCAATTAACAGGAGTTTATTCTATAACCTGTATTCAATTAACAGGTCAGATTTGTACTAGAGGCATGGTAAATGGTTTTGTGTTGGGAAATTATATTTAATTAACAGGGATATACAATTAAGAGGTATTTAATTCAGTGGGCTACACTGTTGTACCAAGGAATAATAAAAAGAATCTCATTTGTCTTACTTGGCTTCTACAAACACTGTTATAAGCTAAAGTTGTAAGCTTGTTCATCACACACAAGTTATACATGTAAACCAGATTGCTGGTCAATTTATTGTTGACTGATCAGAATTAATTTTACAAGTACAGTTAAAACTAGAAGTCCTGTCATGAAATGGGCACAAATAGCACATCGATCTACGCGTTATGACCATAGTAAGGCTATCAAATTCTGTACATATGGCCTGTTCACAAGCAATGTTTCAGCCAATGGACCTCCGGGTAACCTGGAGGTCCATTGGCAGAAACATTGCCTGTGTTTACTATGAGTAACCAGGAGAACCTGCCAGGCTTTGGATGCCATTCAATATGGCAGTTGTGCGCAATATTAATTAAGCCTAGATAAGCGCACAGTTCGTGACAGGACTTCTAGTTTTAACTGTATAATACTGGCCATTACAGTACGTGGAGAGTGGATTGTAACTAAATCACCCATGGAGTGGAGTTATCATTCAAGCTATATGTGTAACTTTCAATTTTTGTATATATCGACAAAAACACAAGCAATGTTTAACCCGGAGGTCCATTGGCTAAAACTTTGCTGGTTTTGTTTATGCTTTGCAACAAATTTGCAATTATTGCTCAGGTGTAATCTCCACTCTGCGGGTGATTTAGTGATAATACACTCTCCAAATACTGTATATACTCAGCCAATTAATCAGTACTAACCAGGATAAATGAAATCAAGACCTGAGATTAACAGCACACAGTTCATTGAACAATTATATTTATAAATAATGCTACTCTGTGTCAATGAAGGAATTAGGGGACATACTTCAGTTGAATTAACTGATACAGGTATATACAATGCTGGTAGAACATGGCATAATTCTGAAAAATATTTCCAAATATTTACAAAATACTCATAAAATACTTGGGAATACTGACCTTTTTTTTAAAGTAATGAGTACAAATACGAGTATTTGAAATTATATGAGTAAAGTACGAGTACTGAGTACTTTGTCAAAAAAGTGGTACTTGAGTACTACGAGTACTGAGTACTTTGGATCCAGCCCAGTGATTGGATGAACACTTGGGTTTTTTTTTTTTTGCCCAAGATGATTTTATTACATTGCAAATTTTATTCTGATATATGCTGGACACAAAGGCTGGTTTTAGATTGGGGAATGGTCGATTTGCACCACCATGTTGGTCGATTTGCACGATCGAAAAAGTCGATCTGTACCATGGGCAGTCGATTTGCGCCACTCAAAAATGGACACTAGGGCCGGCATGTGGGTGATTTACTTAATAAGAAAGAATTTTCAAGCAAATGTATTTGATAAAGCACAGTAAAGAATAATATAGATGAACATAACAAACATCAAGACTATTTTTCAAATGGGATTTATCTTCTTTGACTACATACAGTTAAAACTAGAAGTCCTGTCACGAATAGTGCGCTTATCTGGGCTTAATTTCGTGTTGGAATTGCGCACAATTGCCATATCGAATGGCACCCAAAGCACGGCAGGTTCTCTTCATGCAATGTTTCTGCCAAAGGACCTCCGGGTTACCCGGAAGTCGATTGGCTGAAACAGTGCCTGTGCACAGGCCATATATACAGAATTTGATAGCTTTACTATGGACATAACGCATACAATAACGCGCAGATCAACGTGCTATTTGTGCGCATTTCATGACCGGACTTCTAGTTTTAACTGTAGAATGGCACATGCTGTTATGTTCCTTGGCAAAAACCTAAATACAGCTTTAGGTAGCCCAGCAAGATGACCAATCATTATATGACCATTGTCTTTTCAAAACGTAATACATATGTATCTTTTTCTTCTTTTTACAGGTGGCCAGGTAAAAAGTGCAGATAGAAGTTTAGCAGGGCAGCTACTGCTGATGAGAATTTTGATAATCAAAGTCTGGCATCATACCTTGATAAAGTTATAGCTGGGTCTAGAGAAACAACACCAGGCAGGAGTGATATTGATTCCGTTTGTCATCCAAATAGAACTGGAGTGAATTCTATTAAACCAGAGGGATCTCATCCTTCATCAAGTACAATGGTTGGCTACAAGAAGTGTACAATATGTTGTAAAAGTATTACAACGAATAATTTGAGTAAACACATAAAAACACACATAGGGGAACAATATGCTTGTCATCTTTGTGATAAAAAGTATAGTACCAAATCTAAACTTCAGATTCATGTACGTGGTCACACTGGTGAACTGCCATTTGAATGTGAAATTTGTAATAGTGGATTTTCAAGCGCTTGGGTCTTAAAAAGGCATCAGCGTATTCACACTGGGGAAAAGCCAATTAAGTCATTCACCTGTGAAAAGTGTGGTAAGACCTTCTCCAGGAACGACAATTTGATCAAACATTCAACTGTACATACAGGTGAGAAACCACATGTGTGTACTTTCTGTGAAAAGCGATTTAGTACGTCCGAGAATATGAAACGTCATGTCCAAAGCATCCACAATCAAAACAGACCATATATATGTAATATGTGTGGCAAGGACTATGTTAGGAAATATGAGCTAGAAAAACATATGAGGCACCATCAAAAATGGTTATTGGCTAAAGAGGCAGAAAATGCTGAAATACAGCCCAGTGTTTGGCCATCATTACTTGAAGCTTCAAATACAATTGATTCGGTAAATGCAGATGAAGTGCAAGAAGTGAAGACAGAAACTCCAGTGACAGAAGATAGTCCAGCAGAATGCCAGTTCAGCTCCAAATTATTGCTTAGACTGAAAAAAGAACCTGTGTGTCAGGAGAATCCTGGAAGTGTGGTAGATGAGTGGAATAATGTAACAGTGTTTTTAGAAATAAAAGAAGAACCACCTAATAAACGGGCCCAATATACACATGAAAATGAAATGATGAACCTGAATGAAGATGTATAGATTTTGATAATGTGAATATTTTGTCTGTTTGATGTTGTACCGTTGGAATAGCAATTCATTTTCTTCAGTTTGCCTGCATTTTAACTTCATTCCTCTTTTCTGCATTCAGTGAAGGGAACAGTGCTTTGACAAGTGATCTTAACTTATTAACCCATTACCCAACGAATTGCCCGCATCCGCCCGCTTTGTATGCAAATTCAGCAGTTGGAAAAATATTATATTTCAACAAATTTCAACAAAACCATATCATGTGACCCCTCGTTGGAACGAGCTCGTCGTTCCAACTAGGGGTGACATGATATGGTTTTGTCAAAATTTGTTGAAAAATTTTAAAAAATAATATTTAAAAATAATAAATTTTGATATCGTCTGCGTTGGGTAAAGGGTTAACCCTTTACCTAATCAGTTGCCTCAACCCACGTAATTTAAACATGGAGCAGTTGACAAGAAATATTTTTTAAAAAATTTCAAGAAAATTATATCATGTGACGCATCATTGGAATAGCAGCCTGCATAATTTACAAATTGAGTACTAACTGAAAAAAAAACTTATGTAAAAAACAAATTTCAAAAAGCAACCCTGTCATTTTTAAAAAAAAATGAAAGAAAACCACATCTTGTTACCTCTCCTTGGAACAAACCGCCCGCATAATTTACAAATTGAGTAGATCCAAAAAATTATTTTTAAAAAAATTTAAAAATATCATTTCATGCAACCCCTCATTGGAACAAGCTTGTCGAGCTCATTGCAATGAGGGGGTCACATGATTTGGTGTTCTTGAAGTTTTTTGAAAAAATCAGGCCTGTAAATAAAGAGATTATATGTTAACTTGTTAGCAGGTTAAGCTATATAGGAGGGTGGGAACCCATAGGAAAAAAGGGGCTTGTGCTTATCTGTCTTCTCTGGTTTTACTTTACCAGTACCAGTCATGCTTTTTTGTATGTGTACCCATACCATGTATGGTACACATAATGCCGTCATCCGGGGTGGCCATCCGTCGTTTGTCCATCCTTCGTCCGTCCATCTGTCCGTCCGTCCGTCCATCCGGCATCCATATCCATCCCTTTGGCATTTGATAACTTGAAAAATATTGCTTGGATTGTCAAGTTACTGTATATTTGTGTTCAGGTTACTGATGTGCCGAGCTGTATAGTTTTTGGTGTAAATATGATAATTTAATCCTGAGATATTAACCATTTATCTTTCAAATTGAAAATTCCTCCAGTCCCTTTGGCATGAGATAACTCAAAAAATATCAATCTGATTGTCATGTTACTTCATATATGTGTTCAGGTTACTGATGAGCCGAGCTGTATAGTTTTTGGTGTAAATCTGATAATTTGATCCTGTGGTATTAACCCTTTATCCTTCAAATTGAGAATGCCTCCAATCCATTTCTTCGGCATGCGATAACTCAAAAAATATTAATCCGATTATCAGGTTACTTTATATATGTATTCAGGTTACTGATGTGCTGTGCTGTATAGTTTTTTTATGTAAATCTAATAATTTGATCCGGAGATATTAACCCTTTATCCATCAAATTAGGAACTCCTCCAATCCATTTCTCTATGTACCCATACCATGTATGGTGTACATAATGTCGGCATCCAGGGTGGCCTTCCGTCATACAGCTTTCTATTAGTTGCGCATATGGGTACACATCTGACGATTTAATCAATTTAATTTTTACGTCTTAGCAGGATTCCCACCAATTTCAATATCAGCAATTTACGTGGAATCTCACCTGAATGAGATCGCATGTTAGTTGTTGCTATTTACTTTAATAGAAATTCTTTTAACCCTTTACCTAACATTAACAGCAGACGACACTTGCCAAAAAAAATTCTTGAATAACTAATTTTTTTCATTTTTTGTCTCAAAAACATAGTTTTTGACCCCTCATTACGATCTCGGTGAGCTTGTTCCAACGAGGGGTCATAACATATTTTTTTGAGCCAAAAAATGAAGATAAATTGGAAATTTTTAGCTCACCTGACTGAAAGTCAGGGTGAGCTTTCATGGTAACTTTTTGTCCATCGTACGTCAAGAAGATGGTGTTTGGTCAAGCCACTGGCTGCATTTCAATGAAAATTCCCATGAGCAGCAGTTATATAGGGGCATTTTGGTTTTTCTTCAAATTGGGTTTCTGCTCGTATTGTGGAGGGAGATGGGGGCCAAAATGCACAAAATTTTAAAAAATCTTCTTCTCATGAACCAGCCGTGGCAGAGACTTGATTTTTGGTATGCAGCTTCCATTTGAGGTGTAGACTCAAGTTTGTTCAAGAGAAGTTTGATGGGCGATATTTGCCTTTGTTCTGGAAGGGGCAAGAATTTTTGCCCCGCCCAGAATTTCTATTTTCTCAACCGAGAGGCCAATTTGAACCAAATTTAATACGAGATATTATTGGGTTATAAATGGGGGCGTGGTGGCTCAGTAGGTAGAGGTGCAGGCTGCAAGCCGAGAGGTCCTCGGTTCGAATCCCACCTGCGGCAATCGCGTTGTGTCCTTGGGCAAGACACTTCACCCCCATTGCCCACGTGGGGGCACGGTGACGCTGTGTACTAAGGCGTACAGCACGTCGATGGTGCACCTGTCTTCAACCAATGCTAACCCTGCTTGTGTGGAGTTTGTATGTTGGGGAGCTGACAGTTGCTCGCCATTGCTCGGTGGTTCTCTCCGGGTACTCCGGCTTCCTCCACCCGTAAAACTGTCACGGTCATGGTTAGCCATTGTGCAGAAATATGTGACCTTAAAAAACACCAATAAATAAATTGGGTTATGAATGATTTATGCCAAAAAATCAGGAGCCAAAAATAAAAAAAGTGTTAAAAAACCCCCAAAATGTCCATATCTCCAAAACTGTACGGCACTGAGGATTTTTATTTGGTGTGAGGCTTTCTTGGGACCAACAGAAAGGAATGGTAAAAAAAAATTGCCATGGGTTTTTTAAGGTACTTTTTCGGGACTTTGAAAAAATGCTGAGTCAGCATTTTTAGCTCAACTTGACAAAGTCAAGCTGGGCTATTGCCATCACTTCTCGTCTGTCTACGTATGTACGTACATACATACGTAGGTTAGGATGTTAGTACATTACTACGTACGTCCACAATTTCCTTTGGCACACCTCACAGGTCGCATTTATGATCAGATCGCTTTGAAACTTGGTATGCTTGTTTCGGGTGACCTCTAGATGGGAGCTATCGATTTTCTTCAATTTCCATGAAAAAATGTTGCTGCGGCCAACTTTCTTAAAACGTAGTTTAGTCACACCTCAATATTTCCCTTTGGCACACCCTACAGGGCACATTTATGATTGGATCACATTGTTGTTTGGGGTGACCTCTAGATGGGAGCTATTGATTTTCTTCAATTTCCGTCAAAAATGTTGTCGTGGCCTACGTTCTTAGAACTTAGTTTAGTCAGAAGACCTCAATATTTCCCTTTGGCTCACCCTACAGGGCACATTTATGATCGGATTGCTTTGAAACCTGGCATGCTTGTTAGGGGCGACCTCTAGATGGGAGCTATCAATTTTCTTCAATTTCCGTCAAAAAATGTTGCAGCGGCCAATGTTCTTAGAACTCAGTTTAGTCAAACCTCAATATTTCCCTTTGGCACACCCTACAGGGCACATTTATGATTGGATTGCTTTGAAACTTGGTATGCTTGTTTGGGGTGACCTCTAGATGGGAGCTATCGATTTTCTTCAATTTCCATAAAAAAATGTTGCCTCGGCCAATGTTCATAGAACTCAGTTTAGTCAAACCTCAATATTTCCCTTTAGCACACCCTACAGGGTACATTTATGATTGGATCGCTTTGAAACTTGGTATGCTTGTTTGGGGTGACCTCTAGATGGGAGCTATCGATTTTCTGGCACACCCTACAGGGCACATTTATGATCGGATTGCTTTGAAACCTGGCATGCTTGTTTAGGGCGACCTCTAGATGGGAGCTATCAATTTTCAAAAAATGTTGCTGCGGCCAATGTTCCTAAAACTTAGTTTAGTCAAACCTCAATATTTCCCTTTGGCACACCCTACAGGGCACATTTATGATTGGATCACATTGTTGTTTGGGGTGACCTCTAGATGGGAGCTATCGATTTTCTTCAATTTCCGTCAAAAATGTCGCGTCTAGTACTGAAATGGTTAACCGGATAACCGGTTCGATACCGTTACCTACCTAACCGATTTAAAAAAAACGTCAACCGGTTATCCGAAATATCGATAGTGATCACCATTCCACGGTTAAAACGTAGTAAACCTACCGCTTCTACTTTGGGATAGATTACACCTCGAAGCAGCGCTCTATATATTGAGAAATAATCGACCTTGGCGTTCAAGACTTTGTTAATGATCGACAATTTCCGTGAGTACTGAGTAGCCGCAGAAACTATTCCGTAGTGTGTATACAAACGAACATTGTCGAGTACTCGACAACGTTCATTTGTATAACACTATGGAATAGTTTCTGAGAATGCTGCATTCCAATTCCTATAGTTTTGATCCCAGATTCGGTGAAATAATGGCTACGGACAACCGGTTATAGCTCTCGGTTAGTCGGTTGTGAAAATGAGTCAACTGTTTCAGCCCTAGAAAAAATAGCAAATCTCATTGATGGAGAGAACAATATCTGTTTTAGTTGTGACGATGCGTACATCGTTGATATAATGCACAGAGAAAAAAATATACAGAGTGTCAAAAGATAGTGAAAACGCTGTTTTTAAATTTTTAAATGGTTGTCTACTTAGAATAAAAATCAAACGTTCAAACTGACTGGGAAAAAAATTGTAAGAAGCCAACTTCTGTATTTTAATAGAACTCGACAGGAAAATGGCCAGACGTGAAGTGATGCGCATATCGAGGATACAAACATCACGAACATTTCGAAATTTGAAATTTACAGACAGCTTTTTGAAATTAAGGGGAGCTAACTTTCCCATAAAATGCTTCGAAAATTGCCAGCCATGGTGGGATTTACGCGCCAGATAGTAAGTAATATGAATTGACTAGGGACCAATACTATAAAACTTTTACAATTGTATTTTCTATAATTGTGTTTTCTAGAAATATGTTGAAATGAACCATCAGCATTTTCAAAGATGTGGCAACTTGCCATCTGGCAAATTGCCATATCTTTTAAAATGCTAATGATTCATTTTAGTCAGGTTATTAATAGGTGGAATATACAGTTGTAGAAAATACAATTGTAAACGTTTTATAGTATTGGCTCCAGGCAAAGCCGTTTCGAATCGCCTCCCCATTAGTAACTCCACGAACCTCTGAAAGATTGTCTGAACTCACTTGACCCCTGTTCAGAACTATTTTTGATTTCTTTCAGAACTCGATCAGCACTCGTAACTTTTCGTAACTGTTCCGCAAAGGTCTGGTAGTGGCCCTGAGGCGAAAAGGTGTTTCTTGTAGCTGCATTATACCTCAATGGACACCTGGCTATCCTGCATCACCTCAGGCCTTAAGCAAACGGTAAATGTTCGAAAATGACTGACAGCCTTTTCACCAAATTCTACTATTTTTTACTAAGTTTGAATCTGAATATGTTTGCGTTCGTGATGTTCGTTGATGAAAAAATAACGGAATTGGCACGTCATGTCGTTGTTGCAGTATTTGAATGATCAGAAGCCAGTTCATCTATTCAAAACTTTCATCGTACGATACTCCAAATTTATTTATTTATTTATTTATTTATTAAGGTTTAACGACACATTAACCGACAGGGTCATATCATGTCGGTGTTTTACCTATGTTAAGCAGCGTTGAGCGTGGTTAGTAATTGGATGGGTGACCATTTCAGCGACTGATTCGCGCTCCTGCATTGTGTCCTTAGGCAAGGCACTTAACCCCGATTGCCTACATGGGGGTGCGATGCCCGCTGTGTACTAAGGCGTACTGCACGTCGAAGGTGCGCATGTCGTCGACCAGTCTAACCCGGCTTGTGCCGCGGTTCAGAGTTACGATTTTGGAGAGCTGACAGCTGCTCGTCGTTGCTCGGTGGTTCACTGCGGGTACTCCGGCTTCCTCCACCCATAAAACTGTCACGGTCACGATTAGCCATTGTGCATAAGTATGTGACCTTCAAACACTAATAAATAAATAAATAAATATATATAACATATGACCATTTTAGACACGAAGGAAACGTCGTAAAGCACAATGAAGGCACGAAGAAGGAGTTACAATACGTTGGGAGGAGTCGCCTGGTAACCGCGCGGGACATATACCAAGAAAAACTCGCCCAGGTCTATCTGATCCTAGTAAATTCGCAACTCATCTCCTGTCACCCTAACTAAAAGACTGACCTAATTCATGTGGGATGTTGACCTCTCCCTGACACTATCATTCCTTTAAGTGCAGTATAATCATCGCACCTGATACGCACTTTTTAAGAAAGGGACTGCCTCAAACCCAGCTTAGTTGGGAGATTTGTGTGGTCCCAACAAGAAACCGTTTTGTTTTTCTGAACGTTTACTTGCAGGATGTATGCCTGTGAGTATTTTGTGACCAACCGGATACCTTGGGGCAGACTAGACTGGCAAACGACTGCCGAAACAATACATTTATACTTGCCCGAGCACACGCAACTCTACAAACAGTCGGAGGCAAATTATACTTGCCCGATTGATGGCCGGCCCTACACAACAAACCGAAGCGGCAGAGGTTTAGGTAAAAATGACAGTGTCAAAAATGGCTGCAACAAAAATTACAAAAGGCAATAATATAATAAAATGACGGCGTTCGGAATTGACATCACTAAAGATCAAAAATATTTTAAAATGACAGATTTTCACTAAAACATCTTTGTTAATCCTTTACCCAACGTAACGGAAAAAACGGCCAGCGCTATATATTCACAAAAATTATCATTAAATTTTAATTATGTATTTTTTTCATTTTTTGTCTCAAAAATATTGCTTATGACCCTATTAGGAACGAGCTCTTCGAGCTCGTTCCAATGAGGGGTCATAAGCTATGTTTTTGACGTAAAAAATTAAAAACAAGAATTTTGTTTGTAAGTGTCGTTTGCCTTTCGTATTGGGTAAAGGGTTAACTAAAAGTTACCTGAAGTTAGGTCGACGGTTCGATCCCGACCCGCTTCAATTACGTTGTGTCCTTGGGCAAAATACTGCACCCGCATTGCTCAAGTGGGAGGATGGTACACCTGTCGCGCAGTGGAACTAAAGCATAAGACACCACGGTGGTACAACTGACTTCAATCGATCCTAACTCTACCTGTGGCTGGTTTAATAATATGGATATTCCGACAGTTACTTGCCACTGTTCGGTGATTCTACAAACAAACCTAGTGGTATTTAACTCTTTCAACCCGGTATACATCAATTTTTCCGTGACGACGAAAAAATGGGTAGTGGATGAGCAGACGACATAAAGAGCAAAAAATCAGAAGCGAGGCTCAGTGATAATTTAATCCAATAGCTCGACATTCTAACAAAATCGGGATGGTTCCGCAAATTTCGGCGTTGACAGTGTTGAGTGAAATGATACCTCTAGTGTTGAAATGGTTAAGTTTGTGACACTGACATCTTTGCGTCGGGTTTAAGAGAGAACGGTGATTTTTTCTTGTTGAAGTATTTCATATCATCAAATCTTTAGCGATTAATGGCCCCGTTGTGATTCCTAGACAAGTCTTGACGGTCATGGTAACTAAGACTTAATTAGGAACCAATGCCAAGTTGATGTGACGCTTGGGATCGTAGAGGGTATTCTGTTATTTGTTTTTTTTATATTTCGTTGTCATTTTAGTCGATTCAATTATCGATGCTGCAATATTAGTGGTGCGCCTTGGTGGGCTATACTTGACTGGAGATACACAAAACGACATCAATGGCTCGTCCTAGAAGTTGTGGGCTGAGTCTTTCCTGTCTCTTTGCATCGTGTGCTTACTTGGCATGTGGAATTCGAAAGTCTACTGAACAGTTGACAGGGTCTCCATACAATCCCCTATCGCCCCCCCCCCCCCCCCTCCCCGTGCATCACAGATGCGATAAAACCATTATTTCGTTTAGTTCAGGATATATCGTCCCTTGAGTGGCACAAGGCTTTTGGTTTACAGACAGCGCCTTCTTGCTCTGAAGCAATGATATATTTTGAGCAATGACTTTAGTAAGGTGAAGCCACGGCCGCTTTGTATATGCCATTTTGTATATTAAATCCCCTTCTTTTTATTTTATGTACTGTAGCGGGAGTGCGGTGGCTCAGTGGTAAACTGTTGGACTTCTATGCTAGAGGTCCAGAGTTCGATCCCCGTCCGGGACGACCCACGTTGTGTCCTTGGGCAAGGCACTTTATCCCGGTTGCCTACACCGGGGCACGATGACGCCGTGTACTAAGGCGTACTGCACGTCCATGGTGCACATGTCTTCAACCGCTGTAACCCTGCTTGAGCGGAGCTTGAACAGAGTTAGAATGTTGAGGAGCTGACAGTTGCTCGCCGATGCTCGGTGGTTCTCCGGGTACTCTGGCTTTCACGGTCACGATTAATCATTGTGTACAAGTATGTGACCGTAAACACCAATAAATAAATAAATAAATAAATGTACTGTAGTACTTTCAAGTTCGGAGTCCTGAAGGAAACTCCAATCGAAGATAGCTGAACATTCTCACGTTATCACCCCCCAGTAACCAGATCCGAATGCGTATCAGATAACGACTGGGAAACCACGCCAAAGCATTCACAGGTCAACCTGCACAATCGCATTTTCGTTTTGGATGATGTTCAGACTGAACAGCTGCAATATTTTTTTATGCAAAAGTTTATTCTATTTCTCATTATCGAGGCATAATGCCTTTGCTCGTGGAAAATTCAAGTCAATCATGCTGTTTACGCAAAAGAATTATCCACAGATATGTCACATTACTGTAGTAGAACAATATATTAGCAACCAACATTTGACTGGTCAAGTCTGTACCTTCCTTAACCCTTTACGTAACATGAAAAGCAGACGACACTTGCAAACAAAATTCTTGAATGACTAATTTTTTTTCATTTTTAGCTCAACTTTGACGAAGTCAAATTTGAGCTATTGTCATGGCCCGTCGTCCGTCCATCTGTCCGTCCGTCCGTCTGTCCGTCTGTCCGTACGTCAACAATTGGCTATGGCTCGGGCTAGAGGTCGTATTTATGAACCGATCTTTACGAAACTTCTTGTGTACCTTTGTTATGACCCTGGGACGGGAACGAGTGTTTTTAGGTGTGGTCCGAAATTCAAGATGGCTGCCAGCGGCCATTTTGTACCGATGATGCAAAAATCAGTTTTTTGTACAGAACTTCTGTATGAAAGTTCTGATTTGAATAAAGTTTTGTATAAATGTTTAGTACCATGGGATACATCACATATAATACGGGTTCTTTTCTCGTGCGTAAATTATGCAAATTAGACTGACTTTGATTTATTTAGTGTTACTTTCAGAGCTGGAAGTGCCAAGCTGCTATGGCTCGGGCTAGAGGCCGTATTTATGAACCGATCTTTACGAAACTTCTTGGGTACCTTTGTTATGACCGTGGGACGAGAACGAGTGTTTTTGGGTGCGGTCCGAAATTCAAGATGGCTGCCAGCCGCCATTTTGTACCGATGATGCAGAAATCTGTTTTTTGTACAGAACTTCCATATGAAAGCTCTGATTTGAATAATTTTTTGTATGAATGTTTAGTACCATGGGATACATCACATATAGTACGGGTTTTTTTCTCATGCGTAAATTGTGCAAATTAGACTAATTTTGATGTTTTTGGTGTTACTTTCAGCACTGTAAGTGCAAATGCCAATACGGCTTGGGCTAGAGGCCGTATTTATGAACCGATCTTTACGAAACTTCTTGGGTACCTTTGGTATCTCCGTGGGACGAGAACGAGTGTTTTTGGGTCCGGTCCGAAATTCAAGATGGCCGATGGCAGCCATTTTGTACAAAATTAGGTGCAATCAGATTTTTGCACAGAACTTCCATATGAAAGTGCTGATTTGAATAATTTTTTGTGTGAATGTTTAGTACCATGGGATACATCACATATAATACGGTTTTTTTTTCTCGTGCAGAAATTATGCAAATTAGATGAACTTTGATTTTTTCAGTGCAACTTACACACAGTAAGTACACATGTCAATATGGCTCAGACTAGAGTCTGTATTTATGAACTCATCTTCACGAAATGTCTTGGGTACGTTTGTTATCACCTTGGGACGAGAACGAGTGTTTCTGGTTACGGTCTAAAATTCAAGATGGCTGCCAGTGGCCATTTTGTACCGAAATTAGGTCTAATCAGTTTTTTGTACACAACTTCTATACAGCTCAGAGTAGAGGCCATATTTATGAACCAATCTTTACGAAACTTCTTGGGTACCTTTGTTATCACCGTGGGATGAGAGCGGTGTTTTTGGGTGTGGTCCGAAATTCAAGATGGCCACCAGCAGCCATTTTGTACCAAAATTAGTGCAATCAGTCTTTTGTACAGAACTTCTATATGAAAGTTCTGATTTGAATAAATTTTTGTATGAATGTTTAGTAAAATGGAATACATCACATATTGTAAGGGTTTTTTTTTTCATGCAGAAATTATGCAAATTAGAAGAACTTTGATTTATTCAATGCTACTTACACAATGTGAGCACACATGTCAATACGGCTCAGGGTAGAGGCTGTATTTATGAATCGATCTTCACAAAACTTCTTGGGTACCTTTGTTATCACCTTGGGACGAGAATGAGTGTTTCTGGGTACTGTCCAAAATTCAAGATGGCTACCAGTGGCCATTTTGTACCAAAATTAGGTCCAATCAGTTTTTTGTCACAAGTTCTATACAGCTCGTATTTATGAATTGATCTTCACAAAACTTCTTGGGTACCTTTGTTTTCACCTTGGGACAGGAACAAGTGTGTTTTGGGATGCCTTTGTTATCACTGTGCTATGAGAACAACTATTTTGGGGTTCAGTCAGACCCACTCTGGGACTCAAAGTTTTCTTTTCTAGTTTAGCATCTGTCTGTTACCCACCTTTACAATACTTTACCTTTTCCATTTGTTACAGGCAACGGTCAGTATTTATGTTCAGACCGTTACAATACTTTATATGTACCTTTGTTATCAGGTCATTACCTAGATGTTTGTCATTGCTGTGTCACATACTACACATGCATGTCTTTGTCTTGACAAGTTGAGCTACAGTGTCATTGACACTTTCATTTGTCTCAAAAACACAGGTTATGACCCCTCATTGGAACAAACTCGTACCAAAGAGGGGGCATAACCTATGTTTTTGAGACAAAAAATGAAAATATAATGAAAATTAATTGGCGATTTTTGCGAATAGCGCTGGTCGGTTTTGCCGTTACGTTGGGTAAAGGGTTAATGCACAAAGGCAGGTCGCTTAACAGAGGTACACAATGCACATTGGGGGATTCGAAACATGGTCTTCTGCCCCTCCTATTTTTGTAATTCATTTTTTCTGCAAACACCAATACCAAAGGACACGAATACAACTATAGGCCTAGCTCTACACGGGTCTCATGTGAGCTCATGTAAATCGTAGTACGGAAATGGTTAACCGGATAATCGGTTTGAAACCAGTCAGATACCTAACCGATTAGAAAAACCGTCAACCGGTTATCCGTAATATCGATAGTGATCGTCATTCCACGTTTAAAACGTAGTAAATCTACTGCTTCTCCTTTGTGATAGATTACACCTCGAGGCCGCGTTGTATTTTTTGAGAAAAAATCGACTTTGGCGTTGAAGACTTCATTAATGATCGGCAGTTTCCGTGAGTAATCAGTAATCGCAGAAACTATTCCACAGTGTATGTACAAACGAACGTTGTCGAGTACTCGACAACGTTCGTTTGTATGCACACTACGGAATAGTTTGAGAATACTGCTTTCCAATTCCTATAGTTTTGATCCCATATTTGGTTAAATAATTGACACGGATAACCGGATATTATCCGGTTATAGCTCTTGGTTAGTCGGTTATGAAAATGAACCAACCGTTTCAGCCCTAGTCGCGTCAACGTTCTTAGAACTTAGTTTAGTCAGAAGACCTCAATATTTCCCTTTGGCACACCCTACAGGGCACATTTATGATCGGATTGCTTTGAAACCTGGCATGCTTGTTTAGGGCGACCTCTAGATGGGAGCTTTCGATTTTCTTCAATTTCCGTAAAAAAATGTTGCCGTGGCCAACGTTCTTAGAACTTAGTTTAGTTAAACCACAATATTTCCCTTTGGCACACCCTACAGGGCACATTTATGATCGGATTGCTTTCAAACCTGGCATGCTTGTTTGGGGTGACCTCTAGATGGGAACTATCGATTTTTTTCCAATTCCATCAAAAAATGTTGCTGCGGCCAATGTTCTTAGAACTTAGTTTAGTCAGAAGACCTCAATATTTCCCTTTGACACACCCTACAGGGCACATTTATGATCGGACTGCTTTGAAACCTGGTATGCTTGTTTGGGGTGACCTCTAGATGGGAGCTATCGATTTTCTTTCATTTCCGTCAAAAAATGTTGCCGCGGCCAACGTTTTTAGAACTTCGTTTAGTCAGACCTCAATATTTCCCTTTGGCACACCCTACAGGGCACATTTATGATCGGATTGCTTTGAAGCCTGGCATGCTTGTTTGGGGTGACCTCTAGATGGGAGCTATCAATTTTCTTTCATTTCCGTCCGTGAAAATATGTTGCCGCTGGCAACAATTTCTGAACTTAGTTTAGTCAGGCATCAATATATTCCTTTGGCATGCCATAAAGGGCACATTTATGATCAGATTGGTTTGAAACTTTGTATGCATGTTTGGGGTTACCTCTAGATGGGAGCTATCGATTTTTGTCAAAAAATGTTGCCATTGGCAATGACCTTCGATGAACTTCGTAAAAACTTAGTGCAGTTAAGCATCAATATTTCCCTTTGACACACCCTGCAGGGCACATTTATGATTGGATTGCTTGCAGACTCGATGTGCTGGTGTGGGGTGACATCTATATGGGAGCTGTCGATTTACTTCCATTTCTGTCAAAAAATGTTGCCGCTGACCATTGAACTTAGTTTAGTCAGACCTCAATATTTCCCTTTTACACACCCTTTAGGGCTCATTTATGATCGGATCACTTTGAAACTTGGTATGTGTGTTTAGGGTGACCTCTATATGTGAGCTATTGCTCTCTTTTTTCATTTCCATAAAAAATTATTGTCGTTATATTGAACTTATTGCATTTGTGCATCAACTTATCCCTTTTTCACTCTCTGCGGGGTATATTTATGAATTTCCATAAAAAAACCCCAAAACCATTGCCACAAGTAATGACCTTCAATTTAGTGCATTTGTGCATTAACATCTTCCTTGGCATGCCTCTGAGGGCACATTCATTATCAGGTTGTTTTGAAACTTTGTACGCTTATGCAGGGTGACAAAGATGGGAGCTGTTGACTTTCTTTTCATTTCCATCAAAACTGTTGCTGTTAGCAACAATCTTTTAATTTATTGCATTTGTGCATCAACATTCTTTGACATGGCCTACAGGCCACATTTATCATAGGATTGTTTTTGAACTTGGTGTGCTCATTAGGTAAGAACTCTAGATAAGAGCTGTTGATTAGCATTTATTTCTGTGAAAAAAGTTGCCATTTACAATAACCTATGAACTTACTGCATTTGTGTATCAACATTCTTCCTTTAGCCAGTCTTAAAGTTTACATTTAAAAATGCATGGATTACTCTGACGTTGTGCACACACAATGCTGTTATGTAGGGCTGCACGATATTCAAAACTGAATACCGGTATCGGTATTCAAAAAAATACTGCGGTATACCGGTATATCGAAAACTGTCAGATATATGAACACAAGTACCGCAATCGAGACTCGAAGCATTACAGTCGGAACGAATTAGCATGCCTTGATGATGCGGTTCGAAAAGCCTTTTACCCATCGCAGACGATATCAAAATTTATTATTTTCCAAATTAGTTGATCAGATTTTCCCCAAAGATTTCAACAAAACTATACCATGTGACCCCTCATTGGAACGAGCTCGTTCCAATAAGGGGTCACATGGTATAGTTTTGTTGAAATGTTTGAAAATGATACTTTCAAATGCTGAATTTGTATATTACGAAAGCACAAGCAGACGATTCCTTGGATAAAGGGATAATATTATTCATTCGGGCTACAGTTAAAAAACTCAAGACATCTTGAAAATTAAATTATGGGTAAATAAATAATGACGATAAACCGATATTTTTGTAATTACGCCGGTATTCAGTCGATATTGGTTTGAATACCGGTATATATCGGTTTATAGATATACCATGCAGCCCTACTGTTATGTTGAAATTTCATCAAATAACATTGGTACCAATGATCTTCAATTTTGTCATTTCATTTATAACTTACTAAGTTCAAGTTTGTCAAGTTGAGCTACAGTGTCATTGACACTTTCATTTAACACTGTGGGCAATGATAAAAAATTAAAGAATCAGTTGCTTCCAAACCACCACTCCAAAAGCTTTCATATTTTACATATAACATCTTTGGAACCTTGATTCACATATTTGTTGAAATCAAATCCCTCGGTCCATATTTGGATTCCCTATGGGAGCCGAAATGTTCAGATTAGTGCAGTTTGAGGAATATTCTTTAAAAATCCTCTTCAGATCTACCAATAAGAATCTTTTGACATTTGGTATGCAGCATGCTTATGGGCAGTGAGATTCATGTTTGTTCAAGCCGAGTTCTTGGGTTCATATTTAAGGTGAAAATTTGGGGTCCTGGTCCGGACTTTGAAATTTTGGACCAAAATCTGGAAATTAGTTTTTTGGCATTTTTTATGCATTTTGGTAAATTTTAAGACAAATTTTTTTTTTTATACTGAAAATTTGGGGTCCAGGTGGGACCAAAATCTGGAAATTAGATTTTTGTTTTTTTAAGCGTTTTGGTCAATCATAAGAAGAAAAAAAAAATTTTAGTCTGAAAATATTTTGTTTGGGACTTCAAAAATTTTCGAACAAAAATGAAAAAAAAAATTGTTTTTTATGAGTTTATCTCAATTTTGTGACGTAAAAGTGCAGGAACTGAAAATAGAGGATAATCCTGTGTATTGTGTGGGCACAATCTCTTCATCCAATTGGTATATGCTTTTCTAACAAGGGGCGTATGCAGCTTATTCAAGTCAAGTCCCTGGTTTGATATTTAGACTACCATTTAGGTGAGTGCTCTCAGGGCTCCTGGGACCTCTTGTTTGAATAGTGCTGACCGGTTTGGGCCGTTACGCTGTGTAAAGGGTTGAAATGCCATGCCATTACTATGTGAATGCAATACTCGACCTTTCAGTTGAGAGAGTTCCAGACGTTTGTGAAATCTTTCTGGTAAACATGCAAGATTAGTAATTAAAGTTATGTTGTATTACTTTGTCATAACCTGTAGTTTGTTTGCATATTTACAATTTACATAGCCCACATGTAACCTAAATTATCGTTCTCGGGTTCTAAAATGTTACAACCTTTTTACTTACAGTTAAAACTAGAAGTCCTGTCATGAAATGCGCACAAATTGCACGTTGATTTGCACGTTAATCTGCGCGTTAGGACCCAAGTAAAGCTATCAAATTCTGTACATATGGCCTGTGCACAAGCAATGTTTCGGCCAATGGACCTCCGGGTAACCCGGAGGTTCATTGGCAGAAACATTGCATGTGTTTGCTATGAGTAACCATGAGAACCTGCCGTGCTTTGGATGCCATTCGATTGGCAGAAACATTGCATGTGTTTGCTATGAGTAACCAGGAGAACCTGCCGTGCTTTGGATGCCATTCGATATGGCAATTGCGCGCAATTCCAACGCGCAATTATGCCTACATAAGTGCACTATTCATGACAGGACTTCTAGTTTTAACTGTAATGAATCAACCTTATAAAGTACGGCCAGCATGGTCTACTCTCCACAGATGAGCAGTACAGTGGAGCCCACTTAATTGGATATGTCTTAATTGTATATCCCTGTTAATAGAATATAATTTTCAAACACAAAACCATTTACCATACCTTCAGTACAAATTTGATCTGTTAATTGCATATGGGTTGTAGAGTAAACTCCTGTTAATTGTATATACATTTTTGTAATATGTCGAAAAAATTACTGTGACACGCACCAAATTCCCCTTATTTATCAACCTTTTTGGCCTCACTACATCCAAGACAGACATTTATTCTATTATATAATAGAATAAATGCTCAGTTGACCTCCAGAACACAGGAAACTGACCAAATCCCTGTTAATTGTATTCTCCTGTTAATTGAATAATTTTCACTGGCAAAATGGATATTCAATTAAGAGGATTCTACTGTATTTCCATGCGATAATATTAGATTCCAAATACCAATTATAGGAATTATTATCCAAAATTTAATTTAATGAAGTACCTCGTACAACCCAGTGATTCATTAATTAAAATTTTGCTGCTGATGCTGATTTTTACAGGCGCGTGGATTACGACCAGTCCATGGAGACACCTATTTTTATTATTTTTTTATTAGGGTTTAACGACACATTAACAGCCAGGGTCATATCATGTCGGTGACAGTTTTACAGATGGAGAACCACCGAGCAACGACGAGCAGCTGTCAGCTCTCCGACATCGTAACTCTGAACTCTGCACCACAGCACAGGCAGGGTTAGATTGGTTGAAGACATGTGCACCATCGATGTGCAGTACGCCTTAGTACACAGCGTCATCTTGCCCCCATGTAGGCAATCAGGGTTAAGTGCCTTGCCCAAGGTCACAACGCGGGAGCACGAATCAGACGCTGAACTATACGCGTATGCACATAAGTGTTCAACCAATTATCGGAACCGGCCACCCCAATCGGGCGATTGTGCGATATCAGTAGGGCTGAAACGGTTGGCTCATTTTCACAACCGACTAACTGCGAACTATAACCAGATAATATCCAGTTATCTGTAGCCATTATTTCCCCGAATCTGGGATCAAAACTAGAGAAATTGGAAAGGAGTATTCCCAGAAACTATTCCGTAGTGTGTATACAAATGAACGTTGTCGAGTACTCGACAACGTTCGTTTGTATACATATTATGGAATAGTTTCTGCGGTTACGCTGTACTCACGGGAATTGCCAGTCATTAACAAAGTCTTGAACGCCAAAGTTGATTATTTCTCAATAAATACAGTGCTGTAATCTACCCAAAGAAGTGGCAGATTTACTATGTTTTAACCGTGTAAAGGCGATCACTATCGATAATTTGGTTAACTGGTTGACGTTTTTTTCAAATTGGTTAGGTAGGTAACCAGTCTCAAACCGGTTATCCGGTTAACCATTTCAGAACTAGCAATTGGATGACAACAGCAACGGCTCCTGGAACATCGGTTCAACCGATTGTCGCCAAGCATTTTTTGTGATGATTCATTAATCACATTTTATCACATTTTATCATCTTCTGCAATTGTTCAGTTGTAAAATGATACCATTCAATAAAGTTGAGAAACAACCACAGTGTGTATTCTTAATTTCTCTAGATGCCCCTTTACGGGATATACAAGTTGAGCGACATGTAAAACTTACATGTGAGCGGCAATCGCCAGTTAGAGCTGTGCGGTATTGAAATTTCAGGTTTGGTATCGGTATTTTTCGGGTAAATACCTCTGTTTCAGTATGGTATGGTATTCGGTATATGCATAGAACACTGAAAAGAGTCGTAAACTAACCCAATTTCCCAACATTCAATCATAACAACTTAACAGGGTCAGTGCTGACATCTCATGAACTTGACAAGTTACTGTAATAACCGAGTAGTCTAGCAACTTATTCAATGAATCACTTGATTCATTGTAAATCATCACACTACATCAAGTAGTTCATTAAATAACTTTCCAAGCTAATCAGTTGGCCTTACTGTCCTTTGTTCATGTTTCATGCCCCCTCCCTCATTGAATTGGGTGGATGAAACATATGTTCTTCAACCTCCAGGCTTTTCACTGCTTATAACATTTTTGGCCAGACCCCGCCCCCCCCCCACCCCCCCCCCCACCCCTCTCCTACTCCCATTATCTTTCAAAGTGAAAACAAGATTAATTAATGCCCACTGTCCAGTGAATGCAGTGTCCAATATCCACACAAATATGCAAGTAAACTGAAGTAATTCTCTAATTACTGTATGCGTATCTTTAATTTAACCCTCTCAAGGCTTCGATGTGAGTTCCAAAGATATTTATTTCATTTAATACTGTTAATGAAAACCTATTTCTGGTTTCTTTAAAAATATTTTACCGTCCAAATTAAGCCTCCATAAATTCTCTTTCTATTTTGTTTATTTTTGATGCTTTAACCATTTTCACACAGACTTGAATTTACAGGATGCAGTAACTTCTGTTTCTCTAGTTTGAAATCTTTCTTATTCTTTAAAACTGATCGGCCAAATTCATTCATTTATGGCACAGACCATCTTTGGAGTAAACCTTTTCTCCTTTGTTCAAATGAAGCTGCTGCCCTCTTCAGGCTAGTAGAATTTACTGTTCTGATTTTTCCCTCCAAATTACTGTATCCCTCAGGTTGGGGTTAATGCTCCATCAGCCTAATATGCTTTTAAAATCCTCTTTTTATAAGCCACTTGCAATAATGCTTAGATTTTTTGTTTGGAACTTACTTTAGTGACCAATCAATGCAGATTAACTTTTTTTTTCAAAGCAACTCCGGAAGTCAAAATTTATGCCAGAATTTTTATTATTATTATTTTTTTTTTGAGGGGGGGGGGGTGGGGGGGAGGGGGTTGAGAGAACTACAATAGTTGAAAACAGAACAAATATTCATAGAACCGAGCTTGCTGGAAAGCTTTGCAAGGATCAGCAGAAATAAATGGACAAAAAAGTTGCCTGTTGGTTGTGTCATGGCAAAAAAAAAAAAATTGCTCTTGCTGCTGATCACTTACTGATACACTCATCTCTTTTGACAACTTAAGCCAGGTGAGAGTTTTAGGCTCACTTGAGCCTCTGGTTGTTTTTAGTTAACCCTTTACCTAACATGAGAAGCAGACAACATTTGCAAATGAAATTCATGAAGCACTATTTTTAGCTCAACTTTGACGAAGCCAAATTTGAGCTTATGCCATGGCCAGTCATTCGTCTGGCCGTCAACAATTCAATACGGCTCGGGCTAGAGGCTGTATTTATGAACCGATCTTTACGAAACTTCTTGGGTACCTTTGTTATGACCGTGGGGCGAGAACGAGTGTTTTTGGATCCGGTCCAAAATTCAAGATGGCTGCCAATTTGTACCGACGATGCAGAAATCTGTTTTTTGCACAGAACTTCTATATGAAAGTGCTGATTTGAATAATTTTTTGTATGAATGTTTAGTACCATGGGATACATCACATATAATACGGGTTTTTTTCTCGTACGTAAATTATGCAAATTAGACTAACTTTGATGTATTTAGTGTAACTTTCAGCACTGTCAGTGCAAATGCCAATACGGCTCGGGCTAGAGACCGCATTTATGAACCGATCTTTACGAAACTTCTTGGGTACCTTTGGTATCACTGTGGGACGAGAACGAGTGTTTTTGGGTGCGGTCCGAAATTTAAGATGGCCTCTGGCAGCCATTTTGTTCAAAATTAGGGGCAATCAGATTTTTGCGCAGAACTTCCACATGAAAGCTCTGATTTGAATAATTTTTTGTGTGAATGTTTAGTACCATGGGGTACATCACATATAATACAGGATTTTTTCTCATGCAGAAATTATGCAAATTAGATGAACTTAGAATTTTTCAGTGCTTCTTACACACAGTAAGTACACATGTCAATATGGCTCGGGCTAGAGGCTGTATTTATCAACCGATCTTCACGAAACTTCTTGGGTACCTCTGCTATCACCTTGGGACGAGAACAAGTGTTTCTGAGTGCGGTCCAAAATTCAAGATGGCTGCCAGTGGCCATTTTGTACCAAAATTAGGTCCAATCAGTTTTTTGTCACAACTTCTATACAGCTCGTATTTATTAACTGATCTTCACGAAACTTCTTGGGTACCTTTGCTTAGCATCTGACTGTCACCCACCTTTACAATACTTTACCTATACCTTTGTTACAGACTACGGTCAGTATTTATGTACAGGCAGTTACAATACTTTATATGTACCTTTGTTATCGGATCATTACCTAGATGTTTGTCATTGCTGTGTCACATTCTGTACATGTACATGTCTTGACAAGTTGAGCTACAGTGTCATTGACACTTTCATTTGGGTTTTTTATGCATTTTGGTCAATTTCAAGACAGAAAAAAAAAAATTTTACACTGAAAATTTGGGGTCCGGGTGGGAGAAAAAAATTTTTAGTCTGAAAATATTTTGTTTGGGACTTCGAAAATTTCCGAACAAAAATAAAAAAAAATCTTTTTTTTTTGTGTTTATCTCAATTTTGGGACGTAAAAGAGCAGGAATTGAAAATAGAAGGAAAATCCTGTGTATTGTGTGGGCACAATCACTTCATCTAGTTTAAAATCCATTCCTTAGTATTTTCTGTCAATTATGCCTTTCAAACTGCAGTGACATAACAACCCTTGGATTATGACTGTGCCTGTCTACAGCTGGTGGAATTGGACCCAGTCAGCAGGACCTATCAAAAATTTCATGACTTTATTTCTCTATAGTGTTGGTAAGCCATGACTAGCTGAATATGACCTAAAATGCTCCTTTGAACTACTTTGTCAGGTGAGCGATTTAAGGCCCCTTGGGGCCTCTTGTTTGTAACGCAATTTAACTTAAACTTCCAGGTTAAAGTTTTTGGTAAAAGTTTTGTTTTTTTTGGGGGGGGGGGGGCAGGGGGGGGGGGGTGTAAAATTACACCTTTAATTCTTCAAACAGTTTAGTGGAATGTCACTGTTTCTTATTTGGGACAATGTCTATACTATCTACTGAACACTGAATTTCATTAATATCGGCATGATTTTAACCCCTGTTAAACATGTTTTCAGCCTTACTTTCTTTGTATTTGAAATTAGTCTTTGCATCATACTTTCTTACTCTAATTCTTGCATGGTCAATGCAGCTCAATGATTCCATTTACATCAATGATTTCTTTTATTGGCTTTAGGAAATATTTAACCCTTTTTTGCCAATCAATTTTACTCAGTTTTCCCAGCTTAAAGTTTCGGATTAAAGCTCTGCTTTTCAGGGTTCTAACTTTCATTCTCCAAACACTCTATACAACGTCATGTCTTTTTTCATTTCGGGCAAGGTCTACTGAAGCTATACAAAATGGTTTCAAATAATATTGACATTAATTTAAGTCTTTACACAACGCTTTTCGAATTTAGTTTCTCCAAATTTCGAATTAGGCTTCTACCACATACTTTGTTACTTTTTATCCCCTCCCACAAGGGATGGATATAGCACAGAGCTCGCTCTGTCCGTTTATCTGTCAGTCCGTCCATCCATGTATCCATCCATCTGCCCGTCTGTCCGAACTTTCTTTATGCCATAACTTAAACAAAAGTTAACGGATTTCAATTCTTTTCAGTACATGTCTCAAGGTCAAGTTTGATGACCACAGTTATTCAATGAAAGGTGTGGAAGTTATTGCCCTGCCCAGCCCCTGCAAATTAGGCATTTTTATTATTCTTTCCACCAATATGCATTTTGAACTATTTGCAGTCAATACATGCAGAACGTTTTTTACCCCCCCCCCCCCCCCCCCCTCTCCCCTCGTTACACACTTTTTTTTTCTTTTGTCAAAAATGCTTTTTACAGTTTTGCTTTAAGTTTGTGGTTAAAAACCCAGACAAATGCCGCCCCGACCCCCGCAGTGCCAGTTAGGCATTTTTTCTCTTTTCTCAAAATGCATTCTGAAGAATTTAGACTGAACACACGTGGAAAAAATGGACGCCCTGACACCCCCCTATCCACCCCATTTTTTCTTCGGTACAAAATGCATTATTAGCCTGTTTACAGTCAGGGCTATAGTCATGACTTTTGTTCGTCCATCTGTCGGTCGGTCCGTCCGTCTGTCCATTGATCTGTCAGCAAACAATTGGTTTCCGACCGATAACTCTAGTTTGGATTATTTGATTTCAACCCAAGTTGAAATGCATATTTTCCAGCTAGTAATGCAGGCCAGGTTAGAATACAGGTTCCCACCTCCAACGGTCGTTTAGGCAGTTTTTCCAAAAATGCATTTTGAAGGATTTGGCGTAAACAATTGGTTTCCGGATGATAACTTAATAATGGTTCAACCCATGTTCATGAAACTTCATAGGTAGGTTGGTATCGGTGAGAGGAAGAACCCTATTAATTTTGGACTTGCTTGGTCAAAGGTTGAGGTCACAGTGACCTTGAACATAGTAAATTGTAAACAATTGGTTCGGTTGATAACTTGACTACGGTTCATCCCGCGTTCATGAAACTTCATTTGTAGGTTGGTCATCATGAGAGGAAGAACCCTATTTATTTTGGACTCACTAGGTCAAAGGTCAAGGTCACAGTGACCCTGAACATAGCAAATCAAAACAATTGGTTTCCGGATGATAACTTTATAATAGTTCGCCCCATGTTCATAAAACTTCATAGTTAGGTTGGCATCAGTGCGAGGAAGAACCCTATGTATTTTGGACTCGCTAGGTGAAAGGTCAAGGCCACAGTGACCTTCAACATAGTAAATCATAAACAATTGGTTTCCGGATGATAACTTGATAATGTTTCGACCCACGTTCATGAAACTTCATAGGTAGGTTTGCATCAGTGAGAGGAAGAACCCTATTTATTTTGGACTTGCTAGGTGAAAGGTCAAGGTCACAGTGACCTTCAACATAGTAAATCGTAAACAATTGGTTTCCGGCTGATAACTTGATAATGGTTTGACCCACATTAATGAAACTTCATAGGTGAGTTGGCCTATGTGAGTGGAAGATCCCTGTTTATTTTGGACTCACTACGTCTAAGGCCAAGGTCACAGTGACCTTCAACATAATAAATCATAAACAATTGGTTTCCAGATGATAATTTGACAATGGTTCCACCTACGTTCATGAAACTTCATAGGTAGGTTGGCATTGCTGCAAGAAAAAGCCCTATTTATTTTGGAATCACTAGGTCAAAGGTCAAGGTCACAGTGACCCTTCTCATAGTAAATTGTAAACAATTGGTTTCCGGACAATAAGTTGATAATGATTAAACCCACTTTTGTGCTGTCACAACTCGACATTGGATCGGTGGTCCTATCGGCATTTTTTTTCTTTTTTTTTTAATAAAACATATATATATACACTTAAAGTGAATGGGGACCAATCAGATCATTTTAAATTAGGATATTCTGGAAAGAGCATCAGCTACAACATTATCTCTTCCCGAAATATGCCGAATCTCTAAATTATATTCTTGAAGGGCCAAACTCCACCGAAATAATCTTTGATTCTTGTTTTTCATTTTATTGACAAAAGTTAAGGGGTTATGGTCGGTGTAAACTGTACTTGGGCATTGAGTGGTTCCTAGATACACATCAAAATGGGTTAATGCCAATATTAGAGCCAAAGTTTCTTTTTCTACTCGAGAATAATTCTTCTTGATGTTTGAGAAATTTTCGGGAGAAATAACATACAGGGTGATCAATACCTTGGGAATCTTCCTGGGCAATATACCCATCTGCTCCATTGTCACTTGCATCTATAAATAATTTGAAGGGCTTTTCATAATTAGGACTGGCCAGGATAGGGGAATTATTTAATAAAGTTTTTATTCTGTCAAAGGATTTCTGGCACTCCTCAGTCCAAACAAACTTAACCCTTTTGCTCAATAAACTGGTTAAAGGGGAGACAATATCTGAGAAATTTAAATAGAATTTTCTATAATAGCCAGCCATGCCTAAGAATCTCATGAGCTCTTTTTACCTGTGTCGCCAACAGCAGAGCAGGTTTTTCCGCTCAACTCTGTCCGTCCGTCTGTCAGTCCATCCGAAACACTTTCTCCGTCAAGGTTTTCTTGGCTTCTGTGAAAGGGAATGATTTTGTATTTGGTCTGCTGCTTCATAATGATGAGTTGTATTGTGTAAGTAATTTTCAGATCTGCCGTGCAGCCACTTCCTGTTTGCCGATACTTTGAAATTTTACTGTACCCACTGAACATTGGAATTTTTCGTCAAACTTTTCTCGGCTTCTATGCAAGGGATTGGTTTTATATTTCATCTGGAGGCTGATAATGATCAGTTGTATCGTGTATGCAATTTTCAGATCTGCCGTGCAGCCACTACCTGTTTGCCGAATCAATTGCATGCAGTGACGCAGGTCCAGACCTGGCATTGGTCTTGGCTTGTTTAGATCTTGGCACTGGAAAATTTACAATGGTATGAACTTTTGCTGCAATCGGCCTCACCTGTCCCTGACCCACATGACCTAAATAATTTACAGTTGCCTTGCCAAATTCTGATTTTACCAAGTTAATAGTTAGGTTGGCTTGGGTCACTTTGTCAAAAAATTCTTGAATATTCTTCAGATGATCAGCCCAATTTGTATCTGTGTGTATAATAACATCATCAATATAACCTTCACTGTGATCTAGATCTGCAATTAATTGGTCAACCATGTGCTGAAACGTTGCCGGAGGATTTTTCATGCCAAAAGGGGTTACTTAATATTGATACAACCCAAATGGGGTAACAAAAGCAGATATTTCTTTTGCTCTTTCTGTTAAAGGGACTTGCCAATAACCCTTTAACAAGTCAAATTTTGTCACAAATTTAGCATGGCCAAGTTTGTCAATGCAGTCATCAATTCTTGGAATTGGATAATTGTCTGTTTTGGTGAGGCTGTTCACCTTTCGGTAATCCGTACAAAATCGGTAACTCCCATCAGATTTTGGGACGAGTATACAGGGCGAACTCCAGTTGCTATGGCTAGGTTCTATAATATCATTGTCCAGCATATATTGTATTTCCTTCCGCATGATCTGGGGGCGCGGTGGCTCAGTTGGTAGAGGTGCAGGCTGCAAGCCGAGAGGTCCTGGGTTCGAATCCCACCTGCAGCAACCGCGTTGTGTCCTTGGGCAAGACACTTCACCCCGATTGCCTACCTGGGGGCACGATGACGCTGTGTACTGAGGCGTACTGCACGTCGATGGTGCGCATGTCTTCAACCAATCTAACCCTGCCTGTGCTGCGGTGCAGAGTTCAGAGTTACGATGTTGGAGAGCTGACAGCTGCTCGTCGTTGCTCGGTGGTTCTCTCCGGGTACTCCGGCTTCCTCCACCCGTAAAACTGTCCCGGTCACGATTAGCCATTGTGCATAAGTATGTGACCTTAAACACCAATAAATAAATAAATAATATTCCGCATGATCTGAGCTTTGAAAGGGTTCAATCTATATGGATGCTGTTCGATGGGATTCGCCTCTCCTACATCAACATCATGAAAAATAACAGATGTCCTACTAGGCACATCGGAAAAAAAGTGTTGGTATTTGAAAATTAAATCAACTAAATCTTTTCTTTGGTCAGGCAGTAAATAATCTATTTTATTTTGTAGATCTCTCAGGACATCTGAGTTCTGTAACTTGAGAGGTTCATTTTCACTGCCTTAATGAACATCCTCCACAGGATTTTCCAGCTCATCCATGTGGGTGACTGTTGAGACTGGTTGAGAGTTTGGTTCTCTCTCATAATATGTTTTCAACATATTTATATGGCACAGCTGAGTATTTTTGAGTCTATCGGGAGTTTCATCTCAACAACATAATCAGTTTTACTGATCTTGTGCTTAATATAAGGTCCTGAATATCTTGCTTGTAAAGCATTGCCCTTTAAAGGGAATAATACTAGCACCTGGAAATTATACTTCCACACCTGGAACGCCTTGGTAGAACATTTCTGTCGGGTTTGGAGGGGGCAGATTTGTAGTTTACATCTGTCTGCTAGGAAATGGAATATTGTGAGAGTCCATGGTCTGAACCGGTGATAAAACATTTTGATTTTAAAATCCAAGTAGATGCAATATGCTCGCATCTGGAAGCCACCCCCCCCCCCCCCACAACAACAACAACATACACACATACACACCCACAAACACACTTTGTTTTTGCTCAATCATTGTTTTCTGGTGTTTCTGTCTCATTTTTCCTCGGATATGACGCAAAACGTGGCTTGGGGCACCATATCGCCCACGTAACACCATGGGAAGCAAAAACCTATATGCCTACGTTGTTTAACATTTAGATGTTAATAACTATTGAAAATAGTATTGCGTTGACCCCCATCCCTTCGTAGGGCTGCACGGTATATATCGATAAACCGATATATACCGGTATTCAAGCCAATACCTTAGGATACCCTAGGATCTTCTATGTACACAGGCTATTCAGCCTCTATATCCACATCTATGATTTTCTCTGTATGGTGTCGGGTCTTGTCTATGCCCGCTGAAAAGTCATATTTGAGTGCTTGTTCTGACCAGTGTCTGTCCAGCCCAACCTTGAATGCAAAGACTGTAGGCGCATCCACCAATTTCTGAGGGAGGTTATTCCAAATGTTAGTTGTTCTGTTTATGAAGGAGTATTTCTTGAGGTCTAAATTGCAATTTCTCTTTATTAGTTTTTTGTTATGGCCTCTTGTACTTGTTGGTGTTTGGAATTCCAATAGTCCCTCTGTAGCTTCACTATCATACAGTAGAACCTGTCTTGAGAGACCGCCCTTTGGACCACACAAAAGTGGTCTCTCAAGACAGGTGGTCTCTCATAACAGGTTTCAGGTTTTCTCAAGTCAGTGAATAACCAACCACAAAATTCAGAAATGGAGAAGAATGGATTTTTGTAATTACTTTGTAGTTGTTCTTTTTTTTATGAAGTTTTTGTAACAAATTGAAATGGACTGTTATAAAAATTATAAAAATAAATTAGTGTTGAAAATCTTCATTGAAGATTTTCAACACTAATTTATTTTTATAATTTTTATAACAGTCCATTTCAATTTGTTACAAAAAGATTTTCAACACAAATTTATTTGTATTCCTACCTGCCACATTTCAGGTATGTATGAAATTGTTTATTCAGCAATAATCCTAATCTTTTCACAGGGGTCTTATAAAAACATCTCAATCTTTAATGAGTTAGTATTTGAAACCCAATTAAGAGCTTTTAATACTTTTAATTATGTTAGTATAACCACAATGGAGTTTCCAATTCCAGAACAGGTAAAAAGTTTTTGTCATGGTTTCAGTCTTCAAAATGGCGGTCTCTCAAGACAGGTCCATTATAGCATAAAAGTACAATTTGGTACCAGGTCACAGTGGTCTCTCAAGACAGGTGGTCTCCCATTGCAGGTCCATTATAGAGTAAAACCAATCGGTGCCTGGTAGATGTGGTCTCTCAAAACAGGTGGTCTCTCAAGACAGTGGTCTCTCAAGACAGGTTTTACTGTATATCTCAACTATTTTGAACATTTCTCCTCGTAGCCTTCTGTATTTCATTGTAGGGAGTTTCAGTTTGTTCAGTCTTTCCTCATAAGATAGCTCTTTCAGGGTGCCAACCAGTTTCGTTGCTCTTCTTTGGACGCTCTCAATTAAACCTATATTTTTCTTTATATGGCGACCATGCAATATCGATTGAATACCGGTGTAATTTCAAAAATATCGGTTTATCGTCATTATTTACCCACAATTTAATTTTCAAGATGTCTTGAATTTTTTTAACTGCAGCCCCGAATGAATAATATAATACCTTTATCCAAGGAATCGTTTGCTTGTGCCCTCGTAATATACAAATTCAGCAGTTGAAAAAATTAATTTAAAAATTTCAACAAAACTATATCATGTAACCCCTCATTGGAACGAGCTCGTTGAGCTCGTTCCAATGAGGGGGTCACATGATATAGTTTTGTTGAAATCTTTGGTAAAAATCTGATAAACTAATTTTGAAAATAATAAATTTTGATATCGTCTGCGTCGGGTAAAGGTTTTTGGAATCGCGTCATCAAGCAGGCTAATAGGTTCCGACTGTGGTGCCTCCAGTCTCGATTGTGGTACTTGTGTTCATATATCTGAACAGTTTTCGATATACCGGTATACCGCGGTATTTTTTTGAATACCGATACCGGTATTCAGTTTTGAATATCGTGCACCCCCATCCCTTCGTCATAGGCCCATTCCCACAGTAATTGCCGGTCAGAAACCTACTATAGGCCAATGATAAACCGGGTGTCCAGTTCGTATGGAAATAAAATTTTAAAAACGTCATGGCGGACTTTCCACTCAACGACATGAGATTGGGAAAAAAAAAGAATGTCAGTAACTATAATTTATTATTTATTCGTGTTTAACGACGCTTTCAACAGCCAGGGTTATGTCGGTGACATTTTTTTTTCATTGGTGGAGGAAGTCGGAGTACCCGGAGAGAACCACCGAGCAGCGACGAGCACCCGCCAGCTCTCCAATGTCATAACCCAGACCATACTATGCACCACATAGCAGTACTACGCACTATACAGCACAGACGGGGTTAGATTGGTTGAACACATGTGCGCCTCGGCATGCGGTGCGTCTCAGCACACGTTATTGTGCCCCACTCTTCTGTATTGGAACAGTCAAATCAGCACATCAAGGCACTTTGTATCATTACCGACCTAATTTCTACCTAATTTTGCCTGGAAAAGTGTGGAATTAGGGAAATATATATGGTGAAATTTCAATTTTTTTCTAACTGCACCTTCGCCACCCCCCCCCCCCCCCACCCACCTCCAAAACAATTATTCCTTCGGTAATCGAATACTAAAATCCAACTTACATATAAAATTCCCATGAATGATCCTACAGCACCACTTCAGCAGGGAAAATGAAGGGAAATGAAAAAAATCTACAAACATTTACCTATTCACCGGATTCATTCGGTCTCCGGGGATTGTGTTCGATATCTGTCCCATCTTCCACGTAAGACTCAATGTAGTGAAAAAAACGTATGAATCCAGACGGGTGTCATCCCGTTAATATTTTTTATTTATTTCAATTTGAATATGCTTAAATAATGTGGCCGGTTCCGTGACTCGGTTGCAGTTTTATAAGAAACCACTCGGACTCACAAAATATAGTTTTCCTTGAAATGATCGAGAGTTATTATTTTGTTTACCGAAATAATCAATTATTTTGGTGGTTTTGCCAAATAAGGTTTTTGCTTATCATGTACGTATATCATGGCGTTCCCGGCGTGGAGGTGCAGCTTCTAGGTTCAAAGAAACTGCGTCTTTTGGGGTCTAAAATTCAAAAGTTTCTCATGACCGACCACTCGCCCCCAAACCTTGATTGAATGATTCGGACTTCAGCGTTCGGTCCATGGGCAAGGCACTTCACCCAATTACTCGCATGGCGGCACGATGATGCTGTGAGCCGAGGTGCACTACATGCCGATTTGCAGTGTCTCCAGCTTATCTGACCCCACCTGCTTCAATTATTTTTTGTGGGTTGACAATCACTTCGAAAAGGTGACTTTCAGTCTGGGCTATGATCTAAAAAAACGTGGACACTGCGTCATACGTTCAGTCCGAGAAAAAAAAAACACCCGCAGTCTTGCACCATCGATGCCCAGGTTTTCTCTGAGCACAATAAATTGACAGTCTCAACGAGATAGTGCCTGTTGGGCACCCAACCAAAACGCACGACCAATTACCAGTACTTTTTCCGATGTGGCGCATCGGCTGAAGGAGATCGTACCCTTTGGAATACCATGTTTATATTACGCATAACAGCCTGTGGTAACAGCTTACATATTTCTGGAGACTATGAACCACTTACCATATGAGCGTGGGCCTACAAATCTCAAAACAGTAAATAGATAAGGGGGCACCAGTTGTTGGCTTGGGCATGAGTTGTAAGGGTTGGCCTGTGCGGGTCCACTGTTGGTCCTAGTGTTTACTTTTTAAAAATCGGCATAGCCTTACACCCCCACTCTTTGATACTATGGATCTGAGCAAGTGTGTATACTGACTCACTAAGACCCAACGGTGAGCGCCCATGCCCATTCCAGCATGAGGTTTAGCGCACTGGGTCAGAGTTTTGTCAGAATGAAGGTCCCTATTCCATGAAACTATAAAGTGGTCACTGACACTTGAAAACTACAGAAAGGGGCTGAATGAGAAAGGGAAATTAACCATTTTTCTCTTAGCGCGTTAGGGCAAAACTATTTACTCTTGTGTGTCTTTCCCTCTCAGTTGGTTCACCATCTCGCCGCCTTTCACCTCTATATGACGGGTAATGGCTGTAACACAACAGGTCAAAGATATAACATATTATTCAAAAGGCTATAATTCCATGTAATTTCAACATAACGACTACAGAAATGATCAGACCAAGCAACGTTTTATTCCAGTGTACACTTCGAGCTGCTAACTGCTTTCCGAGTTCACATTTCGAATTGCTAACTGCTTTCTGACTTGACATTCTGAATTGCTAACTGCTTACTGACTTTTTTCTGAGTATCGAAAGAACAAGCGGGGAAGGCAAATCCCTCTGTCTCACAGTCCTTCTCAGGTTTACAAAAAGTATTGTTGGTACGAACTGTCTAGGTACGAAACGTCCTCTGGGCGAACCGTCAAGACACATCTAATATCCACGACTTGACAACATCTAATATCCGTGACTTGACATTTTGAATTGCTAACTGCAAACTGCTTTCTGACTTCACACTTCGAATTGCTAACTGCTAACTGCTTTCTGAGTTCACATTTCGAATTGCTAACTGCTTTCTGACTTGACATTCTGAATTGCTAACTGCTTACTGACTTTTTTTCTGAGTACCGAAAGAACAAGCGGGGAAGGCAAATTCCTCTGTCTCACAGTCCTTCTCGGGTTTACAAAAAGTATTGTTGGTACGAACTGTCTAGGTACGAAACGTCCTCTGGGCGAATCGTCAAGACACATCTAATATCCGCGACTTGACAACATCTAATATCCGTGACTTGACATTTTGAATTGCTAACTGCTTACTTACCTTTTTTCTGAGTACCGGAAGAACAAGCGGGGAAGGCAAATCCCTCTGTCTCACGGTCCTTCTCGGGCTTACAAAAAGTATTGTTGGTACGAAATGTCTAGGTACGAAACGTCCTCTGGGCGAATCGTCAAGACACATCTAATATCCGAGCCGCGACTTGACATTTTGAATTGCTAACTGCTTTCTGAATTCACATTTCGAATTGCTAACTTCTAACTGCTTGCTGTCTTCACATTTCGAATTGCTAATTGCTTGCTGGCTTCACATTTCGAATTGCTAACTGCAAACTGCTTGCTGACTTCACGGGCCCTTCAAAAATATCTATATTATCGCTTCCCTTTTGCAAAATGTTATCAACAAAAAGCAAAAAAAAAAATTCCAGCAAGCTAAAAATGATCCAAATATAATTCTTTTCGTATTTGGTGAGGGTGGGGATATGGTTGCTCAAATACCCGGGCATGTAAAACAATATCTTGTATCAACGTCTTTGATCAACCGTCGACGAAGAGCGGTAGAGGTGGTGTGTAGAAATTCTGAGCCGGAAGGGTGATTGGAATGGGAGGGATGGAGTTGCGGAAAGAGAACAAATACAAACACAATAGTGTTGCCGCATCAATCCGTCCAGCGTGAACATGGTATAGAGAATCCAGAAACCTTTCAAAAGTAAGCATCGGAACTACCACTTAAGTCGTTATTTCAACGCTATGTATTGTCTCGTGCATTTGTTGTACCTCACCTCGCAAAGAGTAAAGCCAAATTCAATACGCCATTTCAACTTTCTCACCACTTTCAAAAACTTTCTCACTCTGTCAGACGTCATTGTCAATTAAATACATTAAATATAACACAATAAATTTACCTCACAGATGGATGGTTACCGAAATCTGAGATTCACTTCTTGCTAATTTCTGTGTAATTCACGCGGCAATACAGACATCGTTGGCGTAAGCCTCAACACACACCTTCTCTCGTGTTATGAACTTGTAACTTGTATTGATGTACTCGGCTCCAAATCGTAATTACGACTTATTGTGTCGTAATTACAAGATAGTTATGTCGTAATTACGACATACTAAGTCGTAATTACGAGATAGCTATGTCGTAATTACGACATACTAACTCGTAATTACGACATATTAAGTCGTAACTACGAGATACCCTATGTCGTAATCACGACATACTGTGTCGTAATTACGAGATAACCTATGTTGTAATTACGACATACTGTGTCGTAATTACGACTTAATATGTCGTAATTACGAGATACCCTATGTTGTATTTACGACATACTATGTCGTAATTACGACATACTGTGTCGTAATTACGACTTTATTTGTCGTAATTACGACATAGAATGTCGTAATTACGACATATGTTATCTCGTAATTACGACTTAATATATCGTAATTACGACATACTGTTTTGTAATTACGAGATAGCCATGTCGTAATTACGACATACTAAATCGTAATTACGAGGTAACTATGTCGTAATTACGACACACCTTATGTCGTAATTACGAGATAGTAGGCCTAAGTCGTAATTACGACATACTATGTCGTAATTACGACATAAAAAAATTGATTTACAGGTAGCATTAACTGGCTTCCGTAATTTTCGGATATCCGCAGAACAAAATTAAAAAATCATAGTTTAATTATTTGATATGAATGACGTTCGGCTGAAGGTCGGTCACAAAAATGTCATGATCGGCAAATTTTTTGCCCCGACATTGGTCGGGGTGGTCGGGGCGGCTCCTGCGCCCCTACACACTGATGTCACAATAACAATTTCTAAAGCAATTTTGTCGCGTGACGGTGATGCAACTGGAAGTGTTCGTACGCAAGTTTGGAAGTCTGGAAAAAGTATGGAATTTTGAAAAACGTTTTCCAGACCTGGAAAAGGTATTGAAAAAGATGTTTTCATACAAATGGTATGGAAAAAGTATTGTGGTACTAGTAGACGATCTCCAGCAGGCAACCCCAATGTTCTTAAAGCGCCTTGGGAAATGGGTCTTACCAAATACCGAAGGCCACCGTAGGCTACCGAAGGTCACAGATGGCCATCGGAGGCCACTCAGTATAACTAAAATTGCCGCATTTAAAAGCATTTTTGAAGTCAAACACTCTGTATTTATCGTAGAGTGAACGTTTGTAACACTCTTTCTTCAAATTAGTTGTTTTATTTAAAAAAAAAAAAAAAAATTTCAAATGCCACCTAAGGCCACCGTCACCGATGGCCACTCTTAACCCTTTACCCAACGCAATCGATATCAAAATTTATTATTTTAAATATTTTTTAAAATTTATCAAAAAAATTCAACAAAACCATATCGTTAGGTAAAGGGTTAATATACGTACTGTCGCAGTGTACAGCATGATTGAAATCGGAAAACCCTAAATGATCCTAAATTAGACTGGGGTGGATGTTTATAAAGGTGTTTTTCAGTAAATTCGGGGGTACTTTGTGTGTGTGTGGGGGGAGGTCTAGATTTTCAATTTCGATCTCAGATTTCAGAGACCAGTGTTGCCGACGACCACCATATTCATACTGTTTCAAACGAAACTGCAATTAATTCAGTCTTTACTGTTATTTTTCATAAGCAGATAATAATAACAACATTTCCCTTATCATTTTAATGATGGTCATGATTAGCCATTGTGCGAAAATATGTGACCTTAAACACCAATAAATAAATAAATCATTTTAATGAGATTACCGGTGGCCTTAGGTATCGCTTTCATTCAGAATTAAAAAAACGGTGTTTTCAAATTGTGGACAAAATGCCAATGGCCACCAAAGGCCACCCAATATAACTGAAATTGCATTTAAAGGCATTTTTGAACTCAAGCAATCTTTATTTATCGTCGAGCGAACGTTTGTTACACTCTTTCTTCAAAGGCCACCCGAGCCGACATTGTGATGAAAAACCGGTCTTTTCAGATTGAAGCCCGGTTTGGTAATAGTTTGTACAATGACGACAGACAAGGATGCTATTGTCAGAGTTTCGCGTAGACTTGTATTAAGTCATGAATGATTTGTGTGATTTTAGAGGGCATTTGTGAAAGAACAGACAATTTGTTAAAACATTATTTGTATTCCTCATAAAACTAGATAATCAATAAAAACAACTGATATTTATTTATACGGACATGAAAAGTCAAAGAGCGGAAACAATGAACAAAGTCCAACAGCACTGCATTATAGAGAAGGTGTAAAGGTATCAAGATCTAGATCACCCCCCCCCCCCCCCACCCAAAAAAAAGAAAAGTATCCCCGAATTTACTGGAAAACAGCTTTTTAAACATCCACCTAGTCTAAATTAGGGTTGTCCGATTTCAATCATGCTTTACAATGCGTCACTAGGTAGATTTAGAGTGGCCATCGTTGACGGTGGCCTTTGGTTGCTTTTGAAAATTGTTTCTTTTTGACATGGTCAACTTTTCTCGTCATTCAGAACGACTTACGAAAAGGTTATCTCCCATGATTGCGAAGAAATGGCTGGCAAAAATTAACACTAAATAAATGCGGAATTTTTATATTTCTCAAAAAATAAAACCCATGGAAGTTATCTATTGGCTGAGCGCATCAATCCTTTAAAAACAATATATATGCTCTCTGTTGTTGATATTATCGAACGATTTCAATCGATCAATTTTTCCCACGTTGATTTAAAATGCTACTGTTATTTCCAGTATAATTCCGTGTAAAATGATAGAAAACTGCATTTTCATCAACTTTTAGCGGTTAATATATTTTTTGGCTTCATATTAGCAATGCTGTGAGCATACCGGCATATAATATAGATATTGTCCTGTTTAACCATATAAAAATATACAAGCTGACATTTGCCCATTTTTTCCCTTTGATGTTAAAACCAAGAAAAATGTCATTGTGGTAAAAACAGTTAAAACCGCAGTCCACAATATAAGGTAGGTTTCCGCGGGAGGACAGAATGAAAAGGTGCTATAATCCCTAGGCATCTGGGGGTTCTGGGGGGGGGGGGGGGGGAGGTTATGTGCGGTTCTGGGGAGTTCCGTGCGGTTCTGGGGGGTTCTGGTATTTAGGAGGACACTACAAAACATAGGTTATGAACCCTCATCAGAACGAGCACGGCGTGCCCGTTCCAATGAGGTGTCATAACTTATGTTTTGGAAGCAAAAGATGAAAATGTCAAAAAATTGAATGCCGATTTTTCTGTATTGCGCTGGCCGGTTCATTCCCAGCTGATTCTCCGCTTCCCACAACTGTTCCCTGGCAATCAAGATTCCATTCACACCTTTCAGAGGTTCAATGTTTTTCGTTTACAGCCAGACTCCAGTATTTACAAGGGGAGATAACTTTCCCAAGCGTAAATATATATGACGATAAAAGTTGAGAATGAATAAAACAACAAATTTGAAGAACGAGTGTTACAAACGTTCGCTCTACGATAATAAAAGACTGTCTGACTTCAAAAATGCTTTTAAATCAAACAACTGCAGTTATAATTGGGTGGCCATTGGTGGCCTTCGGTAGCCTTCGGTGGAATTCGGTGTTTAGTAGGAGCGTGGGAAATGACTTCCATCTCTTTGTTTGTTTGGCACACTTTCACCTGCTGAGTGAGGAATCTGAACAGTTTGCATGGTAATTCGATACTTTTGGTTAACTTGTTTTGCTGAGACCTAAATCTTCAGAGTAAGTGACATTATCAAGTATGAAAATCACTACATTTGGCGTCGCCGGCGAAAAGATTTCGGATACCCAAGATTTTTCTTAAATTTATTTTGAAATTGAAGTCACGAAATTTCGTGACAAATCAACGGACTTCATTCATTACTTTCGTTTCAAAATTCAAATGTTTATAATTTTCTCAATTGTTTCACCGGTTATGCCGGGGAAGCGATGTTTTAATACTTTTTTTGTTGGAAAGTGAGGTAAAGGTGTAGAATAGGGGACTTGTCGTTTTTTTTAAAAAAAATAACGCTTTTCTAGCCATTTTTTTCTCAGTTTTCTTAAAGTAAACTATTTTGAACTGAACAAAATGACACAAGTCACATAGGCTACTTTTATGGGTTTTTTCAAGAAATATTAACGATTTTATTGCGACAGCGTCGTCGAACTCACTGCAACCGCTCTGTTCCATTATCGCTATCATAGGGGGATAGTTTAGTAATTGAAATGTCGGCTGACAAACCCTGCCCCCTCACTAAACTGACCCAAGATCACATTTTAGGGTCAGTCTAGTGAGGGCCAGGGTTAGCTTACCGATAAGCTCACCCTGGTCCTAACCGAACACAAGCGAAGCGCACCTGCTTACACGCACACAAGCGAAGCGCACCTGCTTACACGCACACAAGCGAAGCGCACCTACTATCATATAGAATGATTTCTCCCCTGTGACGTCACTCGTAACAATGAATGAAAACAACAGATGCTGCAAAATTTTCAGCGGATGAAATAAATGGCAATTGAGAAACTCGCAATTCAACGGGATTTAAAATCTATTCTCTTACATGCTAAAACATGATAGAGGTACCTAATTTTGGGTTATTTTGTTCAAAATATAGTTTACTTTAAGAAAACAGAAAAAAAATAGTGAGAAAATCGTTATTTAAAAAAAACCCCGAAAAGTCCCTTATTCTACGGTGCGCCTTTATACCGCAGGTCCCTCAAAATTACCGCAGGTCCCTTGTTTTTCTGGGTATTATCTTTGTTTTAACTAACAGTTCGAGGCAACTGTCGTCTCGTTGATATTTGGGGGTATTTTACACCAAAAATCAATAATAACGGAGCGTATTTTTCTATTTACTCTATATAAACAACATAAACTTATCACACTCTTCTCTTCTAAACAACCGCAGCCCCGCAAAATTACCGCAGGTCCCCTGTTTTGCGGGGTATTATCTTTGTTTTAACTAACATTTTGAGGCCAATGTGGTCTCGATGATATTTGGGGGTACTTTACACCAAAAATGAATAATAATGGAGCGTATTTTTCTATTCATGCTATCACGCTCTTCGTGTCTAAACAACACATGCACACAATCGGAAACATGATTCAAAATATTCCAGCGATGCAGGTTAGCCCAACTTTGTGACATTACTATATCGTATTTCTCGGGGCATGGCTTTTGGTAATTCATTGCATTTATTGGGCATAAAAGGCCTGCTGTCGAACCTGACCACAGGTCCCAAAATCGATCGTAAACTACCGCAAGTCCCTTCAAATAGATTTCTTTCGCTAACCAAGATGGCTGTTTCTTCCACAAGTCGAGGGACCTGCGGTATATTAAAACTATCACAAGCTACCAGAGGGCCATATGAATTATTTCCCTGCCCCCCACTCCCCCCCCACCCCCCAAAAAAATAAATAAATAAAAAATTCTAGCAATGTGCCACACCATGTTCAAATGTCCGATGGGGAAATGTCAGCGTGTCCATTTGTGAACGGGACTGATGTGTAATCGGGGCAAATATGCGTCGGATAATTTTGCAAATGTCCCTTTTTCAAAAGAAGGGTTAAGGAGCAAAAATTTAAAGGAGCAAATGTCCAGGCCACCATAATGCCATTAATGGCATATTACCCCCAAATATCAACGAGACGACAGTTGCCTCGAACTATTAGTTAAAACAAAGATAATACCCCGCAAAACAAGGGACCTGCGGTAATTTTGAGGGACCTGCGGTAGCCTGCGGTATAAAGGCGCACCCTTATTCTACACCTTTATCGAAAGTGATGACAATCGATGAAATGTTTTTTGGATTACCTATTGTAAATTTTAATTTTGATGTTAAAATGTTTTTCTATTTTAACTTAAGTGTTTATTATCTAGTTCAGCGATCCGACTGTAGTGGCTACGCCTCAACTTTAGAGGTGTAGCCACTACGTTCGGATCGTTGAACTATCAACCACTCAATATTTAAGTTACTAGTTGATTAACATGATTTTGGAAGGCCGTTAAAACTCCATAATTTCAGTGACATCATTTAACGGAGCCGGGCCGCAGGCGATGATGGTATAAATAGCCATTAGCTGCCTGGCTATTTTTAGATTCCATGGTCTGATGAATTACTCCCATTCGGATGACGTCCCTTTGTATTTCTGAACTGAACTCGAACGCACGATCGAAACAAATATCGAACCGACTTTAGTGACTATTTCTTCCAGCAATTCCCTCGTGCGGTTAGCTGTAACAGGGAGTGGTAAGAATAGTAATAACATGATTGTTGTCAGGCATCATGATTTATTAGCGGCCCTGCAGCAATGATGAACAGCCCTTGGGCTTATTAACGGCCCTCGACTTTGTCTCGGGCCTTTAATAAACCCGCAGACTGTTCATCATTTCTGCAGGGCTGCAAATGAACCATAATGCCCTCCAAAATCATATTATTGTTATATTATTACCACTAAATCTATAAGTTACTAGTAGATTAACATGATTTTGGAGGGCTGTTAAAACTCCATAATTTCAGGGACGTCATTCGACGAAGCCGGGCCGCGGGCGGATAATGGTATAAATAGCCATTTGCGGCCCACGGCCCGGCTATTTTTAGATTCCATGGTCTAATGAATTACTCCCATTCGGATGAAGTCTCTTTGTATTTCTGAATGGAAGTCGAACGCGCGATCGAAACAGAAATATCGAACCGACTTACTGATTATTTCTTCCAGCAATTCTCTCATGCGATTAGCTTTAACAGGGAGTGGTAATAATAGTAATAACATAATTGTTGTCAGGCATCATGATTCATTAGCAACCCTGCAGCAATGATGAACAGCCCTTGGGCTTATTAACGGCCCTCGACTTTGTCTCGGGCCTTTAATAAACCCTCGGGCTGTTCATCATTGCTGCAGGGCCGCAAATGAACCATAATGCCCTCCAAAATCATGTTATTGTTATATTATTACCACTCAATCTATAAGTTACTAGTCGATTAACATAAGTTTGGAGGCCTGTTAAAACTCCATAATGTCAATGGCGTTATTCAACGGAGCCGGGTCACAGGCGATAATGGTGTAAATAGCCATTAGCGTCCCGCAACCCAGCTATTTTTAGATTCCAGCATTTTCCCTCATGCGGTTAGCTGTAACAGGGAGTGGTAATTATACAATAACATTATTTTTGAGGGCGTTATGGTTCATTAACGGCCCTACGAAAATGATTAACAGCCCAAGGGTCTATTAGTGGCCTGAGACGATGTCGAGGGCCACTAATAGGCCCAAGGGCTGTTAATCATTTCGTTGGGCCGTTAATGAACCATAACGCCCATACAGAATAATGTTATTTGTATTATTATCACATTTCAAAGAGGTTACATGTTAAACCAAGAAAAATCAAGATTGCTATTTTTTTCATCATTTATATATTATCATTTTTCAATGTAGTAGACGTGTGAAATTCCCACACAATCATTGTCAGCAACTAACTCATGCCTTAAATGCGAATGTATATCTTAATTCTTTCACGCCAAAGATCACAAAATTCCGCCATCACATCTCTGTTCTCCAAATATTCCAACTCAAAGCAGTGTTGCCTCCCTTACATCCGGGGATGTGCGGGCTGCCAGGCCATATTGAAACAAATTTTTCATTATTGCCCGGGAACCCGGATGTGAATGGAAACATATGAGTTTTGTGCAGCCCCCGAAAATGAAAATATTCGCCAGGGAGTGCCCTATAAAGTGATAATAATAATAGTAATAACATGATTGTTGTCAGGCATCATGATTCATTTGCGGTCCTGCAGTAATGATGAACAGCCCTTGGGGCTTATTTACGGCCCTCGACTTCGTCTCAGGCCTTCAATAAACCCTCAGGCTGTTTCATCATTGCTGCAGGGCCGCCAATGAACCATAATGTCCTCCAAAATCATGTTAGTGTAATTTATCGGCACCTTCAGTGTAAGTTGTAACCGTAGTTCAACTTCAGCGATCTGAACGTACATGTAGTGGCTGACCCTCAACGTTCAGATTCTTCACATTCAATTGTGTAGAAAAAGTTCCCATCAAGGTTTTTAATTTTATGGGAACTCAAAACTCGAGAATAGGGATATATCATATGTATCAAGCTTTCGACGCAGTTTCGGCCTTGAGATGTTTCGGCCTTGGATGTTTCGGCCTTGTAGAGAGAGGGTGGAGAAACAAAATAGATCCTGTTGAAGAATGCTTTGGCACTGTTTGTACGCTGATTTTCTTCCTGACAATACACATACTTGTACAACAAAATCTAGAACTCTTCGAAAGGAATGGATTAATAAATAAAAAAATAAAACATGTAAATTCTGTCTCTATAAATTGCATAGATTTATGTGGATTAGTGAAAAATAATCTACGCCTCATACAACAAAGTGACGCCAAAAGAGTAATTTTTATTATTAGATACTATCTTATGGCAAAAATAACCTATTGTTCCCATGTTTCCCTGGGCTTATGCCATTAGTTGCTATTTCTTGGCCCCACTGATTACAGTGAAAACAAGTCGTGGCTCTCGCATTATACTCAGTTCATTAATTATTCCATTGGTTGATTATCTGCATTATCAACATGGGAAGTGGTTTGCCCATGTTTGGGAACACGTGATGTTACCAGTATATTAATTAATATTAAATCTGAAAAAAGTGTAATAATTTTGCGTTTTGCGTTGAAAACTGCAGTGGATTAAAAAAAATTATTGGCGACAGATATACATGTATGTATACAATTTAGAGTTAATCTTATCTAGCAATACATTAAATTATATTTAATCTGCTAGAATTGTAACAAATTTGCATTTATTCTTTGAAAAAGCTGAAGTTATTGAGACATATTGAAATTATTGAGACAAATTTAGGTAACAGTTAATGTTAGACTTATCTAGCAGTTTATTAAATTAAACGAAATCTGGTGAAAAATGTAATTTAATAACAATTAATGTTACAGACTTATCTGGATATTTATTAAATTCAATGCAATCTGGTTAAAGGAAATCCGGTAAAAAATCTAATAATTGTAGTTTATTTTAGTCACTGCCAAATAACAAGCTTGTCACTGTGTTTAATTATGTACTGAGTTGGGGAAAAAATCCTCTAGAGGTGTAAATGTCGAATAATATTTAAAAATATTTATTGACTCATAAGCAAATATTTATTAGCTTAACTTGACAAAGTCAAGATAAGCTATTGCCATCACGCGTGTGGAAGTCTGTTAGTCTGTGAGTATATTCACATTTTCCTTTAGCACGGCTACACTCCGCATTTCTTGTCTGATCATCCCGAAATTTCATATGCAGGTTTGGGGTCATGTCTAGATGAGAACGTCCCCTTTTGGTCGCGATCGGTCAACCGGTATGGTTGTCCCAGCCCCAAGCCCGAAAACCATTAGCACAGTCTACAGGTCATATTTATGAAGGGGTTTCATTGTAACTTGGTAGAATGACTCTGTATAATGCCAAGATGAGAACGTCCCCATTTGGGCATGATCTGTCAACCGCGATGGCTGCCCAAGCCCCGAAACCCAAAAACTTTTATCACAGTCTGCAGGTCATGTTTAATATGGAGGGATTTCATTATAATTTGGTAGGATGACTCCTTATGATGTCTAGATGAGAATTTCCCCATTTGGGCGTGGTCTGCCAACCCTGACGACTGCCCGAGCCCAAAACCAAAAACCTTTAGCAGTCTACAGGTCATATTTATTGAGGAATTTCATTGTAACTTGGTGGGTTGACTTCATATAATGTCTAGAATGAGAAAGTCCCCTTTTGGACGTGATTGGGCAACTGTGCCAGCTACAGAGGCCCAAAGCCCGAAAACCTTTAGCACAGTCTACAGGTCATATTTGTGAAGGGATTTCATTGTAACTTGGTAGGATGACTCTAAATAATGTCTAGATGAGAACTTCCCATTTTGATCGAGGTCATTCAGCCTTGATGGGTGCCCAAGCCCAAAAACCTTTAGCATAGGCAAAAGATCATATTTATGGAAGGATTTCATTGTAACCTGTTAGGTTGACTCCATATAATGCCTAGATGATGACATCCCCTTTTGGTCATGATTGGTCAACTGTGATGGCTACAGGTGCCCGAAGCCTGAAAACCTTGAGCACAGTCTACAGGTCATATTTATGAAGGGATTTCATTGTAACTTCGTAGGATCACTCCAGAATGATGCCCAGATGAGATTATCATTGTCCCCTTTGGTTTGCGATCATTCAACCATGATGGCTGCCTAAAGCCCAAAAACCTTTAGCACAGTCTACAGGTCATATTTATGAAGGGATTTCATTGTAACTTCGTAGGATCATTCCAGATGAGAATGCTCCCTTTTGGGTGCGATCATTCAACCATTATGGCTGCCCAAGCCCGAAGCCGAATACCTTTAGCACAGTCTCCAGGTCATATTTATGAAGGGATTTCATTGTAACTTGGTTGGTTTGACTTCATATAATGTCTAGATGAGAACGTCCCCTTTTGGACATGATTGGGCAACTGTGACAGTTGCAGGGGCCCGAAGCCCGAAAACCTTTAGAACAGTCTACAAGTCATAATTATGAAGGGATTTCATTGTACCTTTGTAGGATGACTCCAAATAATGTCTAGATGAGAACGTCCCCATTTGGTCACGATCATTCAGCCTTGATGGCTGCCCGAGCCCAAAAACCTTTAGAATAGTCTATAGGTTGTATTTATAGCTAGCACAAGATAATAATATACACATACATGTAGCAAGTAGCACAAATAAAACTATGATAAATCAAACAACGATAATACAGATCAGTGACCATTAGGGCTGCACGGTATTTCTATAAACCGATATATACCGGTATTCAGACCAATATCGATTGAATACCGGTGTAATTACAAAAATATCAGTTTATCGTCATTATTTATTCACCCACAATTTAATTTTCAAGATGTCTTGAGTTTTTTAACTGTTGCTCAGAATGAATAATATTATCACTTTTCCCAAGGAATCGTCCGCACGTGCCCATGTCATCCAAATTCAGCAGTTGAAAAAATAATTTTCAAAAATTTCAACAAAACTATATCATGTGACCCCCTCATTGGAACGAGCTCATTGAGCTTGTTCCAATGAGGGGTCGCATGATATTGTTTTGCTGAAATTTTTGGAAAAATTTGTTTTAAAATAATAAATTTTGATTTTGTCTGCGTTGTGTAAAGGTTTTTTGAACCGCATCATCAAGGCATGCTGATTCGTTCCGACTGTGATGCCTCAAGTCTCGATTGTGGTACTTACGTCCAGATATCTGAACAGTTTTCGATATTCCGGTATAGCGAGTATATCCCGGTATTTTTTGGAATACCGGTACCGATATTCTGTTTTGAATATCGTGCAGCCCTAGTGACAATATTGTTGGATGTGAATGGCCAACTTGAGAAGCATCACACATGTTATTGATTTGAGATTCATCGTCTTTTGTTGTCTGGTTAACATTCCAAATACACGACTCAAACAAAAGAGGCATGTGACACATTCGTAATGGCGGGAGTCTACTGTCAATGGTAGCTGCATGCTACGGTTTGATCCTGTCACATAGGTTTTGTCAAAATAATCTACCAAATAATCAAGTTCCTCAGGAATTCTTTCGCGTAAGAAACCCATACCTTCTTGGACACTTTCACAGGCAAGAAGGCGAGGCCATCAAGCATTCCACAAAAGTGTCTTACAGATTGACAAGCTTACTGTTTATACAGTAATTCAACTTGAAATTGTAAGAATTATCTATGCTTATTTTATTTTTATGCCCCCCGACTTAAGTCGGGTGGTATATAGTGATTGAAGTGTCTGTCTGTCTGTCTGTCTGTCTGTCTGTCTGTCTGTCTGTCTGTCTGTCTGTCTGTCTGTCTGTCTGTGTTTGTGTGTGTCCGAGCCAATAACTCAAAAACGGTTAAGGCCACAGTCATCAAACTTCACACAGTTATAATGGACCATGGGAGGATGTATCACACACCATAGCCGGGTTCATACATTCAAGGTCAAGGTCACATTTAAAGGTCACACTAAAAATTGGTCAATTTTTGTGTCTCAGCCATAACTCAGAAACGAATCATAGTACAATTATTAAACTTTTTATAAATGTTAAGGACAGTCAGAAGTGGTGTCTCGTATAATAGTTTCCGCTGCATCTGCAAGGTGGAAGTCACAATTGACCTTCATATGTTCAGGGTCATAAATCATGTCTCAAGCATAACTCCAAAACTATAAGGGCTACAATCATCTAACATCGCTCAATTATATAGGACAACAGGCGGATGTGTCACACACCACAGCCAGGTCCGTATGGTCAAGGTCACATTTCAAGGTCACACTGAACACAGGGCCACAGTCATCAATCTTCACACAATTATAAAGGACCATGGAAGGATGTGTCACATACCATAGTTGGGTTCGTACCTTCAAGGTCAAGGTCACATTTCAAGGTCACACTAAAATTAGTCAATATTTGTGTCTCAGCCATAACTCAAACGAATCATAGTACAATTGTTAAACTTTTTACAAATGTTAAGGACAGTCAGAAGTTGTGTCGCGTATAATAGTTTCAATCGCATCTGCAAGGTGAAGGTCACAGGGGAGGGGGCATGTGTTACATTTTTAGTCGAGTTGTGACGAAGTCAAACTCGACTTATAGTTTGGTGAATGGCGGGCGGGCCGGCAGACGGGCGGGCGGGCGTAAACAATTGGTTTCCGGATGATAACTTGATAGTGGTTCAACTCACATTCATTAAACTTCATACGTAAGTTGGTCTTGTTGGGAGGAAGAACCCTATTGATTTTGGACATGCTACATCGAAGGTCAGGGTCACAGGTACCTTGAACGTAGTAAATCTTAAACAATTGGTTTCCGGATGATAACTTGATAATGGTTCAACTCACATTCATGAAACTTCATAGGTAGATTGGCCTTGGTGAGGGGAAGAACCCTATTGATTTTGGACTCGCTACGTCAAAGGTCAAGGTCAATGTGACCTTGAACATAGTTAATCGCAACAATTCCTTTCCAGATGATAACTTGATAGTAGTTCAACCTACATTCATGAAACTTCATAGGTGGGTTGGCCTTGGTGCGAGGACGAACTCTATTGATCTTGGACTCACCAGATCAAAGGTCAAGGTCACAGTGACCTTTAACATAGTATATCGCAACAATTGGTTTCCGGATGATAACTTGATAGTTGTTCAACCTAGAGTCATGAAACTTCATAGGTGTGTTGGCCTTGGGGCGAGGAAGAACCCTATTGATCTTGGACTCACCAGGTCAAAGGTCAAGGTCACAGTGACCTTGAACATAGTATATCGCAACAATTGGTTTCCGGATGAGAACTTGATAGTGGTTCAACCTAGAGTCATGAAACTTCATAGGTGTGTTGGCCTTGGTGCGAGGAACTGTTGTCACAACTCGACATTGGATCGGTGATCCTGAGCGGCATTTTTCTTGTTTTAGTTTGTGGAAAATGTGCACTCTTTTCTTCCTAACTAGGAGAAAATACCCAACCTCTCATTTGAACTTAGGTGAAAATGCAGTAGGTGACACGTTTTTTAGGGGAAAATGTCCAGAACCCTGCGTAATAGTACCAAGGAATAATAAAAAGAAGAATCTCATTATGTCTTACTTGGCTTCTACAAACACTGTTACAAGCTTAAGTAGTAAGCTTGTTCATCACATACAAGTTATAAACCAGATTGCTAGTCAATTCATTGTTGACTGATCAGAATTAATTTTATAATACTGGCCATTAGTAGTACGTGGAGAGTGGATTGTAACTAAATCACCCGTGGAGTGGAGTTATCATCCAAGCTATATGTGTATTACTTTCAATTTTTGTATATATCGACAAAAACACAAGCAATGTTTAACCCGGAGGTCCATTGGCTGAAACTTTGCTGGTTTTGGTTATGCTTTGCCACAAATTTGCAATTATTGCTTGAGTGGAATCTCCACTCTGCGAGTGATTTAGTGATAATACACTCTCCACATACTGTATATACTCAGCCAGTTAATCAGTACTAACCAGGATAAATGAAATCAAGACCTCAGATTAACAGCACACAGTTCATTGAACAATTATATTTATAAACAATGCTACTCTGTGTCAATGAAGGAATTAGGGGACATACTTCAGTTGAATTAACTGAGACCGGTATACATGCTGGTAGAACATGGCATAATTGTGAAAAAAATTTTGGAATATTTACAAAATACTCATAAAATACTTGGGAATACTGACCTTTTTTTAAAGGAATGAGTACGAATACGAGTATTTGAAATTATATGAGTAAAGTACGAGTACTGAGTACTTTGTCAAAGAAGTGGTACTCGAGTACTACGAGTACTGAATACTTTGGATCCAGTGATTGGATGAACACTTGGGTTTTTTTTTTTACCAGAGATGATTTTATTACATTGCGAATTTTATTTTGACATACAGTTAAAACTAGAAGTCCTGTCATGAAATGTGCACAAATACAGTTAAAACTAGAAGTCCTGTCACGAACTGTGCACTTATCTAGGCTTAATTGCGCATAGGAATTGTGCGCAATTGCCATATCGAATGGCACCCAAAGCACGGCAGTTTCTCCTGGTTACACATAGCAAACACATGCAATGTTTCTGCCAATGGACCTCCGGGTTACCTGGAGGTCCATTGGCGGAAACTTGCTTGTGCACAGGCCATTTGTACAGAATTTGATAGCTTTACTATGGACATAACGTGCAGATCAACATGCTATTTGTGCGCATTTCATGACAGGACTTCTAGTTTTAACTGTAGAATGGCACATGCTGTTATGTTCCTTGGCAAAAACCTAAATACTAGAACAGCTTTAGATAGCCCAGCAAGAGGACCAATCATTTTATGACCATTGTCTTTTCAAAAGGCAAAACATATGTATCTTTTTCTTCTTTTTACAGGTGGCCAGGTGAAAAGTGCAGATAGAAGTTTAGCAGGGCAGCTACTGCTTATGAGAATTTTGATAATCAAAGTCTGGCATCATACCTTGATAGAGTTATAACTGGGTCTAGAGAAACAACTCTGGGAAGGAGTGATATTGTTTCCGTTTGTCATCCAAATAGAACTGGAGTGAATTCTATTAAACCAGAGGGATCCCATCGTTCATCAAGTACAATGGTTGGCTTCAAGAATTGTACAATATGTCGTAAAAGTATTAAATCGAGACGTATGAGTCAACACATAAAAACACACATTGGGGAACAATATGCCTGTCATTTTTGTGATAAAAAGTATAGTACCAAATTCTCACTTCAGATTCATGCACGTGGTCACACTGGTAAACTACCATTTGAGTGTGAAATTTGTAATAGAGGATTTGCAACCTCTTATCGCTTAAAAAGGCATCAGCAAATTCACACTGGAGAAAAGCCAATTATACGTAAGCCATTCAACTGTGAAATGTGTGGTAAGTCCTTCTTCTGTAAACCCCATTTGATCAAACATTCAACTGTACATACAGGTGAGAAACCACATGTATGTACTGTATGTGGAAAGGGATTTACTACGTCTGAGAATATGAAACGTCATGTCCAGAGCATTCATGTACGTGGTCACACTGGTGAACTACCATTTGAATGTGAAATTTGTAATAGTGGATTTGCAAGCGCTTGGGACTTAAAAAGGCATCAGCGTATTCACACTGGGGAAAAGCCAATTAAGTCATTCACCTGTGAAAAGTGTGGTAAGTCCTTCTCCAGGAACGACAATTTGATCAAACATTCAACTGTACATACAGGTGAGAAACCACATGTATGTACTGTATGTGGAAAGGGATTTACTACGTCTGAGAATATGAAACGTCATGTCCAGAGCATTCATGTACGTGGTCACACTGGTGAACTACCAATTGAATGTGAAATTTGTAATAGTGGATTTGCAAGCGCTTCGGGCTTAAAAAGGCATCAGCGTATTCACACTGGGGAAAAGTCATTCACCTGTGAAAAGTGTGGTAAGTCCTTCTCCAGGAACGACAATTTGATCAAACATTCAACTGTACATACAGGTGAGAAACCACATGTATGTACTGTATGTGGAAAGGGATTTACTACGTCTGAGAATATGAAACGTCATGTCCAGAGCATTCATGTACGTGGTCACACTGGTGAACTACCAATTGAATGTGAAATTTGTAATAGTGGATTTGCAAGCGCATCGGGCTTAAAAAGGCATCAGCGTATTCACACTGGGGAAAAGTCATTCACCTGTGAAAAGTGTGGTAAGTCCTTCTCCAGGAACGACCATTTGATCAAACATTCAACTGTACATACAGGTGAGAAACCACATGTATGTACTTTCTGTGGAAAGCGATTTAGTACGTCTGAGAATATGAAACGTCATGTCCAGAGCGTCCACAATCAAAACAGACCATATATATGTAATATGTGTGGCAAGGACTATGTTAGGAAATATGATCTAGTAAACCATATGAGGCACCATCAAAAATGGTTGTCGGCTAAAGAGGCAGAAAATGCTGAAATACAGCCCAGTGTTTGGCCATCGTTACTTAAAGCTTCAAATACAATTGATTCGGTAAATGCAGATGAAGTGCAAGACATGAAGACAGAAACTCTAGTGACAGAAGATAGTCCAGCAGAATGCCAGTTCAGCTCCAAATTATTGCTTAGACTGAAAAAAGAACCTGTGTGTCAGGAGAATTCTGGAAGTGTGGTAGATGAGTGGAATAATGTAACAGTGTTTTTAGAAATAAAAGAAGAACCACCTAATAAACGGGCCCAATATGCACATGAAAATGAAATGATGGACCTGAATGGAGATGTATAGATTTTGATAATGTGATTATTTTGTCCGTTTGATGTTGTACCGTTGGAATAGCAATTCATTTTCTTCAGTTTGCCTGCATTTTAACTTCATTCCTCTTTTCTGCATTCAGTGAAGGGAACAGTGCTTTGACAAGTGATCTTAACTTATTAACCCATTACCCAACGAATTGCCCGCATCCGTCCACTTTGTATGCAAATTCAGCAGTTGGAAAAATATTATATTTCGTAAAATTTCAACAAAACCATATCATGTGACCCCTCGTTGGAACGAGCTCGTCGATCTCGTTCCAACGAGGGGTGACATGATATGGTTTTGTCAAAATTTTTTGAAAAATTTAAAAAAGTAATATTTAAAATAATAAATTTTGATATCGTCTGCGTTGGGTAAAGGGTTAACCCTTTACCTAATCAGTTGCCTCAACCCACGTAATTTAAACATGGAGCAGTTGACAAGAAATATTTTAAAAAAAATTTCAAGAAAATTATATCATGTGACCCATCATTGGAATAGCCGCCTGCATAATTTACAAATTGAGTACTAACTGAAAAAAAACTCAAGTAAAAAACAAATTTCAAAAAGCAACCCCGTCATTTTTTAAAAAAAATTAAAGAGAACCACATCTTGTTACCCCTCCTTGGAACAAACCGCCCGCATAATTTACAAATTGAGTAGATCCAAAAAATTATTTTTAAAAAAATTAAAAAATATCATTTCATGCAACCCCTCATTGGAACAAGCTTGTCGAGCTCATTCCAATGAGGGGGTCACATGATTTGGTGTTCTTGAAGTTTTTTGAAAAAATCAGGCCTGTAAATAAAGAGATTATATGTTAACTTGTTAGCAGGTTAAGCTATATAGGAGGGTAGGAACCCATAGGAAAAAAGGGGCTTGTGCTTATCTGTCTTCTCTGGTTTTACTTTACCAGTACCAGTCATGCTTTTTTGTATGTGTACCCATACCATGTATGGTACACATAATGCCGGCATCCGGGGTGGCCATCCGTCATTTGTCCATCCTTCGTCTGTCCGTCCGTCCGTCCATCCAGCATCCATATCCATCCCTTTGGCATTTGATAACTTGAAAAATATTGCTTGGATTGTCAAGTTACTGTATATTTGTGTTCAGGTTACTGATGTGCCGAGCTGTATAGTTTTTAGTGTAAATATGATAATTTAATCCTGAGATATTAACCATTTATCTTTCAAATTGAAAATTCCTCCAGTCCCTTTGGCATGAGATAACTCAAAAAATATCAATCTGATTGTCATGTTACTTCATATATGTGTTCAGGTTACTGATGTGCCGAGCTGTATAGTTTTTGGTGTAAATCTGATAATTTGATCCTGTGGTATTAACCCTTTATCCTTCAAATTGAGAATGCCTCCAATCCATTTCTTCGGCATGCGATAACTCAAAAAATATTAATCCGCCGATTATCAGGTTACTTTATATATGTATTCAGGTTACTGATGTGCTGTGCTGCATAGTTTTTTTTATGTAAATCTAATAATTTGATCCGGAGATATTAACCCTTTATCCATCAAATTAGGAACTCCTCCAATCCATTTCTCTATGTACCCATACCATGTATGGTGTACATAATGTCGGCATCCAGGGTGGCCTTCCGTCATACAGCTTTCTACTAGTTGCGCATATGGGTACACATCTGACGATTTAATCAATTTAATTTTTACGTCTTAGCAGGATTCCCACCAATTTCAATATCAGCAATTTACGTGGAATCTCACCTGAATGAGATCGCATGTTAGTTGTTGCTATTTACTTTAATAGAAATTCTTTTAACCCTTTACCTAACATTAACAGCAGACGACACTTGCCAAAAAAAATTCTTGAATAACTAATTTTTTTCATTTTTCGTCTCAAAAACATAGTTTTTGACCCCTCATTACGATCTCGGTGAGCTTGTTCCAACGAGGGGTCATAACATATTTTTTTGAGCCAAAAAATGAAGATAAATTGGAAATTTTTAGCTCACCTGACTGAAAGTCAGGGTGAGCTTTCATGGTAACTTTTTGTCCATCGTACGTCAAGAAGATGGTGTTTGGTCAAGCCACTGGCTGCATTTCAATGAAAATTCCCATGAGCAGCAGTTATATAGGGGCATTTTGGTTTTTCTTCAAATTGGGTTTCTGCTCGTATTGTGGAGGGAGATGGGGGCCAAAATGCACAAAATTTTAAAAAATTTTCTTCTCATGAACCAGCCGTGGCAGAGACTTGATTTTTGGTATGCAGCTTCCATTTGAGGTGTAGACTCAAGTTTGTTCAAGAGAAGTTTGATGGGCGATATTTGCCTTTGTTCTGGAAGGGGCAAGAATTTTTGCCCCGCCCAGAATTTCTATTTTCTCAACCGAGAGGCCAATTTGAACCAAATTTAATACGAGATATTATTGGGTTATAAATGGGGGCGTGGTGGCTCAGTAGGTAGAGGTGCAGGCTGCAAGCCGAGAGGTCCTCGGTTCGAATCCCACCTGCGGCAATCGCGTTGTGTCCTTGGGCAAGACACTTCACCCCCATTGCCCACGTGGGGGCACGGTGACGCTGTGTACTAAGGCGTACTGCACGTCGATGGTGCACCTGTCTTCAACCAATGCTAACCCTGCTTGTGTGGAGTTGGTATGTTGGGGAGCTGACAGTTGCTCGCCATTGCTCGGTGGTTCTCTCCGGGTACTCCGGCTTCCTCCACCCGTAAAACTGTCAGGGTCATGGTTAGCCATTGTGCAGAAATATGTGACCTTAAAAAACACCAATAAATAAATTGGGTTATGAATGATTTATGCCAAAAAATCAGGAGCCAAAATAAAAAAAGTGTTAAAAAACCCCCAAAATGTCCATATCTCCAAAACTGTACGGCACTGAGGATTTTTATTTGGTGTGAGGCTTTCTTGGGACCAACAGAAAGGAATGGTAAAAAAAAATTGCCATGGGTTTTGTAAGGTACTTTTTCGGGACTTTGAAAAAGTGCTGAGTTAGCATTTTTAGCTCAACTTGACAAAGTCAAGCTGGGCTATTGCCATCACTTCTCGTCTGTCTACGTATGTACGTACATACATACGTAGGTTAGGATGTTAGTACATTACTACGTACGTCCACAATTTCCTTTGGCACACCTCACAGGTCGCATTTATGATCAGATCGCTTTGAAACTTGGTATGCTTGTTTCGGGTGACCTCTAGATGGGAGCTATCGATTTTCTTCAATTTCCATAAAAAAATGTTGCTGCGGCCAACTTTCTTAAAACGTAGTTTAGTCACACCTCAATATTTCCCTTTGGCACACCCTACAGGGCACATTTATGATTGGATCACATTGTTGTTTGGGGTGACCTCTAGATGGGAGCTATCGATTTTCTTCAATTTCCGTCAAAAATGTTGTCGCGGCCTACGTTCTTAGAACTTAGTTTAGTCAGAAGACCTCAATATTTCCCTTTGGCTCACCCTACAGGGCACATTTATGATCGGATTGCTTTGAAACCTGGCATGCTTGTTAAGGGCGACCTCTAGATGGGAGCTATCAATTTTCTTCAATTTCCGTCAAAAAATGTTGACGCGGCCAATGTTCTTAGAACTCAGTTTAGTCAAACCTCAATATTTCCCTTTGGCACACCCTACAGGGCACATTTATGATTGGATTGCTTTGAAACTTGGTATGCTTGTTTGGGGTGACCTCTAGATGGGAGCTATCGATTTTCTTCAATTTCCATAAAAAAATGTTGCCTCGGCCAATGTTCTTAGAACTCAGTTTAGTCAAACCTCAATATTTCCCTTTAGCACACCCTACAGGGTACATTTATGATTGGATCGCTTTGAAACTTGGTATGCTTGTTTGGGGTGACCTCTAGATGGGAGCTATCGATTTTCTGGCACACCCTACAGGGCACATTTATGATCGGATTGCTTTGAAACCTGGCATGCTTGTTTAGGGCGACCTTTAGATGGGAGCTATCAATTTTCAAAAAATGTTGCTGCGGCCAATGTTCCTAAAACTTAGTTTAGTCAAACCTCAATATTTCCCTTTGGCACACCCTACAGGGCACATTTATGATTGGATCACATTGTTGTTTGGGGTGACCTCTAGATGGGAGCTATCGATTTTCTTCAATTTCCGTCAAAAATGTCGTGTCTAGTACTGAAATGGTTAACCGGATAACCGGTTCGATACCGTTACCTACCTAACCGATTTGAAAAAAACGTCAACCGGTTATCCAAAATATCGATAGTGATCACCATTCCACGGTTAAAACGTAGTAAACCTACCGCTTCTACTTTGGGATAGATTACACCTCGAAGCAGCGCTCTATATATTGAGAAATAATCGACCTTGGCGTTCAAGACTTCGTTAATGATCGACAATTTCCGTGAGTACTGAGTAGCCGCAGAAACTATTCCGTAGTGTGTATACAAACGAACATTGTCGAGTACTCGACAACGTTCATTTGTATAACACTATGGAATAGTTTCTGAGAATGCTGCATTCCAATTCCTATAGTTTTGATCCCAGATTCGGTGAAATAATGGCTACGGACAACCGGTTATAGCTCTCGGTTAGTCGGTTGTGAAAATGAGTCAACTGTTTCAGCCCTAGAAAAAATAGCAAATCTCATTGATGGAGAGAACAATATCTGTTTTAGTTGTGACGATGCGTACATCGTTGATATAATGCACAGAGAAAAAAATATACAGAGTGTCAAAAGATAGTGAAAACGCTGTTTTTAAATTTTTAAATGGTTGTCTACTTAGAATAAAAATCAAACGTTCACACTGACTGGGAAAAAAATTGTAAGAAGCCAACTTCTGTATTTTAATAGAACTCGACAGGAAAATGGCCAGACGTGAAGTGATGCGCATATCGAGGATACAAACATCACGAACATTTCGAAATTTGAAATTTACAGACAGCTTTTTGAAATTAAGGGGAGCTAACTTTCCCATAAAATGCTTCGAAAATTGCCAGCCATGGTGGGATTTACGAGCCAGATAGTAAGTAATATGAATTGACTAGGGACCAATACTATAAAACTTTTACAATTGTATTTTCTATAATTGTGTTTTCTAGAAATATGTTGAAATGAACCATCAGCATTTTCAAAGATGTGGCAACTTGCCATCTGGCAAATTGCCATATCTTTTAAAATGCTAATGATTCATTTTAGTCAGGTTATTAATAGGTGGAATATACAGTTGTAGAAAATACAATTGTAAACGTTTTATAGTATTGGCTCCAGGCAAAGCCGTTTCGAATCGCCTCCCCATTAGTAACTCCACGAACCTCTGAAAGATTGTCTGAACTCACTTGACCCCTGTTCAGAACTATTTTTGACTTCTTTCAGAACTCGATCAGCACTCGTAACTTTTCGTAACTGTTCCGCAAAGGTCTGGTAGTGGCCCTGAGGCGAAAAGGTGTTTCTTGTAGCTGCATTATACCTCAATGGACACCTGGCTATCCTGCATCACCTCAGGCCTTAAGCGAACGGTAAATGTTCGAAAATGACTGACAGCCTTTTCACCAAATTCTACTATTTTTTACTAAGTTTGAATCTAAATATGTTTGCGTTCGTGATGTTCGTTGATGAAAAAATAACGGAATTGGCACGTCATGTCGTTGTTGCAGTATTTGAATGATCAGAAGCCAGTTCATCTATTCAAAACTTTCATCGTACGATACTCCAAATTTATTTATTTATTTATTAAGGTTTAACGACACATTAACAGACAGGGTCATATCATGTCGGTGTTTTACCTATGTTAAGCAGCGTTGAGCGTGGTTAGTAATTGGATGGGTGACCATTTCAGCGACTGATTCGCGCTCCTGCGTTGTGTCCTTAGGCAAGGCACTTAACCCCGATTGCCTACATGGGGGCGCGATGCCCGCTGTGTACTAAGGCGTACTGCACGTCGAAGGTGCGCATGTCGTCGACCAGTCTAACCCGGCTTGTGCCGCGGTTCAGAGTTACGATTTTGGAGAGCTGACAGCTGCTCGTCGTTGCTCGGTGGTTCACTGCGGGTACTCCGGCTTCCTCCACCCATAAAACTGTCACGGTCACGATTAGCCATTGTGCATAAGTATGTGACCTTCAAACACTAATAAATAAATAAATAAATATATATAACATATGACCATTTTAGACACGAAGGAAACGTCGTAAAGCACAATGAAGGCACGAAGAAGGAGTTACAATACGTTGGGAGGAGTCGCCTGGTAACCGCGCGGGACATATACCAAGAAAAACTCGCCCAGGTCTATCTGATCCTAGTAAATTCGCAACTCATCTCCTGTCACCCTAACTAAAAGACTGACCTAATTCATGTGGGATGTTGACCTCTCCCTGACACTATCATTCCTTTAAGTGCAGTATAATCATCACACCTGATACGCACTTTTTAAGAAAGGGGCTGCCTCAAACCCAGCTTAGTTGGGAGATTTGTGTGGTCCCAACAAGAAACCGTTTTGTTTTTCTGAACGTTTACTTGCAGGATGTATGCCTGTGAGTATTTTGTGACCAACCGGATACCTTGGGGCAGACTAGACTGGCAAACGACTGCCGAAACAATACATTTATACTTGCCCGAGCACACGCAACTCTACAAACAGCCGGAGGCAAATTATACTTGCCCGATTGATGGCCGGCCCTACACAACAAACCGAAGCGGCAGAGGTTTAGGTAAAAATGACAGTGTCAAAAATGGCTGCAACAAAAATTACAAAAGTCAATAATATAATAAAATGACGGCGTTCGGAATTGACATCACTAAAGATCAAAAATATTTTAAAATGACAGATTTTCACTAAAACATCTTTGTTAATCCTTTACCCAATGTAACGGAAAAAACGGCCAGCGCTATATATTCACAAAAATTATCATTAAATTTTAATTATGTATTTTTTTCATTTTTTGTCTCAAAAATATTGCTTATGACCCTATTTGGAACGAGCTCTTCGAGCTCGTTCCAGTTAGGGGTCATAAGCTATGTTTTTGACGTAAAAAATTAAAAACAAGAATTTTGTTTGTAAGTGTCGTTTGCCTTTCGTATTGGGTAAAGGGTTAACTAAAAGTTACCTGAAGTTAGGTCAACGGTTCGATCCCGACCCGCTTCAATTACGTTGTGTCCTTGGGCAAAATACTGCACCCGCATTGCTCAAGTGGGAGGATGGTACACCTGTCGCGCAGTGGAACTAAAGCATAAGACACCACGGTGGTACAACTGACTTCAATCGATCCTAACTCTACCTGTGGCTGGTTTAATAATATGGATATTCCGACAGTTACTTGCCACTGTTCGGTGATTCTACAAACAAACCTAGTGATATTTAACTCTTTCAACCCGGTATACATCAATTTTTCCGTGACGACGAAAAAATGGGTAGTGGATGAGCAGACGACATAAAGAGCAAAAAATCAGAAGCGAGTCTCAGTGATAATTTAATCCAACAGCTCGACATTCTAACAAAATCGGGATGGTTCCGCAAATTTCGGCGTTGACAGTGTTGAGTGAAATGATACCTCTAGTGTTGAAATGGTTAAGTTTGTGACACTGACATCTTTGCGTTGGGTTTAAGAGAGAACGGTGATTTTTTCTTGTTGAAGTATTTCATATCATCAAATCTTTAGCGATTAATGGCCCCGTTGTGATTCCTAGACAAGTCTTGACTGTCATGGTAACTAAGACTTAATTAGGAACCAATGCCAAGTTGATGTGACGCTTGGGATCGTAGAGGGTATTCTATTATTTGTTTTTTTCATATTTCGCTGTCATTTTAGTCGATTCAATTATCGATGCTGCAATATTAGTGGTGCGCCTTGGTGGGCTATACTTGACTGGAGATACACAAAACGACATCAATGGCTCGTCCTAGAAGTTGTGGGCTGAGTCTTTCCTGTCTCTTTGCATCGTGTGCTTACTTTGCATGTGGAATTCGAAAGTCTACTGAACAGTTGACAGGGTCTCCATACAATCCCCTATCGCCCCCCCTCCCCCCCCCCCTGTGCATCACAGATGCGATAAAACCATTATTTCGTTTAATTCAGGATATATCGTCCCTTGAGTGGCACAAGGCTTTTGGTTTACAGACAGCGCCTTCTTGCTCTGAAGCGATGATATATTTTGAGCAATGACTTTAGTAAGGTGAAGCCACGGCCGCTTTGTATATGCCAGTTTATATATTAAATCCCCTTCTTTTTATTTTATGTACTGTAGCGGGAGTGCGGTGGCTCAGTGGTAGACTGTTGGACTTCTATGCTAGAGGTCCAGAGTTCGATCCCCATCCGGGACGACCCACGTTGTGTCCTTGGGCAAGGCACTTTATCCCGGTTGCCTACACGGGGCACGATGACGCCGTGTACTAAGGCGTACTGCACGTCCATGGTGCACATGTCTTCAACCGCTGTAACCCTGCTTGAGCGGAGCTTGAACAGAGTTAGAATGTTGAGGAGCTGACAGTTGCTCGCTGATGCTTGGTGGTTCTCCGGGTACTCTGGCTTTCACGGTCACGATTAATCATTGTGTACAAGTATGTGACCGTAAACACCAATAAATAAATAAATAAATAAATGTACTGTAGTACTTTCAAGTTCGGAGTCCTGAAGGAAACTCCAATCGAAGATAGCTGAACATTCTCACGTTATCACCCACGGTAACCAGATCCGAATGCGTATCAGATAACGACTGGGAAACCACGCCAAAGCATTCACAGGTCAACCTGCACAATCGCATTTTCATTTTGGATGATGTTCAGTACTGAACAGCTGCAATATTTTTTTATGCAAAAGTTTATTCTATTTCTCATTATTGAGGCATAATGCCTTTGCTCGTGGAAAATTTGAGTCAATCATGCTGTTTACGCAAAATAATTATCCACAGATATGTCACATTACTGTAGTAGAACAATATATTAGCAACCAACATTTGACTGGTCAAGTCTGTACCTTCCTTAACCCTTTACGTAACATGAAAAGCAGACGACACTTGCAAACAAAATTCTTGAATGACTAATTTTTTTTCATTTTTTGTCTCAAAAACACAGGTTATGACCCCTCATTGGAAGAAACTCGTACCAAAGAGGGGGCATAACCTATGTTTTTGAGACAAAAAATGAAAATATAATGAAAATTAATTGGCGATTTTTGCGAATAGCGCTGGCCGGTTTTGCCGTTACGTTGGGTAAAGGGTTAATGCACAAAGGCAGGTTGCTTAACAGAGGTACACAATGCACATTGGGGGATTCGAAACATGGTCTTCTGCCCCTCCTATTTTTGTAATTCATTTTTTCTGCAAACACCAATACCAAAGGACACGAATACAACTATAGGCCTAGCTCTACACGGGTCTCATGTGAGCTCATGTAAATCGTAGTACGGAAATGGTTAACCGGATAATCGGTTTGAAACCAGTCAGATACCTAACTGATTAGAAAAACCGTCAACCGGTTATCCGTAATATCGATAGTGATCGTCATTCCACGTTTAAAACGTAGTAAATCTACCGCTTCTCCTTTGTGATAGATTACACCTCGAGGCCGCGTTGTATTTTTTGAGAAAAAATCGACTTTGGCGTTGAAGACTTCATTAATGATCGGCAGTTTCCGTGAGTAATGAGTAATCGCAGAAACTATTCCACAGTGTATGTACAAACGAACGTTGTCGAGTACTCGACAACGTTCGTTTGTATGCACACTACGGAATAGTTTGAGAATACTGCTTTCCAATTCCTATAGTTTTGATCCCATATTTGGTTAAATAATTGACACGGATAACCGGATATTATCCGGTTATAGCTCTTGGTTAGTCGGTTATGAAAATGAACCAACCGTTTCAGCCCTAGTCGCGTCAACGTTCTTAGAACTTAGTTTAGTCAGAAGACCTCAATATTTCCCTTTGGCACACCCTACAGGGCACATTTATGATCGGATTGCTTTGAAACCTGGCATGCTTGTTTAGGGCGACCTCTAGATGGGAGCTATCGATTTTCTTCAATTTCCGTAAAAAAATGTTGCCGTGGCCAACGTTCTTAGAACTTAGTTTAGTTAAACCATAATATTTCCCTTTGGCACACCCTACAGGGCACATTTATGATCGGATTGCTTTGAAACCTGGCATGCTTGTTTGGGGTGACCTCTAGATGGGAGCTATCAATTTTTTTCCAATTCCATCAAAAAATGTTGCTGCGGCCAATGTTCTTAGAACTTAGTTTAGTCAGAAGACCTCAATATTTCCCTTTGACACACCCTACAGGGCACATTTATGATCGGACTGCTTTGAAACCTGGTATGCTTGTTTGGGGTGACCTCTAGATGGGAGCTAGCGATTTTCTTTCATTTCCGTCAAAAAATGTTGCCGCGGCCAACGTTTTTAGAACTTCGTTTAGTCAGACCTCAATATTTCCCTTTGGCACACCCTACAGGGCACATTTATGATCGGATTGCTTTGAAGCCTGGCATGCTTGTTTGGGGTGACCTCTAGATGGGAGCTATCAATTTTCTTTCATTTCCGTCCGTGAAAATATGTTGCCGCTGGCAACAATTTCTGAACTTAGTTTAGTCAGGCATCAATATATTCCTTTGGCATGCCATAAAGGGCACATTTATGATCAGATTGGTTTGAAACTTTGTATGCATGTTTGGGGTTACCTCTAGATGGGAGCTATCGATTTTTGTCAAAAAATGTTGCCATTGGCAATGACCTTCGATGAACTTCGTAAAAACTTAGTGCAGTTAAGCATCAATATTTCCCTTTGACACACCCTGCAGGGCACATTTATGATTGGATTGCTTGCAGACTCGATGTGCTGGTGTGGGGTGACATCTATATGGGAGCTGTCGATTTACTTTCATTTCTGTCAAAAAATGTTGCCGCTGACCTTTGAACTTAGTTTAGTCAGACCTCAATATTTCCCTTTTACACACCCTTTAGGGCTCATTTATGATCGGATCACTTTGAAACTTGGTATGTGTGTTTAGGGTGACCTCTATATGTGAGCTATTGCTCTTTTTTCATTTCCATAAAAAATTATTGTCGTTATATTGAACTTACTGCATTTGTGCATCAACTTATCCCTTTTCCACTCTCTGCGGGGTATATTTATGAATTTCCATAAAAAAAACCCCCAAAACCATTGCCACAAGCAATGACCTCCAATTTAGTGCATTTGTGCGTTAACATCTTCCTTGGCATGCCAATGAGGGCACATTCATTATCAGGTTGTTTTGAAACTTTGTACGCTTATGCAGGGTGACAAAGATGGGAGCTGTTGACTTTCTTTTCATTTCCATCAAAAACTGTTGCTGTTAGCAACAATCTTTTAATTTATTGCATTTGTGCATCAACATTCTTTGACACGGCCTACAGGCCACATTTATCATAGGATTGTTTTTGAACTTGGTGTGCTCATTAGGTAAGAACTCTAGATAAGAGCTGTTGATTAGCATTTATTTCTGTGAAAAAAGTTGCCATTTACAATAACCTATGAACTTACTGCATTTGTGTATCAACATTCTTCCTTTAGCCAGTCTTAAAGTTTACATTTAAAAATGCATGGATTACTCTGACGTTGTGCACACACAATGCTGTTATGTAGGGCTGCACGATATTCAAAACTGAATACCGGTATCGGTATTCCAAAAAATACTGCGGTATACCGGTATATCGAAAACTGTCAGATATATGAACACAAGTACCGCAATCGAGACTCGAAGCATTACAGTCGGAACGAATTAGCATGCCTTGATGATGCGGTTCGAAAAGCCTTTTACCCAACGCAGACGATATCAAAATTTATTATTTTTCAAATTAGTTGATCAGATTTTCCCCAAAGATTTCAACAAAACTATACCATGTGACCCCTCATTGGAATGAGCTCGTTTCAATAAGGGGTCACATGGTATAGTTTTGTTGAAATTTTTGAAAATTATACTTTCAAATGCTGAATTTGTATATTACGAAAGCACAAGCAGACGATTCCTTGGATAAAGGGATAATATTATTCATTCGGGCTACAGTTAAAAAACTCAAGACATCTTGAAAATTAAATTATGGGTAAATAAATAATGACGATAAACCGATATTTTTGTAATTACACCGGTATTCAGTCGATATTGGTTTGAATACCGGTATATATCGGTTTATAGATATACCATGCAGCCCTGCTGTTATGTTGAAATTTCATCAAATAACATTGCTACCAATGATCTTCAATTTTGCCATTTCATTTATAACTTACTAAGTTCAAGTTTGTCAAGTTGAGCTACAGTGTCATTGACACTTTCATTTAACACTGTGGGCAATGATAAAAAATTAAAGAATCAGTTGCTTCCAAACCACCACTCCAAAAGCTTTCATATTTTACATATAACATCTTTGGAACCTTGATTCACATATTTGTTGAAATCAAATCCCTCGGTCCATATTTGGATTCCCTATGGGAGCCGAAATGTTCAAATTAGTGCAGTTTGAGGAATATTCTTTAAAAATCCTCTTCAGATCTACCAATAAGAATCTTTTGACATTTGGTATGCAGCATGCTTATGGGCAGTGAGATTCATGTTTGTTCAAGCCGAGTTCTTGGGTTCATATTTAAGGTGAAAATTTGGGGTCCTGGTCCGGACTTTGAAATTTTGGACCAAAATCTGGAAATTAGTTTTTTGGCATTTTTTATGCATTTTGGTAAATTTTAAGACAAATTTTTTTTTTTATACTGAAAATTTGGGGTCCAGGTGGGACCAAAATCTGGAAATTAGATTTTTGTTTTTTTAAGCGTTTTGGTCAATTATAAGAAGAAAAAAAAAATTTTAGTCTGAAAATATTTTGTTTGGGACTTCAAAAATTTTCGAACAAAAATGAAAAAAAAAAATTGTTTTTTATGAGTTTATCTCAATTTTGTGACGTAAAAGTGCAGGAACTGAAAATAGAGGATAATCCTGTGTATTGTGTGGGCACAATCTCTTCATCCAATTGGTATATGCTTTTCTAACAAGGGGCGTATGCAGCTTATTCAAGTCAAGTCCCTGGTTTGATATTTAGACTACCATTTAGGTGAGTGCTCTCAGGGCTCCTGGGACCTCTTGTTTGAATAGTGCTGACCGGTTTGGGCCGTTACGCTGTGTAAAGGGTTGAAATGCCATGCCATTACTACGTGAATGCAATACTCGACCTTTGAGTTGAGAGAGTTCCAGACGTTTGTGAAATCTTTCTGGTAAACATGCAAGATTAGTAATTAAAGTTATGTTGTATTACTTTGTCATAACCTGTAGTTTGTTTGCATATTTACAATTTACATAGCCCACATGTAACCTAAATTATCGTTCTCGGGTTCTAAAATGTTACAACCTTTTTACTTACAGTTAAAACTAGAAGTCCTGTCATGAAATGCGCACAAATTGCACGTTGATTTGCACGTTAATCTGCGCGTTAGGACCCAAGTAAAGCTATCAAATTCTGTACATATGGCCTGTGCACAAGCAATGTTTCGGCCAATGGACCTCCGGGTAACCCGGAGGTTCATTGGCAGAAACATTGCATGTGTTTGCTATGAGTAACCATGAGAACCTGCCGTGCTTTGGATGCCATTTGATTGGCAGAAACATTGCATGTGTTTGCTATGAGTAACCAGGAGAACCTGCCGTGCTTTGGATGCCATTCGATATGGCAATTGCGCGCAATTCCAACGCGCAATTATGCCTACATAAGTGCACTATTCATGACAGGACTTCTAGTTTTAACTGTAATGAATCAACCTTATAAAGTACGGCCAGCATGGTCTACTCTCCACAGATGAGCAGTACAGTGGAGCCCACTTAATTGGATATGTCTTAATTGTATATCCCTGTTAATTGAATATAATTTTCAAACACAAAACCATTTACCATACCTTCAGTACAAATTTGATCTGTTAATTGCATATGGGTTGTAGAGTAAACTCCTGTTAATTGTATATACATTTTTGTAATATGTCGAAAAAATTACTGTGACACGCACCAAATTCCCCTTATTTATCAACCTTTTTGGCCTCACTACATCCAAGACAGACATTTATTCTATTATATAATAGAATAAATGCTCAGTTGACCTCCAGAACACAGGAAACTGACCAAATCCCTGTTAATTGTATTCTCCTGTTAATTGAATAATTTTCACTGGCAAAATGGATATTCAATTAAGAGGATTCTACTGTATTTCCATGCGATAATATTAGATTCCAAATACCAATTATAGGAATTATTATCCAAAATTTAATTTAATGAAGTACCTCGTACAACCCAGTGATTCATTAATTAAAATTTTGCTGCTGATGCTGATTTTTACAGGCACGTGGATTACGACCAGTACATGGAGACACCTATTTTTATTATTTTTTTATTAGGGTTTAACGACACATTAACAGCCAGGGTCATATCATGCCGGTGACAGTTTTACAGATGGAGAACCACCGAGCAACGACGAGCAGCTGTCAGCTCTCCGACATCGTAACTCTGAACTCTGCACCACAGCACAGGCAGGGTTAGATTGGTTGAAGACATGTGCACCATCGATGTGCAGTACGCCTTAGTACACAGCGTCATCTTGCCCCCATGTAGGCAATCAGGGTTAAGTGCCTTGCCCAAGGTCACAACGCGGGAGCACGAATCAGACGCTGAACTATACGCGTATGCACATAAGTGTTCAACCAATTATCGGAACCGGCCACCCCAATCGGGCGATTGTGCGATATCAGTAGGGCTGAAACGGTTGGCTCATTTTCACAACCGACTAACTGCGAACTATAACCAGATAATATCCGGTTATCTGTAGCCATTATTTCCCCGAATCTGGGATCAAAACTAGAGAAATTGGAAAGGAGTATTCCCAGAAACTATTCCGTAGTGTGTATACAAATGAGCGTTGTCGAGTACTCGACAACGTTCGTTTGTATACATACTATGGAATAGTTTCTGCGGTTACGCTGTACTCACGGGAATTGCCAGTCATTAACAAAGTCTTGAACGCCAAAGTTGATTATTTCTCAATAAATACAGTGCTGTAATCTACCCAAAGAAGTGGCAGATTTACTATGTTTTAACCGTGTAAAGGCGATCACTATCGATAATTTGGTTAACTGGTTGACGTTTTTTTCAAATTGGTTAGGTAGGTAACCGGTCTCAAACCGGTTTTCCGGTTAACCATTTCAGAACTAGCAATTGGATGACAACAGCAACGGCTCCTGGAACATCGGTTCAACCGATTGTCGCCAAGCATTTTTTGTGATGATTCATTAATCACATTTTATCACATTTTATCATCTTCTGCAATTGTTCAGTTGTAAAATGATACCATTCAATAAAGTTGAGAAACAACCACAGTGTGTATTCTTAATTTCTCTAGATGCCCCTTTACGGGATATACAAGTTGAGCGACATGTAAAACTTACATGTGAGCGGCAATCGCCAGTTAGAGCTGTGCGGTATTGAAATTTCAGGTTTGGTATCGGTATTTTTCGGGTAAATACCTCTGTTTCAGTATGGTATGGTATTCGGTATATGCATAGAACACTGAAAAGAGTCGTAAACTAACCCAATTTCCCAACACTCAATCATAACAACTTAACAGGGTCAGTGCTGACATCTCATGAACTTGACAAGTTACTGTAATAACCGAGTAGTCTAGCAACTTATTCAATGAATCCCTTGATTCATTGTAAATCATCACACTACATCAAGTAGTTCATTAAATAACTTTCCAAGCTAATCAGTTGGCCTTACTGTCCTTTGTTCATGTTTCATGCCCCCTCCCCCATTGAATTGGGTGGATGAAACATATGTTCTTCAACCTCCAGGCTTTTCACTGCTTATAACATTTTTGGTCAGACCCCGCCCCCCCCCCCCACCCCTCTCCTACTCCCATTATCTTTCAAAGTGAAAACAAAATTAATTAATGCCCACTGTCCAGTGAATGCAGTGTCCAATATCCACACAAATATGCAAGTAAACTGAAGTAATTCTCTAATTACTGTATGCGTATCTTTAATTTAACCCTCTCAAGGCTTCGATGTGAGTTCCAAAGATATTTATTTCATTTAATACTGTTAATGAAAACCTATTTCTGGTTTCTTTAAAAATATTTTACCATCCAAATTAAGCCTCCATAAATTCTCTTTCTATTTTGTTTATTTTTGATGCTTTAACCATTTTCACACAGACTTGAATTTACAGGATGCAGTAACTTCTGTTTCTCTAGTTTGAAATCTTTCTTATTCTTTAAAACTGATCGGCCAAATTCATTCATTTATGGCACAGACCATCTTTGGAGTAAACCTTTTCTCCTTTGTTCAAATGAAGCTGCTGCCCTCTTCAGGCTAGTAGAATTTACTGTTCTGATTTTTCCCTCCAAATTACTGTATCCCTCAGGTTGGGGTTAATGCTCCATCAGCCTAATATGCTTTTAAAATCCTCTTTTTATAAGCCACTTGCAATAATGCTTAGATTTTTTGTTTGGAACTTACTTTAGTGACCAATCAATGCAGATTAACTTTTTTTTTCAAAGCAACTCTGGAAGTCAAAATTTATGCCAGAATTTTTATTATTATTATTTTTTTTTGAGGGGGGGGGGGGGGGAGGGGGGGGAGGGGGTTGAGAGAACTACAATAGTTGAAAACAGAACAAATATTCATAGAACCGAGCTTGCTGGAAAGCTTTGCAAGGATCAGCAGAAATAAATGGACAAAAAAGTTGCCTGTTGGTTGTGTCATGGCAAAAAAAAAAAAATTGCTCTTGCTGCTGATCACTTACTGATACACTCATCTCTTTTGACAACTTAAGCCAGGTGAGCGTTTTAGGCTCACTTGAGCCTCTGGTTGTTTTTAGTTAACCCTTTACCTAACATGAGAAGCAGACAACATTTGCAAATGAAATTCATGAAGCACTATTTTTAGCTCAACTTTGACGAAGCCAAATTTGAGCTTATGCCATGGCCAGTCATTCGTCTGGCCGTCAACAATTCAATACGGCTCGGGCTAGAGGCTGTATTTATGAACCGATCTTTACGAAACTTCTTGGGTACCTTTGTTATGACCGTGGGACGAGAACGAGTGTTTTTGGATCCGGTCCAAAATTCAAGATGGCTGCCAATTTGTACCGACGATGCAGAAATCTGTTTTTTGCACAGAACTTCTATATGAAAGTGCTGATTTGAATAATTTTTTGTATGAATGTTTAGTACCATGGGATACATCACATATAATACGGGTTTTTTTCTCGTACGTAAATTATGCAAATTAGACTAACTTTGATGTATTTAGTGTAACTTTCAGCACTGTCAGTGCAAATGCCAATACGGCTCGGGCTAGAGGCCGCATTTATGAACCGATCTTTACGAAACTTCTTGGGTACCTTTGGTATCACTGTGGGACGAGAACGAGTGTTTTTGGGTGCGGTCCGAAATTTAAGATGGCCTCTGGCAGCCATTTTGTTCAAAATTAGGGGCAATCAGATTTTTGCGCAGAACTTCCACATGAAAGCTCTGATTTGAATAATTTTTTGTGTGAATGTTTAGTACCATGGGGTACATCACATATAATACGGGATTTTTTCTCATGCAGAAATTATGTAAATTAGATGAACTTAGAATTTTTCAGTGCTTCTTACACACAGTAAGTACACATGTCAATACGGCTCGGGCTAGAGGCTGTATTTATCAACCGATCTTCACGAAACTTCTTGGGTACCTCTGCTATCACCTTGGGACGAGAACGAGTGTTTCTGAGTGCGGTCCAAAATTCAAGATGGCTGCCAGTGGCCATTTTGTACCAAAATTAGGTCCAATCAGTTTTTTGTCACAACTTCTATACAGCTCGTATTTATTAACTGATCTTCACGAAACTTCTTGGGTACCTTTGCTTAGCATCTGACTGTCACCCACCTTTACAATACTTTACCTATACCTTTGTTACAGACTACGGTCAGTATTTATGTACAGGCAGTTACAATACTTTATATGTACCTTTGTTATCGGATCATTACCTAGATGTTTGTCATTGCTGTGTCACATTCTGTACATGTACATGTCTTGACAAGTTGAGCTACAGTGTCATTGACACTTTCATTTGGGTTTTTTATGCATTTTGGTCAATTTCAAGACAGAAAAAAAAAAATTTTACACTGAAAATTTGGGGTCCGGGTGGGAGAAAAAAATTTTTAGTCTGAAAATATTTTGTTTGGGACTTCGAAAATTTCCGAACAAAAATAAAAAAAAATCTTTTTTTTTGTGTTTATCTCAATTTTGGGACGTAAAAGTGCAGGAATTGAAAATAGAAGGAAAATCCTGTGTATTGTGTGGGCACAATCACTTCATCTAGTTTTAAAATCCATTCCTTAGTATTTTCAGTCAATTATGCCTTTCAAACTGCAGTGACATAACAACCCTTGGATTATGACTGTGCCTGTCTACAGCTGGTGGAATTGGACCCAGTCAGCAGGACCTATCAAAAATTTCATGACTTTATTTCTCTATAGTGTTGGTAAGCCATGACTAGCTGAATATGACCTAAAATGCTCCTTTGAACTACTTTGTCAGGTGAGCGATTTAAGGCCCCTTGGGGCCTCTTGTTTGTAACGCAATTTAACTTAAACTTCCAGGTTAAAGTTTTTGGTAAAAGTTTTGTTTTTTTTTGGGGGGGGGGGGGTGGGGGGGGGGGGGGGGTGGGGGGGGGGGTAAAATTACACCTTTAATTCTTCAAACAGTTTAGTGGAATGTCACTGTTTCTTATTTGGGACAATGTCTATACTATCTACTGAACACTGAATTTCATTAATATCGGCATGATTTTAACCCCTGTTAAACATGTTTTCAGCCTTACTTTCTTTGTATTTGAAATTAGTCTTTGCATCATACTTTCTTACTCTAATTCTTGCATGGTCAATGCAGCTCAATGATTCCATTTACATCAATGATTTCTTTTATTGGCTTTAGGAAATATTTAACCCTTTTTTGCCAATCAATTTTACTCAGTTTTCCCAGCTTAAAGTTTCGGATTAAAGCTCTGCTTTTCAGGGTTCTAACTTTCATTCTCCAAACACTCTATACAACGTCATGTCTTTTTTCATTTCGGGCAAGGTCTACTGAAGCTATACAAAATGGTTTCAAATAATATTGACATTAATTTAAGCCTTTACACAACGCTTTTCGAATTTAGTTTCTCCAAATTTCAAATTAGGCTTCTACCACATACTTTGTTACTTTTTATCCCCTCCCACAAGGGATGGATATAGCACAGAGCTCGCTCTGTCCGTTTATCTGTCAGTCCGTCCATCCATGTATCCATCCATCTGCCTGTCTGTCCGAACTTTCTTTATGCCATAACTTAAACAAAAGTTAACGGATTTCAATTCTTTTCAGTACATGTCTCAAGGTCAAGTTTGATGACCACAGTTATTCAATGAAAGGTGTGGAAGTTATTGCCCTGCCCAGCCCCCGCAAATTAGGCATTTTTATTATTCTTTCCACCAATATGCATTTTGAACTATTTGCAGTCAATACATGCAGAACGTTTTTTACCCCCCCCCCCCCCCCCCTACAATCCTCCCCCCCCCCTTTCCCCTCGTTACACACTTTTTTTTTCTTTTGTCAAAAATGCTTTTTTACAGTTTTGCTTTAAGTTTGTGGTTAAAAACCCAGACAAACGCCGCCCCGACCCCCGCAGTGCCAGTTAGGCATTTTTTCTCTTTTCTCAAAATGCATTCTGAAGAATTTAGACTGAACACACGTGGAAAAAATGGACGCCCTGACACCACCCCATTTTTTCTTCGGTACAAAATGCATTATTAGCCTGACTGTTTACATATTTTCCAGCTAGTAATGCAGGCCAGGTTAGAATACAGGTTCCCACCCCCACCACCTCCAACGGTCGTTTAGGCAGTTTTTCCAAAAATGCATTTTGAAGGATTTGGAGTTACTAAATGCGAACAAACAAAAATTGACTATTATAAGACACAACCCCCCCACACACACAGAGAGACAATCACCCACACACACATACACACACTCACACGTGTCATTTCGGCAATTATTCCCAAAATGCATTTTGAAGGATTGGGAGTTATTACATGCAAAAAAGAAAATTGACTCCTATAGCCCAACTTGCTTTATGTACTGCATCTTTAATCCTTCACCTGACACAAGTTGAAGCCAACAGTACCAATTATTTTTCTGAAACATCAGATGTTTTCATTTTTAGCTTAACTTGACAAAGTCAAGATAAGCTATTGCCATCACGCATGTGGAAGTCTTTTAGTCTGCGAGTCTGTTCACATTTTCCTTTAGCACAGGCTACACCCCGCAGTTCTTGTCTGATCGTCACGAAATTTCATATGCAGGTTTGGGGTCATGTCTAGATGAGAACGTTCCCTTTTGGTCGCTATCGGTCAACCGGTATGGCTGCCCGAGCCCAAAACCCGAAAACCTTTAGCACAGTCTACAGGTCATATTTATGAAAGGATTTCATTGTAACTTGGTAGGATGCCTCTGTATAATGCCTAGATGAGAACGTCCCCTTTTGGTCATGATCTGTCAACCGTGATGGCTGCCCAAGCCCGAAACCCAAATTTTTTTAGCACAGTCTGCAGGTCGTAGTTAATATGGAGGGATTTCATTGCATCTTGGTAGGATGACTCCAAATGATGTCTAGATGAGAACCCCATTTGGACACGATTGGGCAACTGACGGCTACAGGTACAGCCCGAAAACCTTTAGCACAGTCTACAGGTCATGTGTTAAGATGTGGAAATATTATTGATATTGGTAACAAAGAAATATGAGAATCAACAACAATAACTATGGATACAATTATTCTGAAATTTAATTAAAAAAAATTAATATATACAAAAAAATGATACTCTAATTGGTTTATAGAAAATAAAAACAGTGGTACTTAAGAATTATTGAATTAGTCCAAAATACAGTTTGACAGAATCCTGTAATCCAGTTGTGAAGAATCTTGTGAAGATATTTTCCAGCTGGAAGTATTAAATCCAAGAATGTGTCTTCAGAAACAGTATCCCGTAGATTTGTAATAAAATTTCCACTTAGAAATTTCAGCAGTCTCCAGTAAAATATAATAAAATGCTCCACAAAATTCAGATGGAGTAAAAATCCAATAGAACTCGACTTACAGTTTGATGAATGGCGGGCGGGCGGGCAGGCGGAGGGGCGTAAACAATTGGTTTCCGGATGATAACTTGATAATGGTTCAACCCATGTTCATGAAACTTCATAGGTAGGTTGGTATCGGTGAGAGGAAGAACCCTATTAATTTTGGACTTGCTTGGTCAAAGGTTGAGGTCACAGTGACCTTGAACATAGTAAATTGTAAACAATTGGTTCGGATGATAACTTGACTACGGTTCAACCCACGTTCATGAAACTTCATTTGTAGGTTGGTCATCGTGAGAGGAAGAACCCTATTTATTTTGGACTCACTAGGTCAAAGGTCAAGGTCACAGTGACCCTGAACATAGCAAATCAAAACAATTGGTTTCCGGATGATAACTTTATAATAGTTCGACCCATGTTCATAAAACTTCATAGTTAGGTTGGCATCAGTGCGAGGAAGAACCCTATGTATTTTGGACTCGCTAGGTGAAAGGTCAAGGCCACAGTGACCTTCAACATAGTAAATCATAAACAATTGGTTTCCGGATGATAACTTGATATTGTTTCGACCCACGTTCATGAAACTTCATAGGTAGGTTTGCATCAGTGAGAGGAAGAACCCTATTTATTTTGGACTTGCTAGGTGAAAGGTCAAGGTCACAGTGACCTTCAACATAGTAAATCGTAAACAATTGGTTTCCGGCTGATAACTTGATAATGGTTTGACCCACATTAATGAAACTTCATAGGTGAGTTGGCCTATGTGAGTGGAAGATCCCTGTTTATTTTGGACTCACTACGTCTAAGGCCAAGGTCACAGTGACCTTCAACATAATAAATCATAAACAATTGGTTTCCAGATGATAATTTGACAATGGTTCCACCTACGTTCATGAAACTTCATAGGTAGGTTGGCATTGGTGCAAGAAAAAGCCCTATTTATTTTGGAATCACTAGGTCAAAGGTCAAGGTCACAGTGACCCTTCTCATAGTAAATTGTAAACAATTGGTTTCCGGACAATAAGTTGATAATGATTAAACCCACTTTTGTGCTGTCACAACTCGACATTGGATCGGTGGTCCTATCGGCATTTTTTTTCTTTTTTTTTTAATAAAACATATATATATACACTTAAAGTGAATGGGGACCAATCAGATCATTTTAAATTAGGATATTCTGGAAAGAGCATCAGCTACAACATTATCTCTTCCCGAAATATGCCGAATCTCTAAATTATATTCTTGAAGGGCCAAACTCCACCGAAATAATCTTTGCTTCTTGTTTTTCATTTTATTGACAAAAGTTAAGGGGTTATGATCGGTGTAAACTGTACTTGGGCATTGAGTGGTTCCTAGATACACATCAAAATGGGTTAATGCCAATATTAGAGCCAAAGTTTCTTTTTCTACTCGAGAATAATTCTTCTTGATGTTTGAGAAATTTTCGGGAGAAATAACATACAGGGTGATCAATACCTTGGGAATCTTCCTGGGCAATATACCCATCTGCTCCATTGTCACTTGCATCTATAAATAATTTGAAGGGCTTTTCATAATTAGGACTGGCCAGGATAGGGGAATTATTTAATAAAGTTTTTATTCTGTCAGAGGATTTCTGGCACTCCTCAGTCCAAACAAACTTAACCCTTTTGCTCAATAAACTGGTTAAAGGGGAGACAATATCTGAGAAATTTAAACAGAATTTTCTATAATAGCCAGCCATGCCTAAGAATCTCATGAGCTCTTTTTACCTGTGTCGCCAGCAGCAGAGCAGGTCTAGTAACCGCTCGACTCTGCCCGTCCGTCTGTCAGTCCATCCGAAACACTTTCTCCGTCAAGGTTTTCTTGGCTTCTGTGAAAGGGAATGATTTTGTATTTGGTCTGCTGCTTCATAATGATGAGTTGTATTGTGTAAGTAATTTTCAGATCTGCCGTGCAGCCACTTCCTGTTTGCCGATACTTTGAAATTTTACTGTACCCACTGAACATTGAAATTTTTCGTCAAACTTTTCTCGGCTTCTATGCAAGGGATTGGTTTTATATTTCATCTGGAGGCTGATAATGATCAGTTGTATCGTGTATGCAATTTTCAGATCTGCCGTGCAGCCACTACCTGTTTGCCGAATCAATTGCATGCAGTGACGCAGGTCCAGACCTGGCATTGATCTTGGCTTGTTTAGATCTTGGCACTGGAAAATTTACAATGGTATGAACTTTTGCTGCAATCGGCCTCACCTGTCCCTGACCCACATGACCTAAATAATTTACAGTTGCCTTGCCAAATTCTGATTTTACCAAGTTAATAGTTAGGTTGGCTTGGGTCACTTTGTCAAAAAATTCTTGAATATTCTTCAGATGATCAGCCCAATTTGTATCTGTGTGTATAATAACATCATCAATATAACCTTCACTGTGATCTAGATCTGCAATTAATTGGTCAACCATGTGCTGAAACGTTGCCGGAGGATTTTTCATTCCAAAAGGGGTTACTTAATATTGATACAACCCAAATGGGGTAACAAAAGCAGATATTTCTTTTGCTCTTTCTGTTAAAGGGACTTGCCAATAACCCTTTAACAAGTCAAATTTTGTCACAAATTTAGCATGGCCAAGTTTGTCAATGCAGTCATCAATTCTTGGAATTGGATAATTGTCTGTTTTGGTGAGGCTGTTCACCTTTTGGTAATCCGTACAAAATCGGTAACTCCCATCAGATTTTGGGACGAGTATACAGGGCGAACTCCAGTTGCTATGGCTAGGTTCTATAATATCATTGTCCAGCATATATTGTATTTCCTTCCGCATGATCTGGGGGCGCGGTGGCTCAGTTGGTAGAAGTGCAGGCTGCAAGCCGAGAGGTCCTCGGTTCGAATCCCACCTGCGGCAACCGCGTTGTGTCCTTGGGCAAGACACTTCACCCCGATTGCCTACCTGGGGGCACGATGACGCTGTGTACTGAGGCGTACTGCACGTCGATGGTGCGCATGTCTTCAACCAATCTAACCCTGCCTGTGCTGCGGTGCAGAGTTCAGAGTTACGATGTTGGAGAGCTGACAGCTGCTCGTCGTTGCTCGGTGGTTCTCTCCGGGTACTCCGGCTTCCTCCACCCGTAAAACTGTCCCGGTCACGATTAGCCATTGGGCATAAGTATGTGACCTTAAACACCAATAAATAAATAAATAATATTCCGCATGATCTGAGCTTTGAAAGGGTTCAATCTATATGGATGCTGTTCGATGGGATTCGCCTCTCCTACATCAACATCATGAAAAATAACAGATGTCCTACTAGGCACATCGGAAAAAAAGTGTTGGTATTTGAAAATTAAATCAACTAAATCTTTTCTTTGGTCAGGCAGTAAATAATCTATTTTATTTTGTAGATCTCTCAGGACATCTGAGTTCTGTAACTTGAGAGGTTCATTTTCACTGCCTTAATGAACATCCTCCACAGGATTTTCCAGCTCATCCATGTGGGTGACTGTTGAGACTGGTTGAGAGTTTGGTTCTCTCTCATAATATGTTTTCAACATATTTATATGGCACAGCTGAGTATTTTTAGTCGAGTTGTGACGAAGTCAAACTCGACTTATAGTTTGGTGAATGGCGGGCGGGCGGGCGGGCGGGCGGGCGGGCGTAAACAATTGGTTTCCGGATGATAACTTGATAGTGGTTCAACTCACATTCATTAAACTTCATACGTAGGTTGGTCTTGGTGGGAGGAAGAACCCTATTGATTTTGGACATGCTACGTCGAAGGTCAAGGTCACAGTGACCTTGAACATAAAACAATTGGTTTCCGGATGATAACTTGATAATGGTTCAACTCACATTCATGAAACTTCATAGGTAGATTGGCCTTGGTGAGGGGAAGAACCCTATTGATTTTGGACTCGCTACGTCAAAGGTCAAGGTCACAGTGACCTTTAACATAGTATATCGCAACAATTGGTTTCCGGATGATAACTTGATAGTGGTTCAACCTAGAGTCATGAAACTTCATAGGTGTGTTGGCCTTGGTGCGAGGAAGAACCCTATTGATCTTGGACTCACCAGGTCAAAGGTCAAGGTCACAGTGACCTTGAACATAGTATATCGCAACAATTGGTTTCCGGATGATAACTTGATAGTGGTTCAACCTAGAGTCATGAAACTTTATAGGTGTGTTGGCCTTGGTGCGAGGAAGAACCCTATTGATCTTGGACTCACCAGGTCAAAGGTCAAGGTCACAGTGACCTTGAACATAGTATATCGCAACAATTGGTTTCCGGATGATAACTTGATAGTGGTTCAACCTAGAGTCATGAAACTTCATAGGTATGTTGGCCTTGGTGCGAGGAAGAACCCTATTGATCTTGGACTCACCAGGTCAAAGGTCAAGGTCACAGTGACCTTGAACATTGTATATCGCAACAATTGGTTTCCGGATGATAACTTGATAGTGGTTCAACCTAGAGCCATGAAACTTTACAGGCGTGTTGGCCTTGGTGCGAGGAAGAACCCTATTGATGTTGGACTCACCAGGGCAAAGGTCAAGGTCACAGTGACCTTGAACATAGTATATCGCAACAATTGGTTTCCGGATGAGAACTTGATAGTGGTTCAACCTAGAGTCATGAAACTTCATAGGTGTGTTGGCCTTGGTGCGAGGAAGAACCCTATTGACCTTGGACTTGCCAGGTCAAAGGTCAAGGTCACAACTCGACATTGGATCTGTGATCCTGAGCGGGATTTTTGAGTCTATCGGGAGTCTCATCTCAACAACATAATCAGTTTTACTGATCTTGTGCTTAATATAAGGTCCTGAATATCTTGCTTGTAAAGCATTGCCCTTTAAAGGGAATAATACTAGCACCTGGAAATTATACTTCCACACCTGGAACGCCTTGGTAGAACATTTCTGTCGGGTTTGGAGGGGGCAGATTTGTAGTTTACATCTGTCTGCTAGGAAATGGAATATTGTGAGAGAGAGTCCATGGTCTGAACCGGTGATAAAACATTTTGATTTTAAAATCCAAGTAGATGCAATATGCTCGCATCTGGAAGCCACCCCCCCCCACAACAACAACAACATACACACATACACACCCACACTTTGTTTTTGCTCAATCATTGTTTTCTGGTGTTTCTGTCCCATTTTTCCTCGGATATGACCCAAAACGTGGCTTGGGGCACCATATCGCCCACGTAACACCATGGGAAGCAAAAACCTATATGCCTACGTTGTTTAACATTTAGATGTTAATAACTATTGAAAATAGTATTGCGTTGACCCCCATCCCTTCGTAGGGCTGCACGGTATATATCGATAAACCGATATATACCGGTATAAAAGCCAATACCTTAGGATACCCTAGGATCTTCTATGTACACAGGCTATTCAGCCTCTATATCCACATCTATGATTTTCTCTGTATGGTGTCGGGTCTTGTCTATGCCCGCTGAAAAGTCATATTTGAGTGCTTGTTCTGACCAGTGTCTGTCCAGCCCAACCTTGAATGCAAAGCCTGTAGGCGCATCCACCAATTTCTGAGGGAGGTTATTCCAAATGTTAGTTGTTCTGTTTATGAAGGAGTATTTCTTGAGGTCTAAATTGCAATTTCTCTTTATTAGTTTTTTGTTATGGCCTCTTGTACTTGTTGGTGTTTGGAATTCCAATAGTCCCTCTGTAGCTTCACTATCATATGGTAGAACCTGTCTTGAGAGACCGCCCTTTGGGCCACACAAAAGTGGTCTCTCAAGACAGGTGGTCTCTCATAACAGGTTTCAGGTTTTCTCAAGTCAGTGAATAACCAACCACAAAATTCTGAAATGGAGAAGAATGGATTTTTGTAATTACTTTGTAGTTGTTCTTTTTTTATGAAGTTTTTGTAACAAATTGAAATTGACTGTTATAAAAATTATAAAAATAAATTAGTGTTGAAAATCTTCATTGAAGATTTTCAACACTAATTTATTTTTATAATTTTTATAACAGTCCATTTCAATTTGTTACAAAAAGATTTTCAACACAAATTTATTTGTATTCCTACCTGCCACATTTCAGGTATATATGAAATTGTTTATTCAACAATAATCCTAATCTTTTCACAGGGGTCTTATAAAAACATCTCAATCTTTAATGAGTTAGTATTTGAAACCCAATTAAGAGCTTTTAATACTTTTAATTATGTTAGTATAACCACAATGGAGTTTTTATTCCAGAACAGGTAAAAAGTTTTTGTCATGGTTTCAGTCTTCAAAATGGCGGTCTCTCAAGACAGGTCCATTATGGCATAAAAGTACAATTTGGTACCAGGTCACAGTGGTCTCTCAAGACAGGTGGTCTCTCAAGACAGGTGGTCTCCCATAGCAGGTCCATTATAGAGTAAAACCAATCGGTGCCTGGTAGATGTGGTCTCTCAAAACAGGTGGTCTCTCAAGACAGTGGTCTCTCAAGACAGGTTTTACTGTATATCTCAACTATTTTGAACATTTCGATGAGATCTCCTCGTAGCCTTCTGTATTTCATTGTAGAGAGTTTCAGTTTGTTCAGTCTTTCCTCATAAGATAGCTCTTTCAGGGTGCCAATCAGTTTCGTTGCTCTTCTTTTGACGCTCTCTATTAAACCTATATCTTTTCTTTATATGGCGACCATGCAATATCGATTGAATACCGGTGTAATTTCAAAAATATCGGTTTATCGTCATTATTTACCCACAATTTAATTTTCAAGATGTCTTGAATTTTTTTAACTGCAGCCCCGAATGAATAATATAATACCTTTATCCAAGGAATCGTTTGCTTGTGCCCTCGTAATATACAAATTCAGCAGTTGAAAAAATAAATTTAAAAATTTCAACAAAACTATATCATGTAACCCCTCATTGGAACGAGCTCGTTCCAATGAGGGGTCACATGATATAGTTTTGTTGAAATCTTTGGTGAAAATCTGATAAACTAATTTTGAAAATAATAAATTTTGATATCGTCTGCGTCGGGTAAAGGTTTTTGGAATTGCGTCATCAAGCAGGCTAATAGGTTCCGACTGTGGTGCCTCCAGTCTCGATTGTGGTACTTGTGTTCATATATCTGAACAGTTTTCGATATACCGGTATACCGCGGTATTTTTTTGAATACCGATACCGGTATTCAGTTTTGAATATCGTGCACCCCCATCCCTTCGTCATGGGCCCATTCCCACAGTAATTGCCGGTCAGAAACCAACTATAGGCCATTGATAAACCGGGTGTCTAGTTCGTATGGAAATAAAATTTTAAAAACGTTATGGCGGACTTTCCACTCAAGACATGAGATTGGGAAAAAAAAGAATGTCAGTAACTATAATTTATTTATTTATTCGTGTTTAACGGCGCTTCCAACAGCCAGGGTTATGTCGGTGACAATTTTTTTTTCATTGGTGGATGAAGTCGGAGTACCCGGAGAGAACCACCGAGCAGCGACGAGCATCCGCCAGCTCTCCAATGTCATAACCCAGACCATACTATGCACCACATAGCAGTCCTACGCACTATACAACACAGACGGGGTTAGATTGGTTGAACACATGTGCGCCTCGGCATGCGGTACGTCTCAGCACACGTTATTGTGCCCCACTATTCTGTATTAGAACAGTCAAATCAGCACATCAAGGCAGTTTGTATCATTACCGACCTAATTTCTACCTAATTTTGCCTGGAATTAGGGAAATATATATGGTGAAATTTCAATTTTTTTCTAACTGCACCTTCTCCAACCCCCCCCCCCCCCCCCCCCCACCACCTCCAAAACAATTATTCCTTCGGTAATCGAATACTAAAATCCAACTTATATATAAAATTCCCATGAATGATCCTACAGCACCACTTTAGCAGGGAAAATGAAGGGAAATGAAAATAATCTACAAACATTCACCTATTCACCGGATTCATTCGGTCCCCGGGGATTGTGTTCGATATCTGTCCCATCTTCCACGTAAGACTCAATGTAGTGAAAAAACGTTTGAATCCAGACGGGTGTCATCCCGTTAAATTTTTTTTATTTATTTCAATTTGAATATCGTCGGTGAGATGCGAAGATGTCGTAAAGTGGTTTTCGCGCCAAATTTTTTTTTGTTTTTTGCTGAAATGAATTCTCCTGGTTCGAATACGTCGTAGGAACTGAAAACCTCCCCCTTAATCCAATCAGAAATATGTTTTTTTACAAGCCCGAAAAATGCGTAAACCCGATTTGTTGAAATTTGTAGTTCGAAATCGACGTAAAAATGTATACGTCATTTTTGATCTAGCGTTAGCAAAAGGTCAGCGCGTCATTTGGAGCGAAAAAGTCGTAAGCTGCAGTTGAAGTTTGCCGTCACAGTGCCTTTTGTAAGAGAACGAAGCAAAGTTAATATTATACAGACAATCATAAAACGTAAGTTCCTATTAATATATTAAGTAGATAGCAGCACATAGGTATAAAGTTGCTTTTAAGGTAGTATTTAAAAATTTATTTATACAGAGAGCAGAAAATGCAAGCAGTTATACCTGGTATAATTGGTTTTATTCATTGTATTACATAAGAGGTCACACTCATCTTTATGCGCAAAGGCTATTCGTGACCACTAGATGGAATTCAAGTCATTACCAGTTGGATTTTGATATCAATGGGCCACCCCCCCCCCCCCCCCCCCCGCGCGCTCTGAAACCCGGCAAGTGAAACACAATAATATGATTGCAGAACGACCAGCATGCTTGTGTCAAATCTTGTCTAAGTGTACGCGACTGGGATAGTCCGTCAAGGCACCAAGCAAATGTTTCATCAATAATGCAGCAGTCACACATTGTACCCGATTATTCAAAAATACTCCTAGGTGCCATAGTAAACTATCTTAGAATAGCTTGTGTGGAATTTGCCCGTTTTATAGCTAAGCCTGTGATTTAATCTTAATCCATCTCAATGTTTGTTCATGTATTTTCCTTGCTGTACAAATGATGAAACGTGGTAATCTCAGCCCCCAACAAAGACCGAATACAATATGTTTCTGTAATTAATTGGGGATATTTTATTATTAAATTCCCATCTGTCCGGTGATGGAAGAACAACTCCGCCCACCATTGCTCGTCGCCTTGTGCCCATGAACTGTTTCATATCCAGCCACTCATCGTAATGCACATTAAACTCCAATGAAGCACGATGAATTGTCTAATGAACAATTATGTCATCAAAATGGCGAAGAACAAGCAATGACATGCACATTAAAAAGTGTAAATGCATACCCATAACAGTTTTCTCTCGAGAAGTGGGAACATTTTCTAAGAACCAATATCAATTCATTGAACAAATGTATTACCTTCTTTTCCCGGAGACTACCCCACGCTATGTTGTAATGCGAGGCAATCCAACTGAAGTAAAGTTCCATCCCAACTGTGTGAATGGGTGTTAACCATATTAACCATGCTTTCAAGAGGAAAACGTTTACTTGAACTATCACTTGATCGAACGCGAAATGCTGCGGAAAGGGGTTCTGTGCGCACGTCTCGAAATACTGTGTTAAGACCGCAAACTAATCATGAGCATTCCCCAAAATTGTATAATATATCAAATTATTCCCCTGTGTGTTCTAAAAGGCCCAATGAGACTTCAGATTCGGGATGTGCCATTTCAGCAAAACGTATCTTGACGGCATCGAGTTCGGTTACCGAAGATGTCAATTTTACTAAAGGTGCCACGGTTAGACCCTCACTCGAACAATCTTATCGAATAAAAGATGGCTGTATTGTAAAAACGACTGAGGGTGTACAACTCCAGTGTCAAAATATGAAAACTGGAGATCCCCTCATGAAAAATGTTAATACGTCTGAGATAATCAATGATGTACTAACCCACAGAGTCGACATATCGTCGACTTGCAAGAATACAGTTGATACTAACCTTCATGATCAAAATCAGAGGCAACCCGACCGAGCTAACTCAACGTCAGTGAATGTTCTCATGTCGGAGCTTTTAGCAAGCGTTTCCCGGAGCGATTCGACTGAAAATAACTCGGCTGACGAGTGTGACTCTTCCTCTAACAACGAGCTTGATGATTCCGATCAAGATCCAAACTGGGAACCCTCTCGCGAGGAACAAAGATACGACACCGTTGAGAGTTCGATGAACTCTGGCGAAGCGTATTCCAATGTTGAAGCTGTATCATCGAGTGACCCTGAACCCAATGTACCAAGGAAACGGAACAAGAAACCCGTTCCTGAAACTTGGCAAAAAAATGTGAATTATTCAAAACGATTGAAGGGAGAACAGTATATGACTTTGATAAAAAAAACGTGGGCAAAAACAAACATACTCAAAAGTCAACTCTTGTAGATCGTTAATCGATGTACAGTGCCCCAAACTGTGTTCCAAAAAGCATGGCTGCAATGAATTCACACAAGAAGACCGTCAAAATGTGTTTAATTCTTTTTGGCAGAACATGAACTGGGCCGAAAAAAGGATGTTCGTGGTCAATTCTATCACAAAAGTCCAAATTAAACTAACTGGAAAAAAAAAGTTTTCTTATGCCTATCACCTTAAAAAGGGTGACTCCACATTCACCGTGTGCAAAAGTATGTTCCTTGGTACCTTAAACGTAGGGGAGATAATGATGTATTCATGGGTTGAGAAGTTCGAGAACGGCCTACTCGTGTCTTCTCCTCCAAGTAAGAGATGTGAACTGCGGCCAATGCACGCGATCGCAGAAAATTCAGTCAGGGAGTTTCTTAATTCTCTGTCTAAAATGGAATCCCATTACTGCAGATCCTCGTCCAATAAACTCTACCTTGAACCAACATTCCAATCAATGGCTGAACTCTATAGGGTCTACCGTGAAAGTGCTGAACGCGACATGAAGGGAGTTGTAGGGTGCGATGTCATGAGGAGGGTCTTTAATGAAATGAACCTAGCTCTATATCATCCCAAGAAAGATCAGTGTGATACTTGTTGTGAGCATAGGGCAGGGAACTTAAATGACTCAATTTACACAGCACATATTACTCGTAAGATACGGGCACGTGAGGAGAAGGACGCGGACAAGAGACAAGCCATCAGCGATCGAAACGTGCGCGTTGTCACCGTTAACAAACAATCTGTGCTCTTGTCGCCTTCGCTTAATGCATCTGCTTTGTATTACAAAACAAAGTTATGCTGTCATAACTATACAATTTACGACTTAGCATCGAAGGATGTTACCATATACTTTTGGAACGAGACAGAAGGGGATCTTAATGCCGATACGTATGCCACGTGTATCTCAGATTATATCAGTAAACAACCTGATTCAGTGAACGAAATAATTATTTACAGTGATGGTTGCACAAACCAAAATCAAAATTGCATTTTAGCCAATTCTTAACTGAAAGCTGCCATGGAGAGGAATATAACTATAACCCAGAAGTTCCTTGAGCGTGGACACACGCAAATGGAATGCGATTCGGTCCATTCCGCAATTGAATCAACCCTAAGGAACCGACAGAGATATGTGCCACATAATTACGTTGAGTACATGAAAGTCGCTCGAAAAAAACAACCTTATAATGTAAATTACTTAACACAGGATTTTTTCTGAATTTTCGTGTGTTGAAGTATTACAGTTCAATTAGACCGGGGATCAAAACTGGTGACCCTTGTGTGGTAGACATTCATTGTCTAAAATATTCTCCAACGGGGATAATTCAATACAAATTATCTTTTGACGATGAGTACCAAGACATACCCCGGAAAAATACAAGAGGCTCCGGCATTTTTGTGGTTGGAAATACACCCCCACGTCTTCATACTGGACGTGTTCCAGTTACACTTAGAAAATTTAAGGATTTGCAAGACCTTAAATCAGTAATCCCTAGTGATTACCATGAGTTTTATGACAATATCCCTCACATGTAACTTGTCAGTTTTAAAACAGGATGTATCAATTGCTCAGCGATTAGTTTTTCGTTGGTGTTTCGACTTTTCTCTACCCGAGTGCTATAGTGTTCTCTGCCCTCCACGGGATATAGAACACTATAGTACCCAGGCGATGTTGTGTCATACAAATCAACGTGACGATGCAAAATTGAGCACAACTCGTCACATTTTCATTTCAACTTTAACATTATTTTTTTATGCTTGGGCTGCTTGCAATGATATTTGCAGCAACGGTCCTTTGAACAATTATTGCAAAATATTAGTGCAGACAACTTACTCACCCATATAATATACGACAAAATTTTAGGCCAAGAGGTGATGTTGGCATGGCTTTTCACAACGATTGGTAATAGAGTTTTTCTATGTTCCTGAACCCACATTTGACTTCGCCTGCTTCGAATCCAAAATGGTACTATCAGTTTGGGACTCCAACAGATGAGGTAAAATTTGGGCTCAGCGGATATTTGTACATGCTGTTACTATTTTGTCAAGGTTTCGGGTAGAAAGATCCCCAATTGATGTTTGATTTCAAGTGATTCTATTTATGCGGCATTCGTTTCTTTTACCAGTCTTCCCTTTATGGGGTTCGTTCCGCATAATACTATTTCGTGTCCCAAGTTTCATTCTATCTTATGTGCCTACTGGCTAGGATAGAATGGTTCTCGGTGGATGATTTGTCAACACATTCAGACAAATCCACAAAATGTGGATAACATTGGACACATCTCCAAAAGTTTATTGAGTTGGCATCCTAGATGCACGGTCATTTCGTCTGGGTATGTGGATCATTGATCATATTAAACATAATTGTATTAATTCATTTTCATGAAGTCATTGCGATTATAACTGCCACCTTGAATTATGAATCATTTTGGAAAACAGAATATCTGCAATGTACTCTGTCTTTGGACGTAACAAAATAGCGCCATCTCATTTTGAGGAGAAATTAAATACAATAACAATTTTACTTTCTATTCATAATGAGATGTCACCATTTAGTCGTAAACAGAGACGCTCCTGTCAAAAACATTGCAGCTGATGAATGATGCAGCTGGGAAACCGATATCCTAAAAAAACTAATTCCTTACACACACCTATTGACGTCCGCCAATTGTACTATCATGTCATCAGCTGAAGGTACCAAACGAGGAAGGATGATCGCATTTTTTCTAAATTCTTCATTTAACATTGCCTCATACAGACCCACATAACTCAGCGCAACGTTGTACCCAATGGACAGTATTTTGGAACTTGAATTCCGGGACCACAGTATACACTGCGTCTCCATTTGTCCCTCATGCACCTACCCTTATAAAAATGTACCATGGTAAACCATGGTACGTCCCAAAATACCCTGGTATTACCATGGTAATACCATGGTATTACCAGGGTATTTTGGGATTTACCATGTTATACCATGGTACTTTTTTATAAGGGTTCTTCAAACTTTCGGGCTCGGAGAGATAAAGGCCGAATGCGGGTTTAGCGACCTGTTGTAGACCACATGTTAATGTTCTTATTGCATTGAGGATAGTTCACATAAATACACATCAAAGTCATTAAAGAACCGAATTAGACATTAGTAACAGTATTATGCACCATTTACTTTTTGTTTCCTTGTTCAAAATCTATGCATTTTGAAAAGGAATGTTTGGTCCTTTATAAAGGAAGATGGTTATCACTAGGGCCGATTCAAAATGCCCCTTTTGATAATATCCGCAAAATTAATGTGTAATTGTATTGACAGTATGAAGTAGTTTTGGTTTATCGTCGTTCGTTCATTATTGTTGGTTTGACAATTGTGTTTGTAAAACATGCGGTAATTTTTATGGCAGATTGCACAATTTATTTAACTAAATATCAGATTAATGTGCCTTTTGTTATTTATTTATTTAGTGGTGTTTAAGGTCACATACTTATGCACAATGGCTAATCGTGACCGTGACAGTTTTACGGGTGGAGGAAGCCGGAGTACCCGGAGAGAACCACCGAGCAACGACGAGCAGCTGTCAGCTCTCCAACATCGTAACTCTGAACTCTGCACCGCAGCACAGGCAGGGTTAGATTGGTTGAAGACATGCGCACCATCGACGTGCAGTACGCCTCAGTGCACAGCGTCATCGTGCCCCCATGTAGGCAATCGGGGTGAAGTGTCTTGCGTGCCTTTTGTTTTCTTGTTTGTTCTGCAACTAGCTAGCTGACTGTGCACTTGACATGTTTAGCAATATTGCTTCATTACATAACTGAAAAACCCAAATTGTTTTCTATTATAAATTTTAATATGGTGTTATTCTGTCAGTTAAAGGAACAGAATATGACGCCATATCCATGTCCACTATAAGAGCTTGTCATAATTATAAGTTGTTTGTTGATTATGTAGTGCAATAACTCAACGGACCCTGTAGTCGTTGGGTCTAGTCTACTGGTTTATGATTCGAGAAAGTCGTAAAACATGAAAACATTGAGAAATGCCAGTTTCAAAATGTTGTAAACATCATTAGATGTCGTAAAAAATTCCCGCCGCCGTTTTTAACTTCGAAAAGGACTTATTTGAAAAATCGCGTTTGCGTCGTAATAAAGACGGGAAACATAGCATTTCCATTTGCCCATAACGTATCATGTGACCACATATGCAACCCCATTAACAAAACATTCCTGGACTCAATACGTTGTATTATAATTAGTTTTTTGTCTCTCCTGTAAAATTGGGAAACTGACTTTACGACATCTTCGCATCTCACCGACGATATGCTTAAATAATGTGGCCGGTTCCGTGACTCGGTTGCATTTTTATAAGAAACCACTCGGACTCACAAAATATAGTTTTCCTTGAAATGATCGAGAGTTATTCTTCACCGAAATAATCAATTATAATTGGTGGTTTTGCCACATAAGGTTTTTGCTTATCATGTACGAAAATCATGGCGTTCCTGGTGTGGAGGTGCAGCTTCTAGGTTCAAAGAAACTGCATCTTTTGGGGTCAAAAATTCAAAAGTTTCTCATGACCGACCACTCGCCCGCCCAAACCTTGATTGAACGATTCGGACTGTAAGCCGAGGTGCACTACATGCCGATTTGCAGCGTCTCCAGCTTATCTGACCCCACCTGCTTCAATTATTTTTTGTGGGTTGACAGTCACTTCGAAAAGGTGACTTTCAGTCTGGGCTATGATCTAAAAAAACGTGGACACTGCGTCATACGTTCAGTCCGAGAAAACGAAAATCACCCGCAGTCGTGCACCATCGATGCCCAGGTTTTCTCTGAGCACAATAAATTGACAGTCTCAACGAGATAGTGCCTGTTGGGCACCCAACCAAAACGCACGACCAATTACCAGTACTTTTATCCGATGTGGCGCATCGGCTGAAGGAGATCGTACCCTTTGGAATACCATGTTTATATTACGCATAACAGCCTGTGGTAACAGCTTACATATTTCTGGAGACTACGAACCACTTACCATATGAGCGTGGGCCTACAAATCTCAAAACAGTAAATATATAAGGAGGCACCAGTTGTTGGCTTGGGCATGAGTTGTAAGGGTTGGCCTGTGCGGGTCCACTGTTGGTCAAAGTATTTGCTTTAAAAAATTGGCATAGCCTTACACCCCCACTCTTTGATACTGTGGGTCTGAGCAAGTGTGTATACTGACTCGCTAAGGTCCAACGGTGAACAACGGCCATGCCCATTCCAGCATGAGGTTTATCGCACTGGGTCAGAGTTTTGTCAGAATGAAGGTCCCTATTCCATGAAACTATAAAGTGGTCACTGACACATGAAAACTACAGAAAGTGGCTGAATGAGAAAGGGAAATTAAACATTTTTCTCTTAGCGCGTTAGGGCAAAACTATTTACTCTTGTGTGTCTTTCCCTCTCCGTTGGTTCACCATCCCGCCGCCTTTCACCTCTATATGACGGGTAATGGCTGTAACACAAGAGGTCGAAGATATAACATATTATTCAAAAGGCTATAATTCCATGTAATTTCAACATAACGACTACAGAAATGATCAGACCAAGCAACGTTTTATTCCAGTGTACACTTCGAACTGCTAACTGCTTTCTGAGTTTACATTTCGAATTTCTAACTGCTTTCTGACTTGACATTCTGAATTGCTAACTGCTTACTGACTTTTTTCTGAGTGCCGAAAGAGCAAGCGGGGAAGGCAAATCCCTCTGTCTCACAGTCCTTCTCGGGTTTACAAAAAGTATTGTTGGTACGAACTGTCTAGGTACGAAACGTCCTCTGGGCGAATCGTCAAGACACATCTAATATCCGCGACTTGACAACATCTAATATCCGTGACTTGACATTTTGAATTGCTAACTGCCAACTGCTTTCTGACTTCACACTTCGAATTGCTAACTGCTAACTGCTTTCTGAGTTCACATTTCGAATTGCTAACTGCTTTCTGACTTGACATTCTGAATGGCTAACTGCTTACTGACCTTTTTCTGAGTACCGGAAGAACAAGCGGGGAAGGCAAATCCCTCTGTCTCACGGTCCTTCTCGGGCTTACAAAAAGTATTGTTGGTACGAAATGTCTAGGTACGAAACGTCCTCTGGGCGAATCGTCAAGACACATCTAATATCCGAGCCGCGACTTGACATTTTGAATTGCTAACTGCTTTCTGAATTCACATTTCGAATTGCTAACTTCTAACTGCTTGCTGTCTTCACATTTCGAATTGCTAACTGCTTGCTGGCTTCACATTTCGAATTGCTAACTGCTAACTGCTTGCTGACTTCACGGGCCCTTCAAAATGTCTATATTATCGCTTCCCTTTTGCAAAATGTTATCAACAAAAAGCAAAATAAAATTCCAGCAAGCTAAAAATGATCCAAATATAATTCTTTTCGTATTTGGTGAGGGTGGGGATATGGTTGCTCAAATACCCGGGCATGTAAAACAATATCTTGTATCAACGTCTTTGATCAACCGTCAACGAAGAGCGGTAGAGGTGGTGTGTAGAAATTCTGAGTGGGAAGGGTGATTGGAATGGGAGGGATGGAGTTGCGGAAAGAGAACAAATACAAACACAATAGTGTTGCCGCATCAATTCGTCCAGCGTGAACATGGTAGAGAGAATCCAGAACCCTTTCAAAAATAAGCATCGGAACTACCACTTAAGTCGTTATTTCAACGCTACATATTGTCTCGTGCATTTGTACCTCACCTCGTAAAGAGTAAAGCCAAATTCAATACGCCATTTCAACTTTCTCTCCACTTTCAAAAACTTTCTCACTCTGTCAGACGTCATTGTCAATTAAATACATTAAATATAACACAATAAATTTACCTCACAGATGGATGGTTACCGAAATCTGAGATTCACTTCTTGCTAATTTCTGTGTAATTCACGCGGCAATACAGACATCGTTGGCGTAAGCCTCGGCACACACCTTCCCTCGTGTTATGAACTTGTAACTTGTATTGATGTACTCGGCTCCAAATCGTAATTACGACTTATTGTGTCGTAATTACAAGATATGTCGTAATTACGACATACTAAGTCGTAATTACGAGATAGCTATGTCGTAATTACGACATACTAACTCGTAATTACGACATATTAAGTCGTAACTACGAAATACCCTATGTCGTAATCACGACATACTATGTCGTAATTACGAGATAACCTATGTTGTAATTACGATATACTGTGTCGTAATTACGACTTAATATGTCGTAATTACGAGATACCCTATGTTGTAATTACGACATACTATGTCGTAATTACGGCATACTGTGTCGTAATTACGACTTTATTTGTCGTAATTACGACATAGTATGTCGTAATTACGACATATGTTATCTCGTAATAACGACTTGATATGTCGTAATTACGACATACTATCTCGTAATTACGAGATAGCCATGTCGTAATTACGACATACTAAATCGTAATTACGAGGTAACTATGTCGTAATTACGACACACCTTATGTCGTAATTACGAGATAGTAGGCCTAAGTCGTAATTACGACAAACTATGTCGTAATTACAACATAAAAAATTGATTTACAGGTAGCACTAACTGGCTTCCGTAATTTTCGGATATCCGCAGAACAAAATTAAAAAATCATAGCCTAATTATTTGATATGAATGACGTTCGGCTGAAGGTCAGTCACAAAAATGTCATGATCGGCAAATTTTTTGCCCCGACATTGGTCGGGGTGGTCGGAGCGGGTCCTGCGCCCCTACACACTGATGACACAATAACAATTTCTAAAGCAATTTTGTCGCGTGACGGTGATGCAACTGGCAGTGTTCGTTCGCAAGTTTGGAAGTCTGGAAAAAGTATGGAATTTTGAAAAACGTTTTCCAGACCTGGAAAAGGTATGGAAAAAGATGTTTTCATACAAATGGTATGGAAAAAGTATTGTGGTACTAGTAGACGGTCTCCAGTAGGCAACCCCAATGTTCTTCAAGCGCCTTAGGAAATGGGTCTTACCAAATACCGAAGGCCGCCGTAGGCTACCGAAGGTCACAGATGGCCATCGGAGGCCACTCAGTATAACTAAAATTGCCGCATTTAAAAGCATTTTTGAAGTCAAACACTCTGTATTTATCGTAGAGTGAACGTTTGTAACACTCTTTCTTCAAATTAGTTGTTTTATTTAAAGAAAAAAAAAAAAAAAATTCAATTGCCACCTAAGGCCACCGTCACCGATGGCCACTCTTAACCCTTTACCCAACGCAGTCGATATCAAAATTTATTATTTTAAATATTTTTTAAAATTTATCAAAAAATTTCAACAAAACCATATCGTTAGGTAAAGGGTTAATATACGTACTGTCGCAATGTACAGCATGATTGAAATCGGAAAACCCTAAATTATCCTAAATTAGACTGGGGTGGATGTTTATAAAGGTGTTTTTCAGTAAATTCGGGGGTATTTTTTGTGTGTGGGGGGGGGGGGGGGGGGTGGAGGGGGCGGGCTAGATTTTCAATTTCGATCTCAGCTTACAGAGACCAGTGTTGCCGACGACCACCATATTCACACTGTTTCAAACGAAACTGCAATTAATTCAGTCTTTACTGTTATTTTTCATAAGCAGATAATAATAACAACATTTCCCTTATCATTTTAATGATGGTCATGATTAGCCATTGTGCGAAAATATGTGACCTTAAACACCAATAAATAAATAAATCATTTTAATGATATTACCGGTGGCCTTAGGTATCACTTTCATTCAGAATTAAAAAAAACGGTGTTTTCAAATTGAGGACAAAATGCCAATGGCCACCAAAGGCCACCCAATATAACTGAAATTGCATTTAAAGGCATTTTTGAACTCAAACAATCTTTATTTATCGTCGAGCGAACGTTTGTTACACTCTTTCTTCAAAGGCCACCCGAGCCGACATTGTGATGAAAAGTCGGTCTTTTCAGATTGAAGCCCGGTTTGGTAATAGTTTGTACAATGACGACAGACAAGGATGCTATTGTCAGAGTTTCACGTAGACTTGTATTAAGTCATGAATGATTTGTGTGATTTTAGAGAGCATTTGTGAAAGAACAGACAATTTGTTAAAACATTATTTGTATTCCTCATAAAACTAGATAATCAATAAAAACAACTGATATTTATTATATATACGGACATGAAAAGTCAAAGAGCGGAAACAATGAACAAAGTCCAACAGCACTGCATTATAGAGAAGGTGTAAAGGTATCAAGATCTAGATCACCCCCCTCCCCCCCCCCCCCTCACCCAAAAAAGTATCCCCGAATTTACTGGAGAAACAGCTTTTTAAACATCCACCCTAGTCTAAATGAGGGTTGTCCGATTTCAATCATGCTTTACAATGCGTCACTAGGTGTAGATTTAGAGTGGCCATCGTTGACGGTGGCCTTTGGTTGCTTTTGAAAATTGTTTCTTCTTGACATGGTCAACTTTTCTCGTCATTCAGAACGACTTACGAAAAGGTTATCTCCCATGATTGCGAAGAAATGGCTGGCAAAAATTAACACTAAATAAATGCGGAATTTTTATATTTCTCAAAAAAATATAAAACCCATGGAAGTTATCTGTTGGCTGAGCGCATCAATCCTTTAAAAACAATATATATGCTCTCTGTTGTTGATATTATCGAACGATTTCAATCGATCAATTTTTCCCACGTTGATTTAAAATGCTACTGTTATTTCCAGTATAATTCCATGTAAAATGATAGAAAACTTCATTTTCATCAACTTTTAGCGGTTAATATATTTTTTTGTTTTTGCTTCATATGAGCAATACTATGAGCATACCGGCATATAATATAGATATTGTCCTGTTTAATCATATAAAAATATACAAGCTGACATTTGCCCATTTTTTTCCATTTGACGTTAAAACCAAGAAAAATGTCATTGTGGTAAAAACAGTTAAAACCGCAGTCCACAAAATGAGGTAGGTTTCCGCGGGAGGACAAAATGAAAAGGTGCTATAATCCCTAGGCATCTTAATTAATTTCCGGTCAACCTGGGTCAACCTGTAAAAACAAATCCTCGTATAATCTAAAAATTCATTTTTTGGCTTTCAAAACCGATTCTCCTAAATACCAGAACCCACCAGAACCGCACATACCTCCCCAGAACCGCACAGAACCCCCTTTAAATTACATTTGCGCAGTGTTTTACGATGAAATATGTTTATTTTATGTAATAATCGTTACAGGAAAGAAGAATATAAGTAAATTCATTCTTATAGTTGTTTTTGTCTAGGCGGTTCCGTTCAATCAAGCACTGTCTTTATAATAAATTAAACTTGACAAATAGCATAATAATAATAATAATATTGACAGGAATATTGGGAAAAATTACAATAGCACCGTTGTTTCTATGTGATATTTAAAACATATATGGAACAAACATTTATAAAAACCACAGCCCTGTTATACATGGAACAAAAGTTGAATTTTAGATGAAATTAATTTAAATATATTGAACAACATTTATAAAAAACACAGCACTGTTTTATAAAATATGAATAATAACTAATATCCAACACAATGGGCAATAATGTCTAAATATTCTAAAATATTAAGTTGATTTGCAGTGTATTTGTCCTTGTATCTTTGTAGTTTTTGAAAATGACCAATTTGCGGGGGGGGGGGGGGGGGGGGGTGACAGGGGGAAGTGTCTGACATTCAGACCATGTATGAATTTGGATGCTAAAAGAAACTGAAAATGGAATATTTTTCCCTGGCAGCGGCGTACAAATGTCATTTAAAGGGTGAGTTTAGCGAATTCTGTGTGGTTCTGGTGGGTTCTGGTATTTAGGAGAAAAATACTAAATACCAGAACCGCCTAGACAAAGGCAACTATAAGAATGAATTTACTTCTATTCTTCTTTCCTGTAACGATTATTGCATAAAATAAACATATTTCATCGTAAAACACTGCGCAAATGTAATTTAGAGGGGGTTCTGGGGGTTATGTGCGGTTCTGGGGAGTTCTGTGCGGTTCAGGTGGGTTCTGGTATTTAGGAGGACCCTTCAAAACATAGATTATGAACCCTCATCAGAACGAGCACGGCGTGCCCGTTCCAGTGAGGTGTCATAACTTATGTTTTGGAAGCAAAAAATGAAAATGTCAAAAAATTGAATGCCGATTTTTCTGTATTGCGCTCCCAGCTGATTCTCCGCTTCCGACAACTGTTCTCTGGCAATCAAGATTCCATTCACACCTTTCAGAGGTTCAATGTTATTCGTTTACAGCCCGACTGCAGTATTTACAAGGGGAGATAACTTTCCCAAGCGTAAATATATATGACGATAAAAGTTGAGGATGAATAAAACAACAAATTTGAAGAACGAGTGTTACAAACGTTCGCTCTACGATAATAAAAGACTGTCTGACTTCAAAAATGCTTTTAAATGAAACAACTGCAGTTATATTGGGTGGCCATTGGTGGTCTTCGGTAGCCTTCGGTGGACTTCGGTATTTTGGAGGAGCGTGGGAAATGACTTCCATCTCTTTGTTTGTTTGGCACACTAACACCACAGACTATAGTCTGTGCTTACACCTGCCGAGTGAGGAATCTGAACAGTTTGCATGGTAATTCGATACTTTTGATTAACTTGTTTTGCAGAGACCTAAATCTTCAGTGTAAGTAGTTCAGCGATCTGAACGTAGTGGCTACCCCTCTACGTTCAGATTCTTCCCATTCAATCCTATAGAAAAAGTTCCCATCAAGTTTTTATGGGAACTCAAAACTCGAAATTAGAAATATATATCAAGCTTTCGCCCTTATTACCGGCTGCAATCGATAGTACACGTATTTCCTTACATTTGGGAAGAGTTTATTAATCCAAACTAGGTTTTATTCTTTAAATGTCGTCATTTGTGTACTCGTGAGGCGGCGACGGAGATTTCAAAATCGGCCATGTTGTTGTTTAAATATAAAACACTAAAAACGATAACCAGGTAATGGCGCCGAAACGAATAGACCTTTTCATCGATGCGGAATAGGAAATTCGATCTCATTCGCGCAGAGGAGGTCATCAAACTCGGTCGCATTCGCACAGAGCAGATTATCAAACCCATTCTGCACAATTGCGATCGAATTTCCTATTCCGCATCGATGAAAAGGTCTATTCGTTTCGGCGCCATTACCGGGTTATCGTTTTTACTGTTTTATATTTAAACAACAACATGGCCGATTTTGAAATCTCCGTCGCCGCCTCACGAGTACACAAATGACGACATTTAAAGAATAAAACCTAGTTTGGATTAATAAACTCTTCCCAAATGTAAGGAAATACGTGTACTATCGATTGCAGCCGGTAATAAGGGCGAAAGCTTGATATATATTTCTAATTTCGAGTTTTGAGTTCCCATAAAAACTTGATGGGAACTTTTTCTATAGGATTGAATGGGAAGAATCTGAACGTAGAGGGGTAGCCACTACGTTCAGATCGCTGAACTACAGTGTAAGTGACATTATCAAGTATGAAAATCACTACATTTGATTTTCGCCGACGAAAAGATTTCGGATACCCAAGATTTTTCTTAAATTTATTTTGAAATTGAAGTCACGAAATTTCGTGACAAATCAACGGACTTCATTCATCACTTTCGTTTCAAAATTCAAATGTTTATAATTTTCTCAATTGTTTCACCGGTTATGCCGGGGAAGCGATGTTTTAATACTATTTTTCTTGGAAAGTGAGGTAAAGGTGTAGAATAGGGGAATTGTCGTTTTTTTTTTTTTAAAATAACACTTTTCTAGCCATTTTTTCTCAGTTTTCTTAAAGTCAACTATATTTTGAACAAAATGACACAAGTCACATAGGCTACTTTTATCGGTTTTTTCAAGAAATATTAACGATTTTATTGCGACAGCGTCGTCGAACTCACTGCAACTGCTCTGTTCCATTATCGCTATCATGGAGGAGAGTTTAGTAATTGAAATGTCGGCTGACAAACCCTGCCCCCTCACTAAACTGACCCAAGATCACATTTTAGGGTCAGTCAAGTGAGTGCCAGGGTTAGCTTACCGGTAAGCTCACCCTGGTCCTAACCGAACTGACCTTAAATCGAGGAACACGCACACAAGCGAAGCGCACCTGCTTACATGCACACAAGCGAAGCGCACCTGCTTACACGCACACAAGTGAAGCGCACCTACTATCATATAGAATGATTTCTCCCCTGTGACGTCACTCGTAACAATGAATGAAAACAACAGATGCTGCAAAATTTTCAGCGGATGAAACAAATGGCAATTGAGAAACTCGCAATTCAACAGGATTTAAAATCTATTCTCTTACATGCTAAAACATGATAGAGGTACCTAATTTTGGGTTATTTTGTTCAAAATATAGTTTACTTTAAGAAAACAGAAAAAAATAGTGAGAAAATTGTTATTTAAAAAAAAACCCGAAAAGTCCCTCATTCTACACCTTTATCGAAAGTGATGACAATCGATGAAATGTTTTTTCGATTACCTATTGTAAATTTTAATTTTGATGTTGAAATGTTTTTCTATTTTAACTTAAGTGTTTATTATCTAGTTCAGCGATCCGACTGTAGTGGCTACGTCTCTACTCTAGAGGTGTAGCCACTACGTTCGGATCGTTGAACTATCAACCACTCAATATCTAAGTTACTAGTTGATTAACATGATTTTGGAAGGCTGTTAAAACTCCATAATTTCAGTGACATCATTCGACAGAGCCGGGCCGCAGGCGATGATGGTATAAATAGCCATTAGCTGCCCACCTATTTTTAGATTCCATGGTCTGATGAATTACTCCCATTCGGACGACGTCCCTTTGTATTTCTGAACTGAACTCGAACGCACGGTCGAAACAAATATCGAACCTACTTTAGTGATTATTTCTTCCAGCAATTCCCTCGTGCGGTTAGCTGTAACAGGGAGTGGTAAGAATAGTAATAACATGATTGTTGTCAGGCATCATGATTTATTAGTGGCCCTGCAGCAATGATGAACAGCCCTTGGGCTTATTGACGGCCCTCGACTTCGTCTCGGGCCTTTAATAAACCCGCAGACTGTTCATCATTGCTGCAGGGCTGCAAATGAACCATAATGCCCTCCAAAATCATATTATTGTTATATTATTATCACTTTACAGGGCACTCGTTGGCGAATATTTTCATTTTCTGGGGCTGCACAAAAGTCATATTGTCCAGGATGTACTGGGCTGCGGGCCAATATTGAAAAAGTCGACTCAATATGGCCCGCGGGCCATTTCCGGCACGGTAACATGATGCACATCTTTTATCATGTGACGTAATGTTTCAATTCAATTCCCAATTTCCTCTGCTTCCGGCTGCCGCGATTTGTTTCGAAAAATGTGCAATTTTCTTCATTCCTTTTCATTGCAAAGCTACATGTTCAGGTGAAACCCCCTCCAAATGGGACACGTATGGGATCTTACTATCGATATTTGGTAAGTAATAGTTAGTCACTGTGTCTGAAATATGTTGTTGGCACATTGTTTAGCTTCGTCATTCGGTTGCCTTTCTAGATTTCGCTGTAATTTATTTGAAAGTTCGAGAGGTCAACTCACTCATCACGTGACCGCATTTGTCTATAAATATCACCGGCGACTGTTGATAAACAGACGACACATGCGATTTCTTAAAATCTGAAAACCAAAAGTATTACCGGTATAATGTCACAATCAAGTGAGTTAAGTGAAGCTGATTTGCAAAATTTGGACAGTGACTAGTATTATTGTTGAACTTCATGATCTTCATTTTTGTTCACCTCTGATGAATCATATATAAATGATTGATGATCTGATGTTTTCTCCCTCTTATCCATATATAACCTCACGGTAGTGATAATAATAAAAATAACATGATTTCTTTTCGAGCGTTATGGTTCATTATCGGCCCTACCGGAATGATCAGCAGCCCGCGGGCTATTATCGGCCTCGACTCCGTCTCGGGCCGATAATAGACCCTTGGGCTGTTGATTATTCCGGTAGGGCCGATAATGAACCATAACGCCCTCAAAAATCATGTTATTGTATAATTATTACCTCTCAATCTATAAGTTACTAGTCGATTAACATAAGTTTGGAGGCCTGTTAAAACTCCATAATGTCAATGGCGTTATTCAACGGAGCCAGGTCACAGGCGATAATGGTGTAGATAGCCATTAGCGCCCCTCAACCCAGCTATTTTTAGATTCCTGCATTTTCCCTCATGCGGTTAGCTGTAACAGGGAGTGGTAATTATACAATAACATTATTTTTGAGGGCGTTATGGTTCATTAACGGCCCTACGAAAATGATTTACAGCCCAACGGTCTATTATGGCCTGAGACGAAGTCGAGAGCCACTAATAGGCCCAAGGGCTGTTAATCATTTTCGTAGGGCCGTTAATGAACCATAACGCCCGTACAAAATAATGTTATTTGTATTATTATCACATTTCAAAGAGGTTACATGTTTAACCAAGAAAAATCAAGATTGCCATTTTTTTCATCATTTATATATTATCATTTTTCAATGTAGTCGATGTGTGAAATTCCCACACAATCATTGTCAGCAACTAACTCATGCCTTAAATGCGAATGTATATCTTAATTCTTTCACGCCAAAGATCACAAAATTCAGCCATCACATCTCTCTTCTCCAAATATTCCAACTCAAAGCAGTGTTACCTCCCCTACATCCGGGGATGTGCGGGCCGCCGGGCCATATTGAAACAAATTTTTCATTATTGCCCGGGAACCCGGATGTGAATGGAAACATATGAGTTTTGTGCAGCCCCCGAAAATGAAAATATTCGCCAGGGAGTGCCCTATAAAGTGATAATAATAATAGTAATAACATGATTGTTGTCAGGCATCATGATTCATTTGCGGTCCTGCAGTAATGATGAACAGCCCTTGGAGCTTATTTACGGCCCTCGACTTCGTCTCAGGCCTTCAATAAACCCTCGGGCTGTTTCATCATTGCTGCAGGGCCGCCAATGAACCATAATGTCCTCCAAAATCATGTTAGTGTAATTTATAGGCAACGTTCAGTGTAAGCTGTAACCGTAGTTCAACTTCAGCGATCTGAACGTACATGTAGTGGCTGACCCTCAACGTTCAGATTCTTCACATTCAATTGTGTAGAAAAAGTTCCCATCAAGGTTTTTAATTTTATGGGAACTCAAAACTCGAGAATAGGGATATATCATATGTATCAAGCTTTCGCCGCAGTTTCGGCCTTGAGACGTTTCGGCCTGGGATGTTTCGGCCTCGTAGAGAGAGGGTGGAGAAACAAAATAGATCCTGTCGAAGAATGCTTTGGCTCTGTTTGTTCGCTGATTTTCTTCCTGACAATACACATACTTGTACAACAAAATCTAGCATTCTTCGAAAGGAATGGATTAATAAATAAAAAAAATAAAACATGTAAATTCTATCTCTATAAATTGCATAGATTTATGTGGATTAGTGAAAAATAATCTACGCCTCATACAACAAAGTGACGCCAAAAGAGTAATTTTTATTATTAGATACTATCTTATGGCGAAAATAACCTATTGTTCCCATGTTTCCCTGGACTTATGCCATTAGTTGCTATTTCTTGGCCCCACTGATTACAGTGAAAACAAGTCGTGGCTCTCGCATTATACTCAGTTCATTAATTATTCCATTGGTTGATTATCTGCATTATCAACACGGGAAGTGGTTTGCCCATGTTTGGGAGCACGTGATGTTACCAGTATATTAATTAATATTAAATCTGAAAAAAGTGTAATAATTTTGCGTTTTGAATTGAAAACTCTGCAGTGGATTAAAAAAAATTATTGGCGACAGATATATGTATACAATTTAGGGTTAATCTTATCTAGCAATGCATTAAATTATATTTAATCTGCTAGAATTGTAACAATTTTGCGTTTATTCGTTGAAAAAGCTGAAGTTATTGAGACATTGAAATTATTGAGACAAATTTAGGTAACATTTATTGTTAGACTTATCTAGCAGTTTATTAAATTAAACGAAATCTGGTGAAAAATGTAATTTAATAACAATTAATGTTACAGACTTATCTGGATATTTATTAAATTCAATGCAGTCTGGTTAAATTAAATGAAATCCGGTAAAAAATCTAATAATTGTAGTTTATTGTAGTCACTGCCAAATAATGAGCTTGTCACTGTGTTTAATTATGTACTGAGTTGGGGAAAAAATACTCTAGAGGTGTAAATGTCGAATAATATTTAAAAATATTTATTGACTCATAAGCAAATATTTATTAGCTTAACTGGTAGAGTGCTAAATTATTTTTGGTTGTTAAAAATTATTCACGTGTCTTTGACTTGTAACAGTTTATGGGAGAGTGCCTTTGGGCACTCTCCCATAAATTGTGACAAGGCAAATCCATACAGGCCAAGTAATTTTACTTCTAAGGTAATACAAAACACATCTACAGAATATGAAGCTTTTATGTTGCAGTACCAGCACTTGAGAACAAAGCCCATATATGGGCTTCCAGCACTCTACCAGTTAACTTGACAAAGTCAAGATAAGCTATTGCCATCACACGTGTGGAAGTCTGTTAGTCTGTGAGTCTGTTCACATTTTCCTTTAGCACGGCTACACCCCGCATTTCTTGTCTGATCATCCCGAAATTTCATATGCAGGTTTGGGGTCATGTCTAGATGAGAACGACCCCTTTTGGTCGCGATCGGTCAACCGGTATGGCTGTCCGAGCTCCAAGCCCGAAAACCATTAGCACAGTCTACAGGTCGTATTTATGAAGGGGTTTCATTGTAACTTGGTAGAGTGCCTCTGTAAAAATGCCAAGATGAGAACGTCCCCTTTTGGGATTGATCTGTCAACCGCGATGGCTGCCCAAGCCCCGAAACCCAAAAACTTTTATCACAGTCTGCAGGTCATATTTAATATGGAGGAATTTCATTATAATTTGGTAGGATGACTCCTTATGATGTCTAGATGAGAATTTCCCCATTTGGGCGTGATCTGCCAACCCTGACGACTGCCCGAGCCCAAAACCGAAAACCTTTAGCAGTCTACAGGTCATATTTATTGAGGAATTTCATTGTAACTTGGTGGGTTGACTTCATATAATGTCTAGAATGAGAAAGTCCCCTTTTGGACGTGATTGGGCAACTGTGCCAGCTACAGGGGCCCAAAGCCCGAAAACCTTTAGCACAGTCTACAGGTCATATTTATGAAGGGATTTCATTGTAACTTGGTAGGATGACTCTAAATAATGTCTCGATGAGATCGGGGTCGTTCAGCCTTGATGGGTGCCCAAGCCCAAAAACCTTTAGCATAGGCAAAAGGTCATATTTATGGAAGGATTTCATTGTACTAGTAACCTGTTAGGTTGACTCCATATAATGCCTAGATGATGACATCCCCTTTTGGTCATGATTGGTCAACTGTGATGGCTACAGGTGCCCGAAGCCTGAAAACCTTGAGCACAGTATACAGGTCATATTTATGAAGGGATTTCATTGTAACTTCATAGGATCACTCCAGAATGATGCCCAGATGAGATTATCATTGTCCCCTTTGGTTTGCGATCATTCAACCATGATGGCTGCCCAAAGCCCAAAAACCTTTAGCACAGTCTACAGGTCATATTTATGAAGGGATTTCATTGTAACTTTGTAGGATCACTCCAGATAAGAATGCTCCCTTTTGGGTGCGATCATTCAACCATTATGGCTGCCCGAGACCGAAGCCGAATACCTTTAGCACAGTCTCCAGGTCATATTTATGAAAGGATTTCATTGTAACTTGGTTGGTTTGACTTCATATAATGTCTTGATGAGAACATCCCCTTTTGGACATGATTGGGCAACTGTGACAGCTGCAGGGGCCCGAAGCCCAAAAACCTTTAGAACAGTCTACAAGTCATAATTATGAAGGGATTTCATTGTACCTTTGTAGGATGACTCCAAATAATGTCTAGATGAGAACGTACCCATTTGGTCACGATCATTCAGCCTTGATGGCTGCCCGAGCCCAAAAACCTTTAGAATAGTCTATACAGTTAAAACTAGTAGAAGTCCTGTCCTGAAATGCGCACATATAGCACGTCGATTTGTGCGTTAATCTATGCGTTATGACAATGGTAAAGCTATCAAATTCTGCACATACGGCCTTTGCACAAGCAAAGTTTCAGCCAATGGACCTCCGGGTAACCCGGAGGTCCATTGGTAGGAACATTGCTTGTGTTTGCTATGGGTAACTAGGAGAACCTGCCATTCGATATGGCAATTGCGCGCAATTTTTACGCGCAATTAAGCCTAGAATAGTGCACAGTTCGTGACAGGACTTCTAGTTTTAACTGTAGGTTGTATTTATGAAAGGATTTCATTGTAACTTGTTAGGTTGACTCCATATAATGCCTAGATGATGACATCCCCTTTTGGCCATGATTGGTGAACTGTGATGGCTACAGGTGCCCGAAAATCTTAAGCATAGTCTACAGGTCATATTTATGAAGGGATTTCATTGTAACTTCGCAGGGTCAGTCCAGATAATGCCCAGATGAGAATGTCCCCTTTTGGTTGCGATCATTCAACCATGATGGCTGCCCGAGCCCAAAGCCCGAAAACCTTTAGCACAGTCTTCAGTTCATATTTATGAAGGGATTTTATTGTAACTTGGTAGGATGACTCCAAATAATGTCTAGATGAGAACGTCCCCTTTTGGTCGCAATCATTCAGCCTAGATGGCTGCCCGAGCCCAAAATCCTTTAGCATAGACTCCATATGTCATATTTATGTAAGGATTTCATTGTAACTTGTTAGGTTAACTAGATACATGTATAATGCCTAGATGATATCGACTTTTGGTTGTGATTGGCCAGCTGTGAAGGCCACAGCGGCCTGAAGCCCGAAAACCTTGAGCACAGTCTGCAGGTCATATTCATGAAGGAATTTCATTGTAACTTCATAGGATCACTCCAGATGAGAATGTCCCCTTTTGGTTGCGTCCATTCAACCATCATGACTGCCCGAGCCTGAAAACCTTTAGCACAGTCCACAAGTCATATTTAGGAAGGGATTTCATTGTAACCTGGCAGGTTGATTTCATATTCTGTCTAGATGAGAACGTCCCCTTTTGCACGCGATTGGGCAACTGTGACGGCTACAGGAGCCCGAAAACCTTTAGCAGAGTCTACAGGTGATATTTATGAAGGGATTTCATTGAACAGTTAAAACTAGAAGTCTTGTCACGAACTGTGCGCTTGTCTAGGCTTAATTACGCGTAGGGATTGCGCGCAATTGCCATATCGAATGGCATCCAAAGCACGGCAGGTTCTCCTGGTTACTCATAGCAAACACAGGCAGTGTTTCTGCCAATGGACCTCGGGCTAGAGGCCATATTTATGAACCGATCTTTACGAAACTTCTTGGGTACCTTTGGTATCACCGTGGGACGAGAACGAGTGTTTTGGGGTCCGGTCCGAAATTCAAGATGGCCGATGGCAGCCATTTTGTACAAAATTAGGTGCAATCAGATTTTTGCACAGAACTTCCATTTGAAAGCGCTGATTTGAAAAAAAATTTTGTGTGAATGTTTAGTACCATGGGATACATCACATATAATACAGGTTTTTTTCTTGTGCAGAAATTATGCAAATTAGATGAACTACTGATTTTTTCAGTGCGACTAACACACAATAAGTACACTTGTCAATACGGCTCATTTGAAAGCGCTGATTTGAATAATTTTTTGTGTGAATGTTTAGTACCATGGGATACATCACATAATACAGGTTTTTTTTTCTCGTACGTAAATTATGCAAATTAGACTAACTTTGATGTATCTAGTGTTAATTTCAGCACTGTAAGTGCAAATGCTCGGGCTAGAGGCCGTATTTATAAACCGATATTTACGAAACTTCTTGGGTACCTTTGGTATCACCGTGGGACGAGAACGAGTGGTTTTGGGTGCGGTCCGAAATTCAAGATGGCCAATGGCAGCCATTTTGTTCAAAATTAGGTGCAATCAGATTTTTGCACAGAACTTCCATATGAAAGCGCTGATTTGAAAAAAAATTTTGTGTGAATGTTTAGTACCATGGGATACATCACATATAATACAGGTTTTTTTCTTGTGCAGAAATTATGCAAATTAGATGAACTACTGATTTTTTCAGTGTGACTTACACACAATAAGTACACTTGTCAATACGGCTCAGACTAGAGTCTGTATTTATGAACTGATCTTCACGAAATGTCTTGGGTACCTTTGTTATCACCTTGGGACAAGAACGAGTGTTTCTGGGTGTGGTCTAAAATTCAAGATGGCTGCCAGTGGCCATTTTGTACCGAAATTAGGTCTAATCAGTTTTTTGTACACAACTTCTATACGGCTCAGACTAGAGGCCATATTCATGAACCAATCTTTACGAAACTTCTTGGGTGCCTTTGTTTTCACCGTGGGATGAGAGCGAGTGTTTTGGGGTGTGGTCCGAAATTCAAGATGGCTACCAGCAGCCATTTTGTACCAAAATTAGTGCAATCAGTCTTTTGTACAGAACTTCTGTATGAAAGTTCTGATTTGAATAAATTTTTGTATGAATGTTTAGTAACATGGAATACATCACATCTTGTAAGGGTTTTTTTTTCGTGCAGAAATTATGCAAATTACATGTAGATGAACTTTGATTTATTCAGTGATACTTACACAATGTAAGCACACATGTCAATACGGCTCAGGGTGGAGGCTGTATTTATGAACCGATCTTCACAAAACTTCTTGGGTACCTTTGTTATCACCTTGGGATGAGAATGAGTTTCTGGGTGCGGTCTAAAATTCAAGATGGCTGCCAGTGGCCATTTTGTCCCGAAATTAGGTCCAATCAGTTTTTTGTCACAAGTTCTATACAGCTCGTATATATGAACTGATCTTCACAAAACCTCTTGGGTACCTTTGTTTTCACCCTGGGACAGGAACGAGTGTGTTTTGGGATGCCTTTGTTATCACTGTGCTATGAGAACAAATATTTTGGGGTTCAGTCGGACCCACTTTGGGACTAAAAGATTTTTTTCTAGTTTAGCATCTGACTGACACCCACCTTTACAATACTTTACCTATACATTTGTTACAGGCAACAGTAAGTATTTATGTACAGACCGTTACAATACTTTATATGTACCTTATCAGGTCATTACCTAGATGTTTGTCATTGCTGTGTCACATACCATACATGTACATGTCTTTGTCTTGACAAGTTGAGCTACAGTGTCATTGACACTTTCATTTTTATGCCCCCTGACTTAAGTCGGGTGGTATATAGTGATTGAAGTGTCCGTCTGTTGGTGTGTGTGTGTGTGTCCGAGCCAATAACTCAAAAACAGTTAAGGCCACAGTCATCAAACTTCACACAGTTATAATGGACCATGGGAGGATGTATTACACACCATAGCTGGGTTCATACATTCAAGGTCAAGGTCACATTTCAAGGTCACACTAAAAATCGGTCAATATTTGTGTCTCAGCCATAACTCAGTAACGAATCTTAGTACAATTGTTAAACTTTTTACAAATGCTAAGGACAGTCAGAAGTTGTGTCGCGTATAATAGTTTCCATCACATATGCAAGGTGAAGGTCACAGGGGGAGGGGGCATGTGTTACATTTTTCTTGTTTTAGTTTGTGGAAAATGTGCACTCTTTTCTTCCTAACTAGGAGAAAATACCCACCACCCTCTCATTTGAAATTAGGTGAAAATGCCGTAGGTGACACGTTTTTTAGGGGAAAATGCCCTAGTGGAAAATGTCCAGAACCCTGCGTAATAGTACCAAGGAATAATAAAAAGAAGAATCTCATTATGTCTTACTTGGCTTCTACAAACACTGTTACAAGCTTAAGTAGTAAGCTTGTTCATCACATACAAGTTATAAACCAGATTGCTAGTCAATTCATTGTTGACTGATCAGAATTAATTTTATAATACTGGCCATTACAGTACGTGGAGAGTGGAATCAGTGGATTGTAACTAAATCACCCGTGGAGTGGAGTTATCCAAGCTATATGTGTAACTTTCAATTTTTGTATATATCGACAAAAACACAAGCAATGTTTAGCCCGGAGGTCCATTGGCTGAAACTTTGCTGGTTTTGGTTATGCTTTGCAACAAATTTGCAATTATTGCTTGAGTGGAATCTCCACTCTGCGGGTGATTTAGTGATAATACACTCTCCACATACTGTATACACTCAGCCAATTAATCAGTACTAACCAGGATAAATGAAATCAAGACCTGAATTAACAGCACACAGTTCATTGAACAATTATATTTATAAACAATGCTACTCTGTGTCAATGAAGGAATTAGGGGACATACTTCAGTTGAATTAACTGATACAGGTATATACAATGCTGGTAGAACATGGCATAATTCTGAAAAAAAATTTTGGAATATTTACAAAGTACTCATAAAATACTTGGGAATACTGACCTTTTTTTTAAAGTAATGAGTACGAATACGAGTATTTGAAATTATATGAGTAAAGTACGAGTACTGAGTACTTTGTCAAAAAAGTGGTACTCGAGTACTACGAGTACTGAGTACTTTGGATCCAGCCCAGTGATTGGATGAACACTTGGGTTTTTTTTTTGCCAGAGATGATTTTATTACATTGCAAATTTTATTTTGACATACAGTTAAAACTAGAAGCCCTGTCATGAAATACGCACAAATACAGTTAAAACTAGAAGTCCTGTCACAAACTGTGCGCTTATCTAGGCTTAACTGCGCGTAGGAATTGCGCTCAATTACCATATAGAATAGCATCCAAAGCACAGCAGGTTCTCCTGGTTACTCATAGCAAACACTGGCAATGTTTCTGCCAATGGACCTCCGGATTACCCGGAGGTCCATTGGCTGAAACATTGTTTATACACAGGCCATATGTACAGAATTTGATAGCCTTACTGTGGTCATAACGCATAGATTAGCACGCAGATTGACATACTATTTGTGTGCAGTTCATGATAGGACTTCTAGTTTTAACTGTAGTACATCGATCTGTGCGTTAATCTATGCGTTATGGCCATAGTAAGGCTATCAGATTCTATACATATGGCCTGTGCACAAGCAATGTTTCAGCCAATGGACCTCCGGGTAACCCGGAGGTCCACTGGCAGAAACATTGCCTGTGTTTGCACTGAGTAACCAGGAGAACTTTGGATGCTATTCGATATGACAGTTGCGCACAATTCATATGCGCAATTAAGCCTAGATTAGTGCACAGTCCGTGACAGGACTTTTAGTTTTAACTGTATGTTGGACACAAAGGCTGGTTTTAGATTGGGGAATGGTTGATTTGCACCACTGTGTTGGTTGATTTGCACCATCGAAAAAAGTTGATTTGCATGATCGAAAAAGTCGATCTGTACTATGGGCAGTTGATTTGCACCACTCAAAAATGGACACTAGGGCCGGCATGTGGGTGATTTACTTAATACAAAAGAATTTTCAAGCAAATGTATTTGATAAAGCACAGTAAAGAAAATAATATAGATAAACATAACAAACATCAACACCATTTTTCAAATGGGATTTATCTTCTTTGACTACATACAGTTAAAACTAGAAGTCCTGTCACGAATAGTGTGCTTATCTAGGCTCAATTGCGCGTTGGAATTGCGCACAATTGCCATATCGAATGGCACCCAAAGCACGGCAGGTTCTCCTGGTTACTCATAGCAAACACATGCAATGTTTCTGCCAATGGGCCTCCGGGTTACCCGGAGATCCATTGGCTGAAACTTGCTTGTGCACAGGCCATATGTACAGAATTTGATAGCTTTACTATGGACATAACGCGTACAATAACGCACAGATCAACGTGCTATTTGTGCGCATTTCATGACAGGACTTCTAGTTTTAACTGTAGAATGGCACATGCTGTTATGTTCCTTGGCAAAAACCTAAATACTAGAACAGCTTTAGGTAGCCCAGCAAGAGGACCAATCATTATATGACCATTGTCTTTTCAAAAGGCAAAACATATGTATCTTTTTCTTCTTTTTACAGGTGGCCAGGTGAAAAGTGCAGATAGAAGTTTAGCAGGGCAGCTACTGCTTATGAGAATTTTGATAATCAAAGTCTGGCATCATACTGTACCTTGATAGAGTTATAACTGGGTCTAGAGAAACAACTCTGGGCAGGAGTGATATTGATTCAGTTTGTCATCCAAATAGAACTGGAGTGAATTCTATTAAACCTGAGGGATCCCATCCTTCATCAAGTACAATGGATGGCTTCAAGAATTGTACAATATGTCGTAAAAGTATTAAATCGAGACGTATGAGTCAACACATAAAAACACACATTGGGGAACAATATGCCTGTCATTTTTGTGATAAAAAGTATAGTACCAAATTCTCACTTCAGATTCATGCACGTGTTCACACTGGTAAACTACCATTTGAATGTGAAATTTGTAATAGAGGATTTGCAACCTCTTATCGCTTAAAAAGGCATCAGCAAATTCACACTGGAGAAAAGCCAATTATACGTAAGCCATTCAACTGTGAAATGTGTGGTAAGTCCTTCTCCTGTAAACCCCATTTGATCAAACATTCAACTGTACATACAGGCGAGAAACCACATGTATGTACTGTTTGTGGAAAGCGATTTAGTATGTCTTATAGTGTGAAACGTCATGTCCAGAGTGTCCACAATCAAAACAGACCATATATATGTAATATGTGTGGCAAGGACTATGTTAGGAAATCTGATCTTGTAAACCATATGAGGCACCATCAAAAATGGTTATCGGCTAAAGAGGCAGAAAATGCTGAAATACAGCCCAGTGTTTCGCCATCGTTACTTGAAGCTTCAAATACAATTGATTCTGTAAATGCAGATGAAGTGCAAGACACGAAGACAGAAAATCTAGTGACAGAAGATAGTCCAGCAGAATGCCAGTTCAGCTCCAAATTATTGCTTAGACTGAAAAAAGAACCTGTGTGTCAGGAGAATTCTGGAAGTGTGGTAGATGAGTGGAATAGTGTAACAGCGTTTTTAGAAATAAAAGAAGAACCACCTAATAAACGGGCCCAATATGCACATGAAAATGAAATGATGAACCTGAATGAAGATGTATAGATTTTGATAATGTGATTATTTTGTCCGTTTGATGTTGTACCGTTGGAATAGCAATTCATTTTCTTCAGTTTGCCTGCATTTTAACTTCATTCCTCTTTTCTGCATTCAGTGAAGGGAACAGTGCTTTGACAAGTGATCTTAACTTATTAACCCTTTATCTAATCAGTTGCCTCAACCCACGTAATTTAAACATGGTGTACAGTTAAAACTAGAAGTCCTGTCACGAACTGTGTGCTTATCTAGGCTTAATTGCGCGTATGAATTGCGCGCAATTGTTATATCGAATGGCATATAAAGCACGGCAGGTTCTCCTGGTTACTCATAGCAAACACGGGCAATGTTTCTGCTAATGGACCTCCGGGTTACCCGGAGGTCCATTGGCTGAAACATTGCTTGTGCACAGGCCATAATTACAGAATTTGATAGCCTTACTATGGTCATATCGCGTAGATTAACCCTTTACCCAACGAATCGCCCGAATCCGCCCGCGTATTTTTGCAAATTGAGCAGTTGAGAAAAATAATTTCTTCCAAATATGTCAACAAAACCATATCATGTGACCCCTCATTGGAACAAGCTCATCGAGCTCGTTCCAATGATATGATTTTGTTGAATTTTCTTTAGAAAATTTAAAAACATAGTAATTAAAATAATAAATTTTGATATCATCAGCATTGGGTAAAGGGTTAACGAGCATATCGACGTGCTATTTGTGCGCATTTCAGGACAGGACTTTTAGTTTTAACTGTAGTTGACAAAAAATATTTTTTGTAAAAATTTCAAGAAAACTATACATGTACAAATGTATGTGACCCATCATTGGAATAGCCGCTAGCATAATTTACGAATTGAGTAATTGAAAAAAACTTATGTAAAAAACAAATTTCAAAAAGAGATCCCGTCATTTTTAGCTCAACTTTGACGAAGTCAGATTTGAGCTATTGTCATGGCCCGTCGTCCGTCTGTCCGTCCGTCCATCTGTCTGTCTGTCCGTACGTCAACAATTGGCTATGGCTCGGGCTAGAGGTCGTATTTATGAACCGATCTTTACGAAACTTCTTGTGTAGCTTTGTTATGACCCTGGGACGGGAACGAGTGTTTTTAGGTGTGGTCCGAAATTCAAGATGGCTGCCAGTGGCCATTTTGTACCGATGATGCAAAAATCAGTTTTTTGTACAGAACTTCTGTTTGAAAGTTCTGATTTGAATAAAGTTTTGTATAAATGTTTAGTACCATGGGATACATCACATATAATACGGGTTTTTTTCTCGTGCGTAAATTATGCAAATTAGACTGACTTTGATTTATTTAGTGTTACTTTCAGAGCTGTAAGTGCCAAGCTGCTATGGCTCGGGCTAGAGGCCGTATTTATGAACCGATCTTTACGAAACTTCTTGGGTATCTTTGTTATGACCGTGGGACGAGAACGAGTGTTTTTGGGTGTGGTCCGAAATTCACGATGGCTGCCAGCCACCATTTTGTACCTACGATGCAGAAATCTGTTTTTTGTACAGAACTTCCATATGAAAGCTCTGATTTGAATAACTTTTTGTATGAATGTTTGGTACCATGGCATACATCACATATAATTCAAGATGGCTGCCAGTGGCCATTTTGTACCGAAATTAGGTCCAATCAGTTTTTTGTCACAACTTCTACACAGCTCATATTTGTGAACTGATCTTCACGAAACTTCTTGGGTACCTTTGTTTTCACCTTGGGACAGGAATGAGTGTGTTTTGGGGTGCCTTTGTTATCACTGTGCTATGAGAACAAATATTTTGAGGTTCATTCCCCATGGAAACGTTGTGAAGTGAAGCAGTGCTTGTTTACTGTGGCTAACCAGTTATGTTTTACTGGAAAAATAGGACCTGGGCATCATTGGCTGGGGTGGAAGACCTCTTAAATGGGCAACAATTGTATACACAATTAGCTGGTCTTAACTTTATATTCATGTTGCAGCCAGGATTAGCCATTGTGCAGAAATACATGATCCTAAATACCAATACATAAATGAATATCCTGGCTTTTGGCTTTTACATGGGAGAGTCCCACAGTTAGAATAGATTTAAGGCTTACCATAAAGATAATTTATTTCTCACTCACTTAATTTGTACTGTCATTGCCTGCATGATAATACTCTATCACAGAGCTCTCTAAAGCTTAGTGTTGGGTATGGGTTAATACAGTACCATGATTGCAAAAGTGGACAGAAAAGTTTGACTGGATCTTGACTGAGTTGTGATCTCATAAAAATAATCTCTTTTTCTTCCCCCGATGCTATAGAATCTTAACTGTTGAAAACCGTGTTGATTTCCCAATATGTTTAATATGAAATCATGCTCTACCATGTAAGGATGTTGTGACCTGGTTTTCACCAATGTTAAAGCAAGACATCACGTAAAAATTTGTGAAAATAGCTCAGTGTTGTTTATTTGGAATTAGCTCTTCCCCAAACATTCTGCAAGTCGCAATTTCTTGCTGTTAAAAATGACACAAGTTGACGTCATTTCAAGTTCATAATTTGCAAATTGAAGGATGACAATATAAAAACCAAGAGAATATTGTGACTCGTTGGCTCAGCCTGTGGACCGTTGTTGACAACATCATGGTAAAACCGTGTTTTTGATATACCAATTAAATAAAAACCAATTGATATTACTAATGGTATTGGATTTAATACACCAATTATAATCGGTATGCCAAAAAAAATCTCAGAACTAGTTTTTGGTTTTTAGCTCAGCTTTGACGTAAGTCAGATTTGAGCTTATGCCATGGCCAGTCATCTGTCTGTCCATCTGTCCATCAACAATTCAATACTGCTCGAGCTAGAGGCCGTATTTATGAACCGATCTTTACGAAACTTCTTGGGTACCTTTGTTATGACCGTGGGATGAGAACAAGTGTTTTGGGGTCCGATCCGAAATTCAAGTTGGCCGCTGGCAGCCATTTTGTACAAAATTAGGTGTAATCATATTTTTGCGCAGAACTTCCATATGAAAGCTCTGATTTGAATAATTTTTTGTATGAATGTTTTAGTACCGTGGGATACATCACATAATACGGGTTTTTTCTCGTGCAGAAGTTATGCAAATTAGAGTAACTTTGATGTTTTTTGGTGTTACTTTCAGCACTGTAAGTGCAAATGCCAATACGGCTCGGGCTAGAGGCCGTATTTATGAACCGATCTTTACGAAACTCCTTGGGTACCTTTGTTATCACCGTGGGACGAGAACGAGTGTTTTTGGGTCCGGTCCGAAATTCAAGATGGCCGATGGCAGCCATTTTGTACAAAATTAAGTGCAATCAGATCTTTGCACAGAACTTCCATATGAAAGCGCTGATTTGAATAATTTTTTGTGTGAATGTTTAGTACCATGGGATACATCACATATAATACAGTTTTTTTTCTCGTGCAGAATTTATGCAAATTAGATGAACTTTGATTTTTTCAGTGCCACTTACACACAGTAAGTACACATTTCAATACGGCTCGGGCTAGAGGCTGTATTTATCAACCGATCTTCACGAAACTTCTTGAGTGTTTTGGGGTGTGGTCCGAAATTCAAGATGGCCACCACAGCCATTTTGTACCAAAATTAGTGCAATCAGTCTTTTGTGCAGAACTTCTGTTTGAAAGTTCTGATTTGAATAAATTTTTGCATGAATGTTTAGTAAAATGGAATACATCACATACAGTACAGGGGTTTTTCTCATGCAGAAATTATGCAAATTAGGTGAATTTTGATTTATTTAGTGCTACTTATACACTGTAAGTGCACATGTCAATACGGCTCGGGCTAGAGGCGTATTTATCAACCGATCTTCACGGAACTTCTTGGGTACCTTTGTTATCACCTTGGGACGAGAACAAGTGTTTCTGAGTGCGGTCCAAAATTGAAGATGGCTGCCAGTGCCCATTTTGTACCGAAATTGGGTCCAATCAGTTTTTTGTCACAACTTCTATACAGCTCGTATTTATGAACTGATCTTCACGAAACTTCTTTGGTACCTTTGTTTTCACCTTGGGACAGGAATGAGTGTGTTTTGGGGTACCTTTGTTATCACTGTGCTATGAGAACAAATATCTTGGGGTTCAGTCAGACCCACTCTGGGACTCAAAGATTTCTTTTCTAGTTGAGCATCTGACTGTCACCCACCTTTACAATACTTTACCAGTACATTTGTTACAGGCTACGGTCAGTATTTATGTACAGACCGTTACCATACTTTATATGTAAATTTGTTATCAGGTCATTACCTAGATCTTTGTCATTGCTGTGTCACATACTATACATGTACATGTCTTGACAAGTTGAGCTACAGTGTCATTGACACTTTCATTTGTGATGATTCATTAACCACATTTTATCTTCTGCAATTGTTCAGTTATGAAAAGATGTCAATGATACCATTCAATAAACTTGAGAAACAACCACAATGTGTATTTTTAATTTCTCTAGATGCCCCTTTACATGATATACTAGTTGAACGACATGTAAAACTTACATGTGAGCGTACCTGCAGCAATCGCCAGTTAGAGCTGTTCGGTATTGAAGTTTCAGGTTCGGTATCAGTATTTTTCGGGTAAATACCTCCGTTTGGGTACGGTATGGTATTTGGTATATGCATAGCACACTGAAAATAGTCGTAAACTGATCTAATTTCCCAACATTCAATCATAATAACTTAACATGGTCAGTGCTGACATCTCATGAACTTGACAAGTTACTGTAATAACTGAGTAGTCCAGCAACTTATTCAATGAATCACTTGATTCATTGTAAATCATCACACTACATCGAGTAATTCATTAAATAACTTTCCAAGCTAATCAGTTGTCCTCACTGTCCTTCGTTCACGTTTCATGCCCCTCCCCCCATTGAATCGGGTGGATGAAACATATGTTCTTCTTCAACCTCCGGGCTTTTCAGTAAGTTTTCTCTGCCAGTAACACTCTTGGTCAGACCCACCCTCCCTACCCCCATTATCTTTCAAAATGCAGTGTCCAATATGCACACAAATATGCAAGTAAATTGAAGTAATTCTCTAATTACTGTATGAATATCTTTAATTTAACCCTCTCAAGGCTTCGATGTGAGTTCCAAAGATTTTATTTCATGTAATACTGTTAATGAAAACCTATTTCTGATTTCTTTAAAAATATTTTACCATCCAAATTAAGCCTCCATAAATTCTCTTTTGTTTATTTTTGATGCTTTAACCATTTTCACACAGGCTTGAATTTACTGGATGCAGTAAAATTATGTTTCTCTAGTTTGAAATCTTTCTTATTCTTTAACCCTTTACCTAACGTAACGGCCAAAACCGGCCAGCGCTATTCTCAAAAATCGCCAATTAATTTTCATTATTTTTTTCATTTTTTGTCTCAAAAACATAGGTTATGAGCTTGTTCCAACGAGGGGTCATAACCTATGTTTTTGAGACAAAAATTGAAAAAAATTAGTTATTCAAGAATTAGTTTGGCAAGTGTCGTCTGCTTTTCAGGTCAGGTAAAGGGTTAAAACCGCTTAGCCAAATTCATTCATTTATGCACAGACCATCTTTGGAGTAATCCTTTTCTCCTTTGTTGGAATGCAGCTGCTGCCCTCTTCAGGCATATCCCTTAGGTTGGGGTTAATGCTCCAATAGCCTAATATGCTTTTAAAATCCTCTTTTTATAAGCCACTTGCAATAATGCTTAGATTTTTTGTTTGGAACTTACTTTAGTGATGCAGATTCACATTTTTTTCAAAGAAACTCTGTAAGTACACTCCCTATTTCTATTTTCAGATTCGATGGGCAGATGTGAATCATGCAGTATATAACTGGGTAATAAGTATTTCATTTATGCCAGAATTTTTTTTTTTTGTGGGGGAGGGGGGGGGGGGGAGAGAACTACAATAGTTGAAAACAAAACAAAAATTCATAGAAAAGAGCTTGCTAGAAAGCTTTCCTAGGATCAGCAGAAATGAATGGCCAAAAAAGTTGCCTGTTGGTTGTGTCATGGCAAAAAAAAAAAATTGCTCTTGCTGCAGATCACTTAGTGATACACTCATCTCTTTTGACAACTTAAGCCAGGTGAGCGTTTTAGGCTCACTTGAGCCTCTGGTTGTTTTTAGTTAACCCTTTACCTAACACGAAAAGCAGACTACATTTGCAAATAAAATTCTTGAAGCAGTATATTTTTTTAGATTTTTTTGCGTCAAAAACATAGCTTATGACCCCTCATTGGATCCAGCTCATTGAGCTTGTTCCAATGAGGAGTCATAAGCTACGTTTTTGTGACAAAAAATGAAAAAGTAATAAAAATTGAATGGTGAATTTTGTGAATAGCCCTGGTCGGTTTTCGTTGGGTAAAGGGGTACCCTATCCCTGTCGCCACGACTGATTCAAGTCCTTTGTTTGTTTGTTTCTATCTCATGAAGTCTACGGCTCTGCCCCTCCCTATGTCCCTCTCTCCTGTTTGTGAGTTCATAGACTGTATTTTCTATCTCTCTCTCGCAGCCCAAGAGAGAAGAGACAGAAAATAAGACCTATGAACTAATGAATGGGAGCAAGAGAGTGAGGGGACATCAGGATGTCATAGTTGTTTTGTGTCAAGTTAACCCTATCTCTGTCACCTCTGCCAATTCGAGTCTGTTCTGTTTGTTCGTCTCTGTCTTTCTCTTTAAGTCTACGACTCTGCAAGGCTCAAAATAAGCGGTGTCGCGTTGCTTTTTGCTATGCAAAACTTGCAAAAAGCTACACAATGTTAAATTATGTATAGCATTTTGCAATACAAAATAATCAACTGCAGCCTATTAGGCTGCAGTTGATTATCTTGTATCGCAAAATGTAAATGAAAATTTGCAAACAAATTTGAAAACTAGTTCACTGATGCTTTACTTCTGATTGTGGAACATTCCAGGCATAACTCAGATTAACACTCCATCAAGCATCATTAGCAACTTCATATGTAAGATGAGTTCTGTTGGTTTAAATACTTCCTGTTTTTACAACATTTTGCATAAAATGTCGATTAAAAATAACTTCAAGCCCATCAAATTAAAAATCCCAACTTCCATTTTGAGAACTCTATTAAACAACCAAGACGCCATTTATAACAGTATACAAGTCCATGCAACCCATAAAGGCAGTTCGGTTAAAAAACATAGTAAATGTTTCATGTGTTGCAGATCATTTGGAAATGCCCAGAAATGGATGGAAACTATTCTATCTACTTAGAAGAATGCAATATAAAACAGCATAACATAACTCTGGTATACAAAAATAGCTATGTAATTTACAAAATGCTATTCATTTTTTGGAAATGCGTAGCATTTTGCTACGCAAAGAAAAAGGTTATTTTGAGCACTGCGACTCTGTCCCTCCCGATGCCCCCTCTCTCTCATGTGACAGAAGAAATATGACCTTTGAACTCATGAACAGGAGCAAGAGAGTGTTACACCGAGAGAGACCTAGACTTAACTTATAGAGTACTACATTTTTCTTGACCAGATTTCACCATATATTTTAATGTTACATTTGATTGGATAGTGTCAAGAGGCACAATCCAATCAAATGTAACCGAGGAAGGTGTCGGGCGGCTAGAGCTGTAGGTTTTTAAATTTCTTGTTCGGTTTTGGTTTTTCAGGTGGAGTAAAACCTTGGTTCGGTTCGGTTTTCGGTTTGTTCATGAGGCCAAGTAAAATTCAATAAAACTCATTCTTATGTTTGGAGTCATAACTGAATGGCAGTGAAATTGAATGAAACTCAATGAATGCCCGACATAAGCTATAATACATGTACATGAAGAATCAGGAAGGCCAATATAATAATTACCTAAATATACAGAACTTTTATTGTGCTTGGCCATTTTTCCAGGTCTGACACCACGCAACTTGAGGAAAGCTGCAAACACAACTAAGCTGAAATGTCGGAAATCCACAGCCTTCCCAGAGTAGTGAGAGTACCCACACACTGCCATTGGCAGTGTCTGGGTACTCCCGCTACTCTGGAATGGCTACATTATGTGAATTTCTGCAGCAAGAGAGTATTTAATAAAAAACAAAAAACCTTAGATTACGGGATGTCGACGGTTTCGGCTTTGAAAAAAACTAAAAACCTCGGTTCGGTTTCGGTTAACCTACAGCTCTAGTGTCGGCAACAACATTTGATTCATGCTGGAGTCAATATGAGACCAGCATCAGTAGAGTGTAGGTGTTCTAGTCACAGCTGTTGTACTCAGTGAAGCCCCAAAATGGGCCTCCAGCTCTCTACCATTTAATGAGATTGACAGAGACATACAGACAGAACAGGCTCGAATCAGCTGCGGTGACAGAGGTAGGGTTAATAAATCCACTTCCTTTTGAAAACATTACCTTACATGACTAGAAGACACTTTCAAAAAAATTTTTCTTAAATAATAAAATGAAAATTTTCAGTTTTTCATCTCCAAAACATTGCTTCTGACACCTCATTCAGAGTTGCTACAGTAAACTATAATAGACCTGCAATGGGAGACCACCTGTCTTGAGAGACCACTGTGGCCTGGTACCAACTTGTATTTTTATGCTATAATGGACCTGTCTTCAGAGACCACCCCTTTGAAGACTGAAACCATGACAAAACTTTTTACCTGTTCTGGAATTGGAAAATCCATTGTGGTTTTACTAACATAATTAAAAGTATTAAAAGCTCCTAATTGGGTTTCAATTGCTATTGAGTTACATAACTCATTAAAGATTGAGATGTTTTTATAAGACCCCTGTGAAAAAGATTAGGATTATTGCTGAATAAACAATTTCATACATACCTGAAATGCGACGATAGGATTATAAAAATAAATTTGTGTTGAAAATCTTCAATGAAGATTTTCAACACTAATTTATTTTTATAATTTTTATAACAGTCCATCTCAATTTGTTACAGAAACTTCATAAAAAGGAACAAGTTCCGAACAACTACAAAGTAATTACAAAATCCATTCTTCTCCATTTCTGAATTTTGTGTTTGGTTATTCACTGACTTGAGAAAACCTGAAACCTGTTATGAGAGACCACCTGTCTTGAGAGACCACTTTTGTGTGGCCCAAAGGGTGGTCTCTCAAGACAGGTTCTACTGTACTGATATCAGAAAATCAAATTTAAGCACTTTTCAAGGTCTCTGACCATGGTTTTCAAGGACTGTTATAATTTTGATATGAACTTACAATAAAATATTAATTCAGTCTAGAGGACCTGATCTTCGGTACAGCAAACTTGCTAGATATATATTGTTCCCCGAATTCAACAAGGAGCCACATGCAGTGTTGAAGCATTGTAGATGATGCCTTGTTGTACAGGGTACTTGAGGGACAATACAGAGATCAAAGAAACGTGACTCCTGACCAATTTTGTGACATCGCGTGAACGTAGGGAGGGTTATCTTAAGATTTATTTTCTCCGAGGTTACGAAAAGTGAATTTAATATTTTTCAAGGTGAATGATGGAAAATCAAGTTCTATTCAAGAACTTTTCATGGAAGGGGCCAAAATTCACAAACTTCTCTTTAGAGTGGGAACCCTGTCATTGGAATGAATATAATGAATATAATGAGCTCATAAAAAAATTTAATAGTGATTTTTAGCTCAACTTTATTGCCATCATGCGTGCGGAAGTCTGTGAGTCCGTGAATCTGTTCACATTTTCCTTTAGCACGGGCTACACCCCGCAGTTCTTGTCTGCTCGTCACGAAATTTCATATGCAGGTTTGGGGGCATGTCTAGATGAGAACGCCTCCTTTTGGTCGCGATCGGTCAACCGGTATGGCAGGCTGCTCGAGCCCAAAACCTGAAAACCATTTGCACAGTCTACAGGTCGTATTTATGAAGGGATTTCATTGTAACTTGGTAGGATGCCTCTGTATAATGCCTAGATGAGAACGTCCCATTTTGGGCATGATCTGTTGACTGTGATGGCTGCCCAAGACCGAAACCCAAAAACTTTTAGCACAGTCTGCAGGTCATGTTCAGTATGGAGGGATTTCATTGTAACTTGGTAGGACGACTTCTTATGATGTCTAGATGAGAATTTCCCCATTTGGGCATGATCTGCCAACCGTGATGACTGCCCGAGCCCAAAACCCGAAAACCTTTAGCACAGTCTACAGGTCATATTTATTGAGGAATTCCATTGTAATTTGGTGGGTTGACTTCATATAATGTCCAGATGAGAAAGTCCCCTTTTGGACGTGATTGGGAAACTGTGACAGCTACAGGGGCCCGAAGCCCGAAAACCTTTAGCACAGTCTACAGGTTATAATTATGAAGGGATTTCATTGTAACTTGGTAGGATGACTCCAAATATTGTCTAGATGAGAACATCCCATTTTGATCGCGATCATTCAGCCTTGATGGATGCCGAGCCCAAAAACCTTTAGCATAGGCAAATGGTCATATTTATGGAAGGATTTCATTGTAGCCTGTTAGTTTGACTCCATATAATGCCTAGATGATGACTTCCCCTTTTGGTCGTGATTGGTCAGCTGTGATGGCTACAGGTGCCCGAAGCCCGAAAATCTTGAGCACAGTCTACAGGTCATATTTATGAAGGGATTTCATTGTAACTTCGTAGGATCACTCCAGATGATGCCCAGATGAGAATATCCCCTTTTGGTTGCGATCATTCAACCATTATGTCTGCCTGGGCCCGAATACCTTGAGCACAGACTACAGGTCATATTTATGAAGGGATTTCATTGTAACTTGGTAGGTTTGACTTCATATAATGTTTAGATTAGAACGTCTCCTTTTGGACACGATTGGCCAACTGACAGCTACAGGGGCCCGAAGCCTGAAAACCTTTAGAACAGTCTACAGGTCATATTTATGAAGGGATTTCATTGTAGCTTGGTAGGATGACTCCAAATAATGTCTAGATGAGAACGTCCCCTTTTCGTCGCGATCATTCAGCCTTGATGGCTGTTCGAGCCCAAAAACCTTTAGCATAGTCTAGGTCGTATTTATGGAAGGATTTCATTGTAACTTGTTAGGTTGACTCCATATAATGCCTAGATGATGACATTCCCTTTTGGTCGTGATTGGTCAACTGTGATGGCTTCAGGTGCCCGAAGCCCGAAAATCTTGAGTACAGTCCACAGGTCATATTTATGAAGGGATTTCATTGTAACTTCGTAGGATCACTCTAGATGATGCCCAGATGAGAATGTCTCCTTTTGGTTGCGATCATTCAACCATGATGGCTGCCCGTGCCCAAAGCCCAAAAACCTTTAGCACAGTCTTCAGTTCATATTTATGAAGGGATTTCATTGTAACTTGGTAGGTTGACTTCATATAATGTCTAGATGAGAACAGTCCCTTTTGGACACCATTAGGCAACTGTGACGGCTACAGGGGCCTGAAGTCCGAAAACCTTCAGCACAGTCTGCAGGTGATATTTATGAAGGGATTTCATTTATGTCTAGATGAGAATTTCCCAATTTGGGCGTGATCTGCCAACCGTGACAACTGCCCTAGCCCAAAACCCGAAAACCTTTAGCACAGTCTACAGGTCATATTTATAGAGGAATTTCATTGTAATTTGGTGGGGTGACTTCATATAATGTCCTGATGAGAAAGCCCCCTTTTGGACGTGATTGGGCAACTGTGACGGCTACAGGGGCCCGAAAACCTTTAGCACAGTCTACAGGTTATATTTATGAAGGGATTTCATTGTAACTTGGTAGGTTGACTCCAAATAATGTCCAGATGAGAACGCCCCCCTTTGGCCGCGATCATTCTGCCTTGATGGCTGCCCGAGCCCAAAACCTTGAGCATAGTCTATAGGTCATATTTATGGAAGAATGTCCCCTTTTGGTTGCGATCATTCAACCATGATGGCTGCCCGAGCCCAAGCCCAAAAACCTTTAGTACAGTCTACAGGGCATATTTATGAAGGGATTTCATTGTAACTTGGTAGGTTGACTTCATATAATTTCTAGATGAGAACGTCCCCTTCGGACGCAATTGGGAAACTGACGGCTACAGGGGCCCAAAGCCCGAAAACCTTTAGCACAGTCTACAGGCCATATTTATGAAGGGATTTCAATGTAACTTGATAGGATGACTCGTTTTGGAATAATTTCACTGTAACTTGGTAACTTTCGTTGACATACGTTAACTGTGAGGGCCACATACATTAACTGTGAGGTCATATTAACCCACCCCTCAGCTGTTTAGTACAGTGTACACCTCATATTATTTTTATCAAAAACATAGCATACAGGAATAGAAATGTACATATTCCAAATTATCACAATTCCTGTCTTATTTCATAATCCTTTCATAAACATTGAACATTATCCAATTCATCAAACAAAACACACAAGTTAACCCTTTACCTAACTTGAAAAGCAGACGACACTTGCAAAGCAAAAAAATTCTTGAATAACTAATGTTTTTCATTTTTTGTCTCAAAAAACATAGGTTGTGACCCCTCGTTGGAACGAACTCGACGAGCTCGTTCCAACGAGGGGTCATAACCTATGTTTTTGAGACAAAAAATGAAAATATTCTCAAAATTAATTGGCCATTTTTGAGAATAGCGCTGGCCGGTTTTGGCCGTAACGGGTTAAGCTACAGTGTCACTGGCACTTTCATTTATGTTTTGGAAAATTTTGGCAGAAAAAATAATTTTGGTAAACTTTTGTCGCCAGTTGGTTATGGAAAAGTGTATTTATGACAAATCTGTCAAAATTCCAGGTTATTATAGCCCATTCGGACCAGGAGATATTGGCCAATGAATATTTGGGTGTTTTTTCCAAGTTTGGCGGTCATTTTGGACACATTGCGGATAAAATTGAAATTTCTTTTACATTTATGATAATAATACACTACATTCTTACTATACAGTACATTACTGGTGTTCTGCTAATTAACAGTGCCGAGATTGTGGGCCAAAATGTCTGATTTTCAGGCCTATTTTTGATGTTTTGGAAACTTTTGGCAGAAAATATAATTTTGGCAAACTTTTGTTACCAGTTGCTTCTTTTCAACCTACTCAGAATTGTTTAGAATTGGCTGTAACGTAAGTGCAAGCCCTACTTCGGAACTAATTCAAGCTTAAGAAACTTTTCCAAAACAAGTTGGAAAAGTAATGGAGTGCAAAAAGCACAAAAAAGATCGAAAAAGGGTCGAGCGAGACTGGCGCTCGACATTACAGGTACTCTCTCTCCACACCTCTTGCGTTTACCGAGCGCATGCGTAACAACTGTGACGTCAATTCCTTTTATTTCCGCCATTGTGCTGGTCGGAAATTTTGTGACTAGTGCTATTATTTAGCTGTTATCTTCGTCAACAACTTATTTGCATGGTGCTATCTTGTCTGATTATGTGCTAGTGGATTGTATCCTTTTCAAGCTTCTAAGTTAATCACTATTTGATGGTATTTTTGATAATTTTTGCTTGCTTTCTCACACATAGTCTTGTTTTCCCCCGCGTGTGAACACAACCATTGTTCTGTTTTCTGTCGGCGGGAAGGTTGATTTCATTTATCATATTCATAGTATGCCTAAGTCTATTCCTTGTTCCTCTTGCTTGCTAGTGAAATATGTGAACGACTCTCATTCCACGTGTCACTTGCAACAATTGTACACAGGCCCAATCATGTGGGGTTTGGTCCTCAAAATTCTGGGCATTTGTAAACAAGGTGGTTCTTTCTAGAGCTAGAGCCCCTCCTTCTTGAGGGTAAGGGTAGCTGTGCCTTATCAGACATTTCTGTGAGTGCACGTGGTGACTCTGTCACACAGGATGCTGATCTGTCTTTTTCTGTGGTGAGTTCCTCTGCAACTGTTTACGGGACTAGTGCGGTGATACCTAAAGTGGAGACTGTGGTCTCTTTGTCTTCTGATGTCACTCTTGAGGCGTCTGTTGTTGTCGAGAGCTTCTCCGAGGTCAGCTCGGTGACACTCTCCGATTTGCCTCCTACGCCGTTGACAGTTGCTGAGGAAGTTGTTACTACAGATCCTATTCTGTATGTTGGTGGCTCTTCCATCTTTTCTGGGGATGGTGTACAGTCTGGGGGGTCTGAGACTGTATCTGCTGGTGTGTCTGAGCTCTCATCCTCCCCTAGCTTCGCGGCGAAGCTGTGCGGGTTTGCTGTCTGCTCCGTCTCATCTGGCTAGGTTTGCTCCTGGTCGGTTGAGCCGTTCGGTAGCGATTCCTCGCCCCTCGAGCGAATCGTTTGTTGTTCCTCCTTCCCCTCCTTCCCCTGCTGGTGTGCCGACTAGCAGGATGGGGCTGGGACATTGGCATCCAGGACCTGCTGTTCGGCAGAGGTCAGTGACAGCTCCAGTTAGCTGTCACTCTTGGAACCTTCCTCCGGTGATTCCTCACTGTGTTCCGAGTCTGGCTGTCGATCGATGCTTGCAGTCGGTCTCGGAGGATGGGCAGTTGGGGCCTTCTGCCGTGCAGATGCCAATGGCAGGTTCAAGTCATTCTTGGGACAATCCTCCGGTGTCTTCTCGTCGTGTCCCAGGTCCAGCTACCGATCGATGTACGCCGTCCGTCTTTTTAGAGGATTTGCAGGCAGGGCCTTCTGTTCCGCAGAGGTCAGTGATTGCCCCTGGGCGTCACAGTCGGGACTATCCTCCAGTGTCTTCTCATCGTCTCCCCATTCTGTCTGCTGATCGACATTCGTTGTCGGTCTCTTCTGAGGATTTGGGTTCTACTGCCAGAAGGGTCCATTGGGAAGACACTCCGTCGGGCGATGCTGCTGCGACGGATTCTCAGGGTGACCTGCGTCAGGCCGTTTTGGCGCTCGCCCGGTTGATTTCTAGCAACCCTCAAGTTGGCTTCCCTGTGCCTCCTGAGGCACAACCTCCTTTGGTCGGTCGCCGAGATGCCTCGCCTGGCCCTTTGGATACTGCTCACTATTCACAGGAGGTTTCTGCTGGTCAGCCCGAGTTGGGCTACGTCTCTTCTGCTACAGAGGATGACGATTTTCTTGAAGGCGATGGGCCCCCTCGTCAGTCTTGGGGCAGGCTTTGGATTTTGTCTTTGGCTTATTGTCGGACATCAGTGACCGTCCGGCCACGGTCCTCTGTGGAGCGCCGTAACCCTGTTGAGCCTTCTAGCTCTGGGGCTTTGCGTCCTCTGCAATCGGCCCAGGTTGTTGAGTCCTTCCAGGGCTTGGACGCCAAAATGCGTTCTAAGGCCCTCAAGGGTTCTTTCTTTTCACGAGCTGATGCCCTTTTGCCTCCATCGTGGTTTCGAGTTTACGATTCCGTCTGTCCACCAGTCTTCCAAGGGATGACTACTGTGGATGAGGATTCTTCTTCCCTCGGGTTGTCTAAGTCGGCAGTTCTCCCGATGTCGGTAGTTGAGTCTATGGTGGGCCTGTCCCGAGAGATGCTGGGTATGTTATCTCTCGCGGACCATGTCGTCGCTGCCCTGGCTGAATATTTTCCACCAAGGGAGTTTCATGATGCTTAGGCGCCGTTTCGCGTTTTGTCACAGGCTCTTATGACCTTGACACATGCTCACGCCTGTAACATGGCTAATTTGGAGCTGGGACGCCGGGATGCAGTGTTGGATTCTTCTCCACCCCTTCCGAGCAGCGTGCTGTTCTGAAGTCTGCTTCTTTGGTTGGACCTCTGTTGTTCCATGGTTCCGTGGAAGCTGTCCATGGTGAGGTTCTTCGTCATTCGAAGGACTAGCTTTTGCTACGACAGCTGGCTCGCTGGCAGCCTCAGGGAGGAAAGTCTCAGAACTCTGTTGTTTCCCAAGGGGGGTGGTTTCTCCTCTCGGGGGGCCTCGTTGAGGCCGCAAATGAAGGTCCTCACCTCGATTCGCCTCCAGTCGGGGGAAGGCTGTCGCTGTTTTACGACCGAAAAACGGCCAGTTTCGCCCTGTCATCGATCTGAGTATCCTGAATGAGTACATTATAGCACCTCGTTTCAGTATGGAGACTTTCCGGTCGGTTCGCCGTTTAGTTCATCAGAGCGACTTTGCTGCCAGTATCGACCTGAAGGATGCCTACTTCCGTGTACCCATTCATCTGGCGTCACGGAAATACCTTTGGTTCTCGTTTCGGGATCGAGTCTATCAATTCAGAGCTCTCCCGTTCGGATTGAACCTGGCTCCTTGAGCCTTCACCCGACCTTCACCGTACTCAGTCGGCTGTGACTTCTACTGTTGGCGCGGGATGTAAACGCTCGGGTGACCATTCGGCACATTCCCGGGCATCTCAACGTCCTAGCCGACTTCCTGTCCCGACGCGACAGTGTCCTTCCAACCGAATGGATGCTGTATCGGTCGGTGTTTTAGGCTATTTGCGAGCGGTGGGGGCGTCCTCTGGTCGACCTTTTCGCCACTCGCTGGAATCATCAGGCAGAGACCTTTGTCACTCCTTGTCCGAATCCTCTGGCATTTGCGGTAGACGATCTGTCTCTGGACTGGACAGGCTGGATCGACTATGCCTTCCCTCCTGCACCGATTCTTCCTCAAGTACTGGCGAAGATTCGTGCTTGCAGTTGCAGGATCATTCTGATCGCACCTCTCTCTCCATAGAGAGAGTGGATCAATCTGCTGCGGCCTCTGTTGGCAGATCGGCCGATTCGTCTACCTCTGCGTCGCGATCTTCTTTCCCAGAGTCATCCCAGGAAGTGTCACAACAACCTGGCCAGCCTGTCCCTTCACGCCTGTCTTTTATCAGGCCCTGTCTCCGACGTAGAGGTTTTTCGAGACGAACAGTGGAGTGCATTTCTGCATCGCGGCGACATTCCACTGGCATGACTTACGCTGCGAAGTGGAAGGTTTTCTGTCGCTGGTGTACAGATCACAATGTGGATTACCGTGTTTGGCCTAACAATTTTGATTTTTTTGATTCATCAGCTGTGTTTTTGACCCAAAAGTGAAGAAAAAGAAAATAATAAAAAATTATGTTGATGATTTTTGTGTTAACACTGGCCAGATATGGCCATTATATTGTGTAAAGGGTCATGATTTAATCCTCAACTGGTGGAGTGCTAAATTATTTTTGGTCCTAAAAATTTCTCTGTGCATCTTTGCCTCATTACAATTTATGGGAGAGTGCCCTCCCATAAACTGTAACAAGGCAAATTCTAACAAATAAAACAAGAGCAACACGAAGCGTGGCATATGCCCCCAAAGGTGTCATAAAAGGGTAGGTAACTCTCTTGGAGGCATAACCAAAATAAAAAGGAAGTTTCCTCTAGACACCAACTATGCATCACAAAAAATAAAATCAATTTGAATCGGCATTCATTAGTAACTAGATGGAAACCAAAATCGAAAGGAAGTTTCCTCTAAACACCAACAATACATATTTAAAAAAAAGTTAAACAAGAGCAAATAACTGTAAATGTTAACGGGAAAAATATTAATTCTGCTGTAGAATCTGTTCCCCCATGTTGAGGTACAAGCATACCAAAAATTATTTGATTCCGCCAAATAATGACAGTGCTAGAGCAGCAAATATGTTGTACGGACACATTTGTGTTACAAACGTACATAACGTATGAACTTACGAACGAATGGATGAAGCTCTCTACTAGATAACCCCTTCAACCAGATCGGTTGGGGCATAATAATATCACTACCAAGCTAATATGAAGCACATCCACAGAGCATGAAGCCTTTAAATTGTGGTACTCGCACACTTCACAATAAAGCCCAAATATGGACTTCCAGCACTCTACCAGTTAACTGGGCCCAGTCATAATTACTGAACAAGTTTTCCAAATTTTGATATAAACTGAGTGTGAGTTGACGATTTCATTTATTATATGATCCCTCCCTCCCACAAAAAAACACTTAAATGGAATGCGAAACAAGCAGCGACTTAGCGATTTCTATAAAGACTGTGATTATGTTATAGCTTTAGGTGCGTTGTGTTTTTCCGCAGTGTGCTCGCCACGCAAGAATCGATAAAGAAGCGATTGCGAACAATTTAGTGATTTTTTCAAATAAACATCTACTGCTATCACGGACAACAAATATTGATTATTCCTCATCCCCCGAGTCTGAATCTACACTTATTCTCTGGCACTTGATGGGTAGTGCATTACTCTTTATAATGAATGGGTTTCATGACCGAAAGAATGGTAACATAACATAACAACTGTGTATCTAAAGGTTCGTTCATTCACCCTTTCTGAAACGACACCCTAAATGGTATTGTTTTTCCCCAGCTGACACTTTCTAACCTGATATCCCAATTGGTGCCGTATTTCAAGAACCTTTCAGAATAAAGCTCAAATATGGGCTTCCAGCACTCTACCAATTGAGTACCCATACTGTCCTTTAAGGGCCTATATAAGTAATGAAATTTTGTTTATTTTGAATATTCTCACCTCCGATATTCCTTCAATTCAAATTAAATATACACAAAATGTACATCAAAATGAAGGTTGGGATGTATAGAATACGGAACACATGTGTAATCAACTCATAGAGTCGACTGTAGGCACCACTGGTTCCTGGAAGTCTGCTGCCGTATTCGCACCAGAACTGATAATTTAATAATATTTCACGAAAACAACTTGTGGCCAAATGTGCGTTACATATCCAAGAACAAAGTTAGGGGATAAAAATTCTTCAAAACACGGCGACAGAGCTGCATTGGGGAAAATTCCAACGCTTTTGCTTTTGTTTACGTATGAGTATACTTTCGATTTCCGGCCGACGTCATCGGACAGAAAACGCATGTAAAAACAACGCCGTCTAAAATCAAATAATAAAACAGATCGCCTTCATACAGTACACTGTTATTAGATAGAGATTACACAGTCCCCATATTCAATGCAAGGTATCATGATACCTGTTAAAATTTCTTGGAATTACGATTTTGTTTTTTGATGGAAATTCGTGGTAACGAGTGATTTGCGCATGTCTGTCGAGCATGGAAACCATCTTCAATAAAAAATGCAGACAGTGTTGTCCTTTTCCAAAATGCTGTTCTATCGCTGTATTCGAAAGTGTTTTGAATGCCTAGCTTTGTTCTTGGATATATGAAGCACATTTGGCCACAAGTTGTTCTGACGAAATATTATTTTATTATCAGTTCTGGTGCGAATATGGTAGCAGACTTCCAGGAACCAGTGGTGCCCACAGTCGACTCTATGAGTTGATTACATATGTGTTTCGTGTTCTACACATCCCAACCTTCATTTTGATGTATAATTTGTGTATATTTAATCTGAATTGAAGGAATATGAGAGGTGAGAATTTCAAAATAAACAAAATTCCATTACTTATATAGGCCCTTAATACTGCTCTGAAAAAGTGGCCCTAAGTGTATTCTCCCTCGAGAACTCTACTTGTAGAATACTTTTATCTTGACATTGTTTTTACAGGCAACCAAAAATGATGTACAAACACTGTTAAGTCATCTGCAGCTGTGTAGATGTATGTATGGTGGTAATTATAAATCCCTGTGGGAACCTTGGGAAGTCGAACGATGCTTATTTACTGTGGAAAACAAGCTCTGTTTTACTGGTAAAATAGGTTCCAGTCACCATTGCTTGTGGTGGAAGTCCTCTAAAATCGGAAAACTGGGTGTAGCATAGGGATTGACATCTGGATTGACCCCCCCCCCCCCCTTAACCCTTAAATCCCCACACTACTACATACTGCCCCTTTTATATTTCTATGAAAAAGTTGTCACAAGTGAATACTCCATTGATAACTTATGGGGAAGATGTATTTATATCAACATTGTTTTTACATGTACGGTAGCTAAAAATTATGAAGAAACACTGCTAAATCATCTGCAGTCATGTACATTTACAATATACCGATAGGAGCTTGGTGTACCAAATGCTCACCACTTGTGGTGAAGTGGTGTTAACCGCGAGCCTCAGGCGAGTGGTTAACACCACTTCGCCACGAGTGGTGAACATTTGGTACACCAGGCTACTCTGGGTATTTTTTATTTATACCATGATCATCAGATTATTAAGAGTCGCTATTATTTTTTCTCAATTTTACTGAGCACCAGACGTACATACGTGCAAATCTGTTTTTGTTTACATGAGTATCAGTGGGCGGTACTTCCGCTGTCAATTTTATCGCTGAAACGAAATGAAAACAAGAGCCCCGCCTAGCGGGGCAACATACGCCCATCAAAATTGGACCATGCACAAGTTTCTTTTGGGTAAAGTTTGAAATTTTTGTTGACTCGACTATGTCTGTCCCCCCCCCCCCCCCCCCCATCCAATCATTGCCCAATCCCCTGCCCTTCATATTAAGTGATCTGAGGTCTTCACAAAATAAAAACAAGAGGCCCCACGGGGCCTGAAGCGCTCATCTTGTACAGAACACAATTTAAACAGAGTCCAAGAATGAGTCTACATTAAGCAAGCCATCTCCATGGGCTACACTGTCAATCCTTGAGTCCCTCAGGAGTGACAAAAATAATCTAGGCATAATAATAATCTAGGCCTTTTCTTCAGTTGATCATAAGTAAAATGTAGAGCTCCCCTACGAAGCCCCTTGATAAAACCTATGTGGATTAATCTTAGTACCTCTAGAGGGTACTGAATACAAAATTTTTAATTCTTCAGCAAAATGGCCAATTCCGGCTCCCATAGAGAGCCCAAATATTAACCCAGGCTCTTGATTTGAATACAGTTAAATCTGACTTCCCTAGAGATGTTGTGTACTAAATAAGAAAGCATTCTGACCGTTGGATCTGAAGAAGAGAAATTGTAAAGAAATTTCTTCGAATTGCACTAAGTTCAAATTTGGGCTACCATAGCGAGCCCAAATATTGACCTATGGATCCGATTTGAACAAACTTGAATCTGACCCCCCTAGAGATGTTGTACACCAAATGTGAAAGCATTCTGACAAGTGAATCTGAAGAAGATGATTTTTGAAGAAATTCCCTCAAATTGTACTAAGTTAAATTTCGTGTTCCCATATGGAGCCCAAATATTAACCTAGGCACTCGAATTGAACAACCTGGAATCTGACCCCCCTAGAGATGTTGTATACCAAATATAAAAGCATTCCGACTGGTGGATCTGAAGAAGAAGATTTTTTTAAATTACCCTCCATATTGAACAAAGATAAAATTTGGGCTTCCATAGGAAGCCCAAATATTAACCTAGGGACTTGGTTTGAACAATCTAGAATCTGACCCTCATAACAAATATTAAAAGATTCTGACTGGTGGTTCTGAAGAAGAAGATTTTTTAAAGAATATTCCCCATATTACCCTATGTTAAAACTTCAGGCTCCTGTAGAGAGCCCAAATATGAACCAATGAGCTTTATTTCAACAAACTTTTATCTGACCCCCCCCCTATGAATGCTGTATACCAAATATCAAAAGATTCTGATGATTGGTTCTGGAGAAAAGATTTTTTCAAATTTTTGCAGATATGCTGACTCAGCATTTTTTCGATGCCCATTACAGAACACCCTAACATAACCGATGGCAATTTTTTTTTACCATTCAATTCTACTGGTCATAAGGATACTTCATACCAAATAAAAGCTCTCTGTTCCGTGGGGTTTGGGAAATATGGTCAAGATGAGCTAAAAATAGGCCAATGAACTCGTCAGATGTGTACCCATACGCGCAACTAGTAGAAAACTGTATGACGGAGGGCCACCCTGGATGCCAACATTATCTACACCATACATGGTATGGGTACATATAGAAATGGATTGGAGGAGTCCCTAATTTGATGGATAAAGGGTTAATATCTCCGGATCAAATTATTAGATTTACATAACGAGATATTATGCCCATGAAGCTGCATATTAAATTTGAAAAGAATCTGATTAAGTTCACGGTCTGTAGAGCATGGAAAGCATAATTTGCCTGATTTCTAAGTATCAAAGGGCAATAACTCCTACGGAAATTTACAAACATGACCCAAATTGCACTTGTGTGAGATACCATGCTCATGAAGCTGCATATTAAATTTCAAAAGAATCTGATTAAGTTCACGGACTGTAGAGCACAGAAAGCATAATTTGACTGATTTCTAAGTATGAAAAGGGCAATAACTCCTAAGAAAACAAACGAACACAACCCAAATATGAACTTGTGCGAAATATTATGGCCATGAAGCTGCGTATTAAATTTGAAAAGAATCAGATTAAGTTGACGGTCTGTAGAGCACGGAAAGCATAATTTGCATGATTTCTAAGTATTAAAGGGGGAATAACTACTAGGAAAACTGTTAGACATGACCCAAATTCAAACTTGCGCGAGATCTTATTCTGGTTGTGCAGTATATCAAATATTTTTTAAATCTGATTGAAATCCCGCTCTGTAGAGCATGGAATACAACTGTCCCCGGATGTACAGACGGACAGTGCCATAACATAATACGTATAAAAAGAAACAGAGCCTTTTTCGTTTTAATAACATAACATACTATTTTGAGTTATGCATGCTTTATTAACATGAGACAATGCATGTTTGTTAATTTTGGGCATCTTATGAGGTAAACCCATTTAAAACCGTAATAAATAATTGCCACTTCCATTTCACTCTTCACCAGGTGACGTGTGATAAATTTAGACAAGTTCACATTCAGGTCGGTGTCACCAAAGGTCGACGTGGATGTAGTTCTACTGTTGTGTACATTTTCACTACTGAAATCCCATTGCTGGCGTGTTCATCACGGTTGGTGTGTAAAGCTAAAATTTATGTTAGGCTAAAAAAAAATAATGTTTTGATTCTCAGGCCCTCCCTCATTGAATTTGAACCTCCTCATTAGACATTTTTATTATGTCGTGTTGTTCAAAGATTTGTGAAAACTTGGAATGGTCATTTTTTCACATTTCTCGACATATAGTTATTGAGCTGTGGCAGTAAATTGTTTTTTCTTGTTGCAGTTTATGGGAGAGTGCCCAGAGGCACTCTCCCATAAACTGTAACAAGGCAAATACTGATATACTGGATCATGATTTAATTATTTATTTATTTGCTGGTGTTTAAGGTCATATATTTCTGCACAATGGCTAATAATGGCTGCAACACTGATATAAACTCAACTTTAACCAATCTTTTAGAGCCATGTTTCCCATTTTAAAGGACTCCGACCCCAAGCATTGGTTACTGGGGCCTATTCTAATGGATCATGATGCTTGACAGATCTATAGCATTAAAAAGAATAAAATACAAATCCTTTTAGCTGTTGTTACAGCAGTTAGTTATAAAAGGTATACTATAATTACACTAAAATACAACCTTTTCTCTTTTTCAAGTGGAAAGACAGCAAAAAGATTTACTGAGTATGCTCAACCCTTAACATGAAAAAAAAAAATAAAAATAAAATCCTCCCTCCCTCACTGATTTGATAAAAAAATTGCCTGAGAATCAATTCATTTTTTTTATTTGGCCTTATAGGCTTTTCATATATAGTGGAATAGATAATTATGGCATAAATAAAATTAAGTTGAGAACTAATAAGGGTCAATGCCAAACTATGTCTTATTTGAAGCCCAAAGGCACATTGTTAAAAAGGCTCTCCAAACTTTCCATAATCATGTGCTACACAATATCATTTCATCTGCTTTATTATTACCACTCAATCTATAGGTTACTAGTCGATGAACATAAGTTTGGAGGCCCGTTAAAACTCCATAATTTCAGTGACGTCATTCGACGGAGCCGGGCCGCAGGCGATAATAGTATAAATAGCCATTAGCGACCTGCGGCCCAGCTATTTTTAGATTCGAGTTAGCTGTAACAGGGAGTGGTAATAATAGTAATAACATGATTGTTGTCAGGCATCATGATTCATTAGTGGCCCTGCAGCAATGATGAACAGCCCTTGGGCTTATTAACGACCCTCGACTTCGTTTCGGGCCTTTAATAAACCCTGGGGCTGTTCATCATTGCTGCAGGGCCACTAATGAACCATAATGCCTTCCAAAATCATGTTATTGTTATATTAACCCTTTACCCAACACAGACGATATCAAAATTTATTATTTTAAATATCATTTTTTTAAATTTTTCAAAATATTTCAACAAAACCATATCATGTGACCCCTCATTGGAACGAGCTCATTGAGCTTGTTCCAATGAGGGGTCACATGATATGGTTTTGTTGAAATATTTTGAAAAATTTAATTTTTTCAACTGCTCAATTTGCGTATTACGTGGGCAGATGCGGGCGATTCGTTAGGTAAAGGGTTAACGACACTTCAATAATAAAGAGGGATATTTTGGGGCAATCACAATCTTGACACCAAAATAATTAATAAACAACAATTTTTAGAACTAAAATGAAAAAAATTCACCAAACCAAAAATATTTATAAAGTCTTTGGTACAGTAATTGAAATGCAAATATTGAAGCCTCAGTTCTAAATATTACAAAATAACATGAAACAAAACCCTCTAACATACAGAAATTATGTTGTCATGAGCTGAATGTAAACTTAACAAATTTGCTAAAATCAAGAAATTATGAGCAAACTAAAACAGAAATCGATGAAATGAAAAATACAAATGTTTTTGCCTGTCGACTGTATCAGGCAAAATATGTTGAAGGTAAACAAAAAAGGTTTTAACCCCTTGAACCCTATTGGTATCTTTCAAGTCAGTCCAACGGCAGCAATTGGAAGAGTCCAGGCCGGAAAATAAGCAGTCTGACATTTGCAGAATGAGGTCCCCAGATCCCCATGATGATGCTATCCTATACAGTGGGCCAATTTATCCTCTGGGTCCTCGTGTTTAGTTTTGAGGCCCTGAACCAGATTGAGGTTCACAGAAGGTAAATTTAGTGATGCTACCCTGCTGTGCAGGGTAGCATCACTAAATTCACCCTCTGGGGACCTCATTTTGCAGATGTCAGCCTGCTTATTTTCTGACTTGGAAGAGTCCATTTTCATCATTTGGGGGTAGATCAATTAATATTTTCAACGTGCGTGCAGCCCCCACGTTGGAACATATTGGTTGGTCTCCCCCAAACATTCACTTGGCAACCATTTTACATAATGAAATTATGATAAATATACAACGTTCTATCAGAATATGAGATTATTATGCCCCTGACATCTGAATGAGGAATCGGGGATATCGAGTGAAGCCCTCCGTCCATCCGTCCGTTGGTACAAACGTTTTGCATTCTAATTTCAAAGCCATTAGTCAGCTTGGATCTCCTTTGGTATCTGATAGACCCGCATGGGGGAATGGACATTCACAAAGAACGGGTTCTATCCAAGGTAGAAAAAAAGCAGACTGACATCTGCAAAATGAGGTCCCCAGAGGGTGAATTTAGTGATGCTACCCTGCTCAGAAGGGTAGCATCACTAAATTTACCCTCTGAGCCTCAATATGAATCAGGGTCTCAAAACTAAACAGAATGAGTTACCCAGAGGATAAAAATGACCCACTGTATGGGATAGCAGGATCAAATTCACCCTCTGGGGACCTCATTCTGCAAATGTCAGACAACTTATTTTCTGACCTGGTTCCGTCCAATAATTTTTCCCGAAGTCATTGCACTTCTTGGATAGAAATTTTTCTTTTTTCAATCTTTTGACTAAGAAAATTTTTCTGTCCCACAATACCTTTAAGACAATTTTGAACATGCCTACAAGTCAGGGCAGTGGTTGACACTTTGCGTAGCCCTTGTTTACTGGTGTTATATTGTGATTTTCGACACCTTTAGCTACATCATGACTGCAATGTAAGTATGAAGTCAATTTTAACCAATCATTGATACCTAATGCTGCCCACTTTTTAGGACTTTCACCCAAGGCATCAGCTCTGGGTCTTACAAACAAGCACTGCTCAACTTCCCAATGTTCCCACAAGGGATCGGAGTATGAGATGGGAAGTGTCAAGTGTGTAGTACTTAATTCTCTCCACACTGATGTCAATATATAAAAAATTTCAAGCCACAACTTTTTCACGATCATACAAATATGAATTTAACCATTTCAATCTTATTGGACGGAGCTCAATGAGTGCAGTCCAACAAGATTTCATTCATTTATTAATAATTACATTGTTAATGTAGTTATACGTTTTGGGTCCAAATACTTAATTCCCATTGGTCAGCTGGATGAAAACGTCATGACCAAATGTAATTCATTTTCCAATGAATACATTTGGTCGAACTTTGACCCGCATTTACGGTAGAGTGCAGTTGACAATGTAATTCGGGCGATGTTTGGGCGGGTTTTTTAACTTTTAGTGCCTCTCGTCTTTCTGCTTTGTTGTTTGGAAAAAAGTAGTTTAAACAGTTACGGAATGTAATTATAAGAACTGAATGCAATTTTTATAATATTTATTGGAGTATGAACGTTTGGGAATGGGTACAAATTGTATGAATCCCTTTGGGATTCATACATAATTTGTACCCATTCCCACATGTTCATACTCCAAAAAAGATTATAAACATTGCATTCAATTCTTAACTGTTTAACTCTTAAACTGCTGAGTATTTTCAAGATGTTTTTCAATTTTTAATCAAATTTAGTCATGGCTGCTGTGAAGCAGCCATTACTAGATTTTATCACAGCAGCCATGACTAGATTTTATGAAAAATCCATCTCAATTTATATCAACAAATCAATATTGAAAAACATCTGATCAATTTACAGGGGGTGGGGGGCAGTTGAATAAATGTGCTCAATTTGTATTTATTTCAGTGACAAGGGAAATCTTGTCCTGGGCAGGAATATCCGCCAGCAGCATGCAAGGTGTTAAGGTCACATATTCTGCTGCACAATGGCTAATCGTGGCCGCGTCCAAAAGACTGAATTGATTGAATTCCTATTTGTATTATGGAAAAAAACCTGCAGCTTGAAATGTTGATATTTGGGGATCAGTGTGCAGCTGGTTGACTTGTCTCATCTCACAATTATCCTCTGACAGATTGATAACCCTTTGGGGTCGTGGTGGCTCAGTAGGTATAGGTGCAGGCTGCATGCCGAGAGGACAGTCCTCGGTTTGAATCCCACCTGCGGTAACCACGTTGTGTCCTTGGGCAAGACACTTCACCCCCATTGCCTACGTGGGGGCACGGTGACGTTATGTACTAAGGCGTACTGCACGTCGATGGTGCACCTGTCTTCAACCAATGCTAACCCTGCTTGTGTGGAGTTCGTATGTTGGGGAGCTGACAGTTGCTCGCCGTTGCTCGGTGGTTCTCTCCGGGTACTCGAGCTTCCTCCACCTGTAAAACTGTTGCGTTCATGATTAGCCATTGTGCAGAAATATGTGACCTTAACCACCAATAAATAAATAATATTGATAACCCTTTACTTAACATGAAAGTCAGACAACACTTTCAAACAAGGGCAACGCAAAGTGTGGGACACTGCCCCCGACCCGCAGGCATGTTCAAAGTAGCCTAAAAAGTATTATGTGACATAAAAGTTTTCTCAGTCTAAGGGAAAAAGGGCCATAATTCTGAGGAAAATTATTGGATGGAACCCGTTCCTTGTGCATATCAGTTCCCCCTGCAGGTCTTTCAGCATCCCAAAGGAGATCCAAATCTGGCTTTGAAATTACAAAGCAAAACGTTTATATGGGCAGATGGATGGATGGACAGATGGAAGGATTCACTAGATACTCCTGAATCCTCCTTTGGAGGTTGGGGAAATAACAAAATTCTTGAATAACTAAATTTTATCATTTTCATTTTTTGCATCAGAAACATAGCTTATTATCCCTCACTGGAACAAGTTCAAAGAGCTCATTCAAATGAGCAATTTTTTTGAGACAAAAAATGAAAAAAATAATGAAATTTTGAGTGGTGATTTTTGTGAACAGTGCTGGCCAGTTTGGGCTGTTACGTTGTGTAAAGGGTTAAATAATTTATTCACATCACTTATTATTTAATTTAGACTAGTTAGTTACCCAATTTAATTAGTTATAATTACAAACTGCTGGCAATAGCTGCAAAATATATACACTTATCAGTAACATGGAACTATCAGTTACAGCAAAAGAGATAATAAAATATTCGATATGTCACTGCAAGGCCGTTAATTTACCATGTAGAGTTGAGTTTCCCCCAATATAATCACTCAAATTCTCTAACAATACCTTTGGAGTAAACAAAAAGAAGGTTCGTAATGTGGAAATTTACTTTGCCCTTTCTATGTTATTCTTTCAGAATTTGAGTGTGCTTACAAAGCAAATCATCCTCTCCCTGTTAGGTATTCAGAAAAATCCACCATTTAACCCCCCTGCACACTGATGTCAAAATATCTAAATTTTAGACAGAAAAAATTTCCCATAATGCAACTAGAAATTTAACCAATTGAATCTCGTTTGACAGAGCTCATTGAGCTCTGTCAAACGAGATTGAATTGGGTAAATTTCTAGATGCATTATGGGAAACAAACCAAGACCAATACCGGGTCTGGACCTGCGTTGCTGCATGCAATTGATTACAGAGATGAACAGACTTCAAAGTATCGGGAAACAGGAAGTGGCTGCACGGCAGATCTGAAAATTAGATACATGATACAACTCATCATTATGAAGCAGCAGACCAAATATAAAATCATTCCCTTTCATAGAAGCCAAGAAAACTTTGACAGAAGAAGTGTTTTGGATGGACTGACAGCCGGCCGGACGGACGGATGGATGGAGTCGAGTGGTTACTAGACCTGCTCTGCCGCTGGCGACGCAGGTAAAAACAGCTTCCTGAAATTTTGGTATTTTGACATCAGAGTGAAGGGTGTTAATAGTGGAAAAAATATTCAATGTACAAGAAAATACTATAAAATAAAGCTTTTACAAGTATAATATGGAAGCTATAGCATGACTAGATATGCATGATTTGATCTCAGCTCTATATTTAATATCATTGAAAAAGACCAAATGCCACTGCTTCTGAGAACACAACACAAACACGGAATTTTTCTGCCATCGTTTGGAAAGGATCCTAAGCCCTTGATATTCTGAAATTTTATCTCAGGACCTATTTTGGTAATTTTTGTGGGTCATAGAAAAAATTGAAACAAGCACCTGTAACACACTTTATTATAAGCTAAACGATAGATTATCAACGAAATTGCGGAAAGATAGAAATCGTATCCAGTACTGTGAAGATATAGAAATTTTCACTTTCACGGTATCAATCAAAATGGCGGCTTTCAAAGCATCACTTCAAGGTAAATACGAGTCAAATTATTAATAATAATAATAAGAATATTTATAGAGTGCCTAATCGCAAAAGGCTCTAGGCGCTTGACGTACCTACTAAAAAATTCCGAACTTGACAATTTATAATAAATATGGTATGTAGAAAGTAATGAAAAATATAGAAAATTGTATTCTAGCTGTACACATTAGTTTGATGGGTGCTGTACTCTGGATTCATCAACAGTTGTTATTATTACTGGAAATGGTCCATTTGTTCTAGAAGCGTATAATGAAAAGTAATTCTAGTGTTTTTGCGTGGATACCAATCATTTCCAGCAATAATTAAACACATATTCACCTTGAATTGATGCATGAAACCTACAAGTCCAAACATGGCCTGGAAGTCCGTAATATAAGTCTTTGGTTTGGTACGTCCCTTTAAAGGACGTACCAAACCAAACACTTATATTACAGACTTTCAGGCCATGTTTGGACTAGAAGCCCGCCAACTGAATCAGGTCTGAAACAGAACTCTCATGACATCACTGACATTCAAATTTTCAAAGTGACAATTTTACACACGTGAAAAGAAAACTTGAGTGCCCTTGCACAGAACGACCTGGACAAATGCTCAGACTTTCTTTTTGTTTACATTTCAGATGTCATGTTCAAGTTTTAAAGATCTGCAGTCATATAATAAACAAAATTTTAGAATAGTAATTAACCTGGGCTGTCATATTCCATCTCAGTGATGAGACCCAATCAGCCAGATCGAACACTATGCTTATGGTTGATCTGGTCATGCCAAGTTTGAGGAATTTAACAATCCAGATCAACTGAGTGTTGTAGTAATCTGCATGCCAGAGAATTCAAGCACTATCTAATGCTTTACCTAACATGAAAAGCAGACAACACTTGCAAACAAAATTATTGCATAACTAATTTTTTTCATTTTTTGAGTCAAAAACATAGCTTATGACCCTTCACTGGACTGATCTCAACAATCTCAAAGATCTTTGAGGAAAAAAATGAAACAAGTGCAACGCCAAGGGTGGCTATGCCCATGACCTCCACTGCCAAGAATGAGTTTCTAGTCATTTATCTTTCTTGATATTAAATAATTTATATATTTTTTAAGGTTTAACGACACATTAATAGCCAAGATTATATCGTGTCGGTAACAGTTTTACGGGTGGAGGAAGGCAGAGTACCCAGAGAGAATCACCAAGCAATGATGAGCAGCTGCCATATCCCCAACATCGTAACTATGCAGAGCTAGATTGGTTGAAGACATGTGGACCATCGACGTGCAGTATGCCTTTGTACATGGCGTAATTGTGCCCCTATGTGGACAATCGGGGTTAAGTGCCCAAGGACACAACGCAGGAGCCCAAAGCAATCGCTCAGATGGTCACCAATCCAAGGACTTACCAGGCTTGACAATGCTTAACTTTAGTGATCTGACGAGATCTGGTTGATATTAAATTAATAAATATCTTATCTCCATTAAACTATTGCACCAATACAGCAGGCCACCAAAGGTGTCCACGGGACCCTAATGCCCCCACTTAAAAGGGCCATAACTCCGCATAAAAATACTGAACCAAGCCCAACCTGTATTATGTGGTTATAAACTTACATATACAATTTTGTTTCATTTTGTTCAGTCAAACTAAAGTTATTGTCCAGGAACCATATTCAGGACAGACATATGTATGTACAGACAGATGGACAGAGGTAATACTTAATGTCCTTTTGCCAAATTGCCAGTGGCATAAAAATCATGAAAAGTGAATGCTGATTTTTGTGAATAGTGCTGGCCAGTTTTCGCCATTAAGTTGGGTCAAGGATTGAAAACTTTTTAACTGGTAGAGTGCTGGAAGCCCAAATTTGGGCTTTATTCTGAAGTGCCGGTACCACAGCTTGAAGGCTCACATCCAGTGGATGTGCTTTGTATTATCTTTGAAGTGATATTATTTAGTCTGTGAGGGTTTGCCTTGTTACAATTTATGGGAGAGCGCCTATAGCACTCCCATAAATTGTAACAAGGCAAAGACCTGTGTTGCAGTTGTGATGGCCAAAATTAATTTAACACTCTACCAGTAAAGGGACTCCAAATTTCCATACATACTTACAACACCATGACCAGCACAAAGAATTTCAGCCTGGAGGACTTATTTTCTGGAAAACCCATCAGGCTAGATATATATTGTCCCTTGGGTGTACCAAGGCACCATTTGCAATGCTAAAGCATTAGTACTCAAATGGTTATCTGGATAACCGGTTTGCAAAAAACGTCAACCGGTTATCCGAAATATCGATATTGATCGCCATTCCACTGGTAAAACATAGTAAATGTGACATTTCTCCTTTGGGACAGATACACTTCGAAGCCACATTGTGTGTATTGAGAAATAATCGACTTTGACTTCAAGACTTCATTAATGATCGTCAATTTCCGTGAGTACTGAGTAACCGCAGAAACTATTCCATAGTATGTATACAAATGAACAATGTCGAGTACTCGACAACGTTCGTTTGTATACACATACTTCGGAATAGTTTCTGAGAATACTGCTTTGCAATTCCAATAGTTTTGATCACAGATTCGGTGAAATAATGGCTACGGATAACCGGATATTAACCAGTTAGAGCTCTGGGTTCGTCGGTTGTGAAAATGAGCCAACCGTTTCAGCCCTATAAAGCATTGCAGATGGTGCATGGGTGCACTCAAGGAACAACATAGAGGTCAAAGAGACATGGTTCCAGACCAGTTTTGTGACATTGCATGTTTCTGGGGGGGTGGGGGGTGGGGGTGGGGGGGTGAGGTGAGGGTGGGGTTGTTATCATGAAACTTCTTGTTTGAGGTTATATATACTAGAAGGTAAACTAAATTTAAGAACTTTTCAATGGGGGGGGGGGGGGGGAGGGGGTTAAGTAGTGTTCAAAGAAAGAACCAATTTCAAGCACTTTTCCAGGAAGGGGCCAAAATTCAAGGACTTTTCATTTCAGTGGGACCACTGTTTTAGATATTTAAACTTCAGTTATCTTTGCAGTGAGTTGGATACAAGCCAGGAAAGATCATGTGACTGGCACCTGTTAATGTATTTATATGTATCTATCGCTGTGTAACAAGAAAAGGCTACATTGAATTAGTTTTGAATGTTATTCTTACATTTGTTTAGTAGTCCACTTTTTCAAATTTTCAAATTATATCCACCAACTGTATTTGTAGCTTTGTAAGTTTGATGGGCAAAATGGCATTGGGAAATGTGAGATGAGAATTGGGGAAAAACATGCCTAAATTTCATTGGGCATAGGAGTCCATATTCATACCCTCTCATCATAAAGACAAATTCCTGCTGCAGGGTTCCTGCAGGCAAGGATCAATAAAATTTCTTGATAATAAAGTTTCTCGATTATTTCAGCATTTTCCAATGCACTATAAAATGGTCAAATTCACCGAAACAGATGTGACTCTTTATTTCAGAAAAGTGTATTTATTTCTGTCAGGCATTTCAGAGCACGATTTATGGTTTTATGCTCTAGAAAATCAATTATTATTATAAAAAAACCAGCACCTCAACATATAATAAAAATTAATATTACACAATATTGGGAGCAGAGTGGATCACCACTACAATGCTCACAGATTGGAGATTCCCTGCTCATAATATAAATTAAATATTGTAAAAATCATGAAGAACACAAGCAAAGTTTCAAACAAATAATGGATTAGGCCACACAAAGTAAATGTTTAGCCATTGCACAGAAATATGTAACCTTAAACACCTTTGAAGTGAAATTATTTAGTCTGTTAGGATTTGCCTTGTTACAATTTATGGGAGAGTGCCTATTGGCACTCTCCCATAAATTGTAACAAGGCAAATGTATGTGAACAAATTTTGATGACCAAAAATAATTCAGCACTCTACCAGTTAATGGGCTGATCTCAACGAGTTCATTCCAGTAAAATTTAGTTTTCTGTATCACATTAATATGTTTAAGTGAACCCAATGAGTTCATTCCAGTGAAATTTAACCTACTGCACACCAATGCCAAGATACTTAAATTTCAAGCAGCAGATTTTTCCATAATGCAACTACAAATTTAATCATTTCAATCGTGTTTAACAAAACACATAGAGCTCTGTCAAACAAGACTGAATTGGTTCAGTTTCTAGAAGCATTATGGGAGAAATTCCAACATAAGTGTGCAGAGGGGTAATTTTCTGTATCACATTGATATGTTTAACCCTTCACCTAACACGAAAAGCAGACAACACTTGCAAACAAAATTCTTGAATAACTATTTTTTCATTTTTTGCATCAAAAACATAACTTATGATGTCTCACTGGAATGAGTGCAATTAGCTCATTCCAATGACGGGTCATGAGATATGTTTTTGTGAAAACAAGCCAAGACCAATACCGGGTCTGGACCTGCGTCGCTGCATGCAATTGATCTGAAAATTAGATACACGATACAATTCATCATTATGAAGCAGTAGACCAAATATAAAATCATTCCCTTTCATAGAAGCCAAGAAAACTTTGACGGAAGAAGTGTTTCGGACGGACTGATGGATGGACGGACTGAATGACAGACGGAGTCGAGCGGTTACTAGACCTGCTCTGCCACTGGCGACGCAGGTAAAAATGAAAAAGTAATGAAAATAGAATGGTGAAGTTTGTGAATGGCGCTGGCCGGTTTTGGCCGCTACGTTGGGTAAAGGGTTAAATTTTTATAGCCATGATCTACTCTAACATGAAGACGACATCTTCCTGTGCTTTGCTATAGCTGATGAAATACTGACATATGATACACTGTTTGATAGGGCACTTTCCAACAGTAAAGCTTTTAACCCTTTACCTAACGAATCGCCCGCATCCGCCCGCGTAATAAGCAAATTGTGCAGTTGAAAACATTAAATTTTTCAAAATATTTCAACAAAACCATATCATGTGACCTCCTCATTGGAACGAGCTCATTGAGCTCGTTTCAATGAGGGGTCACATGATATGGTTGTGTTGAAATATTTTGAAAAATTTAAAAAAATTATATTTAAAATAATAAATTTTGATATCGTCTGCGTTTGGTAAAGGGTTAACTGAAAACAGAATGTTTTCATTCTTGGAATTCACAAAAAAACCCTTTTCATGATCCATTCGAAGAGGGATCATAAACTCAGTTTGAATGCTTTTTGAGAATAGAACTGACTGGTTTTGGCCATTATGATGGGTGAAGAGTTGGTAAAGTAGAGATTTACACAAAAGCTATATAGTGCACAAGGTTAGTTACTCAGTTAATAATGAAAATATTTTATGACCAGAAAATGTGACTAACCCTGTGCAATGAATGCACAGGGTTAGCCACACTTTCTGGTTATAAACAATTGGAAACTGCCATATCCCACACTACATGAAAATATACTCTCACTTAGGCAGTGCAATGCACATGGTTGGGGCATGGTGGCTCAGTAGGCAGAGGTGCAGGCTGCAAGCCAAGAGGTCCTTGGTTCCAATCCCATCTGCGGCAACCACGTTGGGTCCTTGGGCGAAACACATCACCCCACTGCCCATGTTGCGGCACAGTGGCATTGTGTACTAAGGCATACTGCACGTCGATGGTGCACTTGTCTTCAACCAATGCTAACCCTGCTTGTGTGGAGCTAGTAAGTTGGGGAGTGGACAGTTGCTCGCCGTTGCTTGGTGGTTCTCTCCAGGTACTCCGGCTTCCTCCACCCATAACACTGTCGTGGTCATGTTTAGCCATTGCACAGAAATATGTAACCTTAAACACCAATAAATAAATATGCACAGGGTTAGTCATATCATAATAGAGATGATCTTATTTATAACCAAAACAGAAAAGATCGACTAACCTTACGCATTGCACAGATTAGTTCAGAGGCTGCCAATTATCACACACTACATGAAAATATACACTGATTGGACCTAAAAAAGAATTAAAAATCTGCTTCTCAGGTCCTTCTGCATGGTCCTTTTGGCTTCAACCTAGTTTGCATTCTCCCTTTTTATAACCAACTAGCGGGTGATACCCGTCATTGCACGGGAGAAGATGGTTATATTAGCCATTTTCAAAATAGGTCAAGGTCACCAATTTCAAGGTCAAGGTCACCCCGCACGGGCACCCCAATAAAGTCAAAATGATCAATGGGTCAATATACCCGAACTTATGAAATTTTAGCCTGATTGGCCCAGGCGTTTTTGAAATAAAAGGTCAAGGTCATCAATTTCAAGGCCAAGGTCACTCCACATGGGCAAGGCACCCATGTTACTCGGAGGAACAAATTACCCCCCGTGTACAAAATTTGAGATCGATTGGTCAAGAAATGGAAGAGTTCACCCGGAGATATAGATACAGACATTCGCATTCATATGTTAGATGTAAACTTGAAAAAAAAAAAAAAATAAATGGTTTATGACTGATATTTTACCCAAGTTAATAAAATTTATAAATTTGTTCCTTGAGTGCAAGAAGGCTTTGCAATGCTTTAGCACCACCTAGGGCCCTGCGAAGCTTCGAGTATTCGATTCGATGTCGACATCGCTTTGGTATTCGTATATCGATCTCGAATAGTTTGCCGATTCGTTAGTCAAACGAAGCTTCGAGGAAAATGAATCAGTGTTCGACAATGTCGACATCAGTTGAAATAAGGAGCGAACTCTTCTAGTTTTAATGTTTCTATCAGGAAAATAGTCAAATTCATTGCAAAATTCTGTCGTTTCACTTTCAGTTTCAGATTCCCAGAAAACCACACACCGCAAATTCGCTATTTATAGATTTCCAGGAATTCGTGTGAGAGTTATTCGCAGAATCCCGTTTGCTCAGCGGCTCTGTCCAAGTTGTAACCTGTTCACGCCCATCTATACAACCAAAATATCCAGCTATGGGCCTAAGGCCTGCTCCCAGTCCCGGAATCTTCTAACACAATAATGGAGACATGTCGCCTGGAGCGCTCCCATTATTATGTTAGAAAACTGTGGGAGGAAAACCTCTGTAGTTTCTTTGCATTGTTCGGAGTTGGTACTTGGAAGTTGGAATGAAGTAAAAGCAATTTGTGTGAATGAGCACTGCGTCACTATTCGAGTTAACTAATGCAGAAACTAACACAGTTTAACGCCTTCGCTGCTTTTGATGTATACTGTGTTACTGAGTTGAGAATGGACCGAAATCTACAAGACCCAAATTCTGATAATACAAAAACAACCAAACATAACAATAATGTATTTAGGCATGCTAACGTACCTGAAGTTAGCGGCTGTAGCTGACTTCAACCCATGGGAATTAATGTGCCACTTGTATTACATTTGTGCTTTTAAGTCTCATGTTTCAATTTAGTGGTTTGTCTTAAATGTCTCTGGGCAGTAACACCTTAATTTGTCCATATTTATGTCTTGAATTTAGTGTCGGGCCAAGTGAACATCTGGATGGCCATTCAACGAGAAAGAAAATTAAAACGACTCCAAGTTGTCAAGTTATGTCAACGATCTCTTCTCGCTGTGCTTTCCGGACATCTCTGCACAAGATAATGCAAGTTATAATTATTTCTTGAGTTTATCCCGATTCGATTCGAGATTCGATTCGATGTCGACATCAGTCCCGATTCGATTCGAGATTCGATTCGAACATAAATTTCCCGATTCGCAGGGCCCTAGCACCACCATCCATGCTATTTCATAGATTATGAGGCCTAAAACATAAACCAAGAACATGAACTTTTGATGGCAGAGAAATAATTACAGAATAAAAAATAAAATAAAAACACGCTCACGTGCACTTTTACAAATAATGGCCTGAGAAACAGAAGATCTACTTTGTGGGGCCTTAACACTGTAAAAATACACAGGGTTAGTTAGTTGCATGTTACATAGGGTGCAGAATTCAAGGAACTAATGGAAATACTTTACTTGAATGAGGACAATTTTTTTTAAAGTCAATTCCAAAAATGATGACATATTCTCTTTTCAATTAATAACTTATTAGCTCCATCAAAGACTTGCGGAATAATCTGGAAAACAGGATTTGAAAGTTTGCATGCTAAAATACAGTAAGTTATTGCCATTACAAAAAAGGACTGAGTGTTTCAGAAAAAGGACATGATCAGGTCAAAATTGTCTGTTTGCACACAACACAGTTAATTTCTTACATTCCAAAAAATAAATGCAAAAACTTAACAACTCAGATGATAGTACTGTTTGTTTTTCTGATGAGAAAGGTACCACTTCTGTGATCTCAGTTCTGTAGAACCTGGGAATTTAGTTAATTATACAATAAGGCCATACAAAGTAGATCTTCTGTTTCTCAGGCCATTATTTGTAAAATTGCATGCGGGCGGGCAGTTTTTTATTTTATTTTTTATTTCTGTAATTATTTCACTGCCATCAAAAGTTCATGTTCTTGGTTTATGTTTTTGGCCTCATAATCCATGGAATAGCATGGGTGGTGGTGTATTTCATCCCTTGAGAGCAAGAAGGCTTTGCAATGCTAAAGCATTGCAAAGCCTTCTTGCACTCAAGGGACAAATTTATCAATTTTTTTAACTTGAGTAAAATATCAGACATAAACTATTTAATTTTTTTTTTTAAAGATTACATTGGTTATAAAAAGAGAGCATGCGGCAGCCAAAATGACCACGTGGGAGGGCCTGAGAAACAGATTATTTATTTTTTTAGGCCTAACATGATTTTCGAGGGCATTGGGCTCCATTGCTGGACTGCCATCTGTAATTAGCAGCCAAGCAGTCATTAGTGGCTTGAGGTGATAGCCGTGGGCTACTAATGGGTGTGGGCCTGCTAGTCCAGTAATGGAGCCAAACAATGCCAGAGAAAATCGTATTATTATTATCATCATCAATAGTCTGAAATAATAAGAACAGTTTTCGACCCTTCTGGATTTTTATTACTTTGTGAAAAGAATCAATGTGAAACGCCATTTAAGCAATTTAAAGCAGAACACTTTATATTTATCTCAATCAACACCAATAAAAGGTAAACTCGTGAGGGAAATGTCAACAGATTTACAGGAAGTTGAAATGACATCATACATGGACAGTGCATGCTAGCTGGTCCGCAGTGCAAAATGACTAAAAATAGCCATTAGCAACTGGCTACACATCACAATCTTTGTTTCAAGTTTACAGTTAAAACTAGAAGTCCTGTCATGAAATGCGCACAAATAGCACGTCGATTTACGCGTTAATCTACGCGTTGTGACCATAGTAAGGCTATCAAATTCTGTCCATATGACCTGTGCACAAGCAATGTTTCAGCCAATGGACCTCCGGGTAATCTGGAGGTCCATTGGCAGAAACATTGTATGTGTTTGCTATGAGTAACCAGGAGAACCCACCATGCTAGGGATGCCATTCGATATGGCAATTGCGCGCAATTCCTATGTGCAAGTAGGCCTAGATAAGCACGCAGTTCGTGACAGGGCTTCTAGTTTTAACTGTATTATGCTCCCTTACAGACTGTGTAAATTAGTATTAACATGAAGGTAGCACACAATGAATTGATAATAATTCACTGTATTTTGTTGGTGAAAAACTAAGAAGTTAGACCATTATATCTTGTTTGTCAGAGCTTACAGAGCTCTGCTAAACAAGGCTGTGGATTAAATATATCCAATATAGAAAACAGAGCAAAAAAAAATGTTGCCAAAGCAAAGAAACTTAGTGGTTGTATGTGATGATTTCTAAAGCATCACAAGTCTTTTTAGTTGGTTAGGAGGGATTTCCTCTTTAATCCTTTACCCAACATAGAGAATATAAAAATCTATTATTTTAATTATTTAAAAAAATTTTTTTTCAGAAACATTTCAAAACCATATGATGTGACCCCTCATTGTACTAAGCTTGATGAGCTCATTCCAATGAAGGGTCACCTGATATGGTTTTGTTGAAATATTTTGAAAATTTTTTTTTTTTCAACTGCTCAATTTATAAATTATGTGGGTGGATGCGGGCGATTCATTAGGTAAAGGGTTAACCCTGATTCTGTCACTGTGGTCGATTCAAACTGTCTTTGTTTTTGTCACTCTGATATATCTCTCTACTGTTCTGGAGTTCACAGAACATATTTCTTCTTTTGTTGTTTACAGGTGGACAAACTTTGATTTGTTTGGAATTATTACCACTCTCTCTCTGTTCTGTCTCTCCCCCTTTCTCTTTAGAGAGAGAGAGGGAGAGAGAGACAGAGAAACAGAGAGAGACAGAGAGAAAGAGAGATAGAGACATAAGTTAAGGAGATAGACAGGGACTAGACAGAGACAAAGAAGCAGGCCTAAAGGGCTCCAATTGATCGTGGTGACAGAGATAGGGTAAACCTGACTGCAGTTAACAGGTTTAATTAGTATTGAAGGTATGGTAAAAGGTCTGGTGTTGTAAAATTATATTTACTAACCAAAATAAATGTTATTGCACAGGAAGTTGGATGAGAATCATTAGAGTGGTTGGGACATGAAAAGTTATAATTACTGTTTGTTTACATCACATTAATCTCAATATAACTGAAAGAAACTGGTGTCGCACAACACACAGGATGTGAATCATTACAGACATGCAGAAATAAACACCTTCAAAGGTTGATACACCCTAATAAGCAGGCCTGGCATTTTCAGGAGAGCGATTTATTCACCTGCCTACTGCTCGCCTTAAAAAAACTGCGGAGGGTGAAAAATAGCCCCCCTAGCCTTAAAAATAATGATTACCACAACAGCCTATTCCTAAAACCCACAGGTTTTCAGATCTCTGCTATGTTAGTGGTCTCTGCAATATGGCCACACTGCCCCTCCCACACCTCTGGCCTTACAAAGGCCCAGAGGTGTGGGAGGGGCAGTGTGGCCTTCTCACAGAGACTACCTGGTTAGCAGCACTAAATAAAATGTACAAAGCCCACTAGGCAGAATTCATTAATAGTACAACTTCATTTTGCCCCTTTTAGCTTTTGTAAGCTTGAGGAGAGCTAATCGCTCTCCTAGGCCATGTGAGGAGAGCGATTTTTAGCCTTCCTGCATTTTTAAGAATGCCAGGCCTGAATAAGCTACCTTCAAAGATGACTAAAACATATTCCATGTTACTTTCAAGACACAATTACTTCTGGACACAAAAACTTAAGTTCTATATCTTTAAAAATGTTGAAATGCAGAGCTGTAAAGAGAGACAGAGATGATACACTCAGGTGTGGAGAAATAAACAACTACAAAAGTCGAGACAAGTTAATAAGCTGTGGTCGGAGATGACAGAAATATATCTCACGTTACTTTTAAGACAAACTTAACCCTGGACACCATACAGTTGAAACTAGAAGTCCTGTCTTAGTTAGTACAGAAAATGTTCATTAGTTAACCCTTTACCCAACGTAACTGCAAAGTGCTATTCACAAAAATCGCTAATTAATTTTCATTATTTTTTCATTTTTGTCAAGCTCGTTCCAATGAGGGGTCATAACATATGTTTTTGAAACAAAAATGAAAAAAATTATATATTCAAGAATTTTGTTTTGTCTGCTTTTCATGTTAGGTAAAGGGTTAATGTGCTCTTTACTGCAGAAGAATGAAGTGCAGTCTGAAATACACAAGAGTGTTTGTGCTGTGTAATGCAAAATATATGAAGGATATTTTAACTACGCTATTTTCGTAAATATCGAGAATTGTCTCAGGAGTGTGGACCTGAAAGTTTTATTTTTCATGAGTGCTTGTCCACATGAATAAAATAATTCCCGATATTTGCTAAAATAGCATAGATTATCTTTCTATTATATGCTACGTGACATTTTACTGTGCAATATTCAGCCCAATTTGACTGCAAACACGTACGTTTCAAAACAAGAACAAAGATCAGCTGATCATTCCTTCAAAGTGATGTAATAGTGATGTGCCTAGTGTGACGTCATTTTGGAAGCTACAGAGAGGTATTCCTCATTATCCATCAAGTGGATGGATATCAAGAAATTTCTAACAGATAATTTGCTATAATTTACAGGCTAGCATATAATAAAATGCGCTATTAGCGAATGAAATCACAAACTGGACCGATCAAACAGAAAAAAAAATGAGACCACAGTATGCGGATGGTGGACTACTACTAAATTGCTCTCTGTGAGATAGATTTTTCACTTGGTAATTATTCACAATTTTTGAGGACAAAACACCAGAAGCACTTGAAAACTTTCATCACATAGACCACCGGGTTACACCCGGTGGTCCATGTGATGAAAGTTTTCAAGTGTTTTTTGTTGTGTTATGAACAATTATAAAAAATTTTTGAGTGGGGAATATATGGCGCTGCGATTAAGTGGTAATCAACTCTCTTTATTCTGTATATGTAGTCAGATTTTAATGCCTATTTACGTGATTATTTATTTATTTATTGGTGTTTAAGGTCACATATTTCTGCACAATGGCTAACCATGACCATGGCAGTTTTACGGGTGGAGGAAGCCTGAGTACCCAGAGAGAACCATCGAGCAATGGCAAGCAACTGTCAGCTCCCCAACACACCAACTCCACACAAGCAGGGTTAGCATTGGTTGAAGACAGGTGCACCATCGATGTGCAGTACGCTTTAGTACACGTCACCTTGCCCCCACGTGGGCAATGGGGGTGAAGTGTCTTGCCCTAGGACACAACGCGGTTGCCGCAGGTGGGATTCGAACCGAGGACCTCTCGGCTTGCAGTCTGCATCTCTACCAACTGAGCCACCGCGCCCCCTATCTACGTGATTACATGTACATGTATCCCAAATGAGATTAGAATTGTTGGGTGCACTGTTTTTGTACAGGAATTGAGTTACGCTTATGGGGCTGTTTCAGTTTGATAGGGGCAAAACGTGCACTTACTCAGCATGCTGTTCCTTCAAAATAGTACACAATACAGTGACATGACTTCTAGCTTCAACTGTAACTTAAGTTCCACACCTTAAAAAATACTGAAATGATGAGTTGTAAAATGGAGACAGAGAAATAGAGATGATACATTCTTGTATTTAAAAGTGTAAAATGGAAAGTTTATTTTCTTCACACAGTATGTTATTAACCCTTTTTCCAATGCACAGGATATGATTATTTATTTTCATTTTGTTTTTTTAAATTTTCAAGAAAATCATATTATGTGACCCCTCATTGGAATGAGCTCGATGAGCATGTTCCAATGAGGAGTCACATGATATGGTTTTGTTGAAATGTTTGTGAAAATTGTTTTTTTTTTAACTGCTCAATTTGTATGTTATACGGCCGATTTGTCACGTGAAGTGTTAAGTGGGACCTGCTGCAGTTAACTCTTCAACAAATATAACTTGAAACAATACCTGCAATATTTTTTTTCAAAATAATCAAAAATTAAACCCTATTTTTTGCTTCCAAAAATAGATTATGACACCTCTCACTAATGTAAGTTTGACTAGTTCATTCCAATGAGAGGTCATAAGCTATGTTTTGCAGTCATGGCAATTTACCCTTGGTACAGCCGTCGTAAATGCCCCAAAAAAGGAGACTCCACTAGCAAAAAGGATTCAGAGGCTGAAATTTCATGTTAGCTTGTGAAGTGACCGAAAGCCAAACTTGCAATGATAAGCTTAACAGAAGTGAAACAGTTAGACACAATTTATAAATAAATATACATGTATAGGCCTAACCAAGTAGATTGTTTCTCAGGCTATTTCTAGTACAATCTGGCGGTCAGCTTTTATTTTATTTTTTATTTTTGTAATTATTTCTTTGCCATCAAAAGTTCAGTTCCTTGGTTTGTTTTATGTTTTAGGTCTCATAATCTACAAAATAGCATGCATGGTGGTGTATTTCTTCCCTTGAAGGCAAGAAGGCTTTGCAATGCTAAAGTATGTAACGCCTTGTTGGGCTCAAGGGACAAATTTATCAATTTTATTAACTTGGTAAAATATCAGCCATAAACCATTTAATTATTTATTTGTTTAAGTTTGCATTGGTTATAAAAAGAGAGCATGCAACCAACTGCCCAAATGACCATGCATGAGGGCCTGATAAACAAATTTTTAACTTTTTTTAGGCCATATGTATATTTGATCTGAACAATGTTTCTTCACACAGACATGAATAGGCCTCAATAAAAGTTCTGAAACAAAGCTGTCAGCTTCTAGACACAACAATCCAGGGATCGTTTTGAGTGTCTACAGGGTATGAATATGGTGCCCTTTCCAATGGAATTTTGGCATGATTTTTCCCCAATTCAAACCAGAAATTTCCCAATGTCAGGCCTCATTCAAATAAAAATTTAAATCTTCTTTTAACTCTTGAAGGCCTCATTTTGACTTTACACTTTTTACTGCAACAAAACAGGTGCCTCAAACAGGCAGTTTTTGGATACACTTGGCAAGTAATATCCAAAGAACATTGTCAGTTGTTTCTAGGCAAGTCTTGGCTGCCTATATAGGCAGCCAAGTCTTGCCTACACACAACTGCTAAGCCACAGAATGTAGACTGTACAAGTGTAGCAAATACAACAATTTATAAGGCCGCACAAAGTAGATCTTCTGTTTCTCAGGCCATTATTTGTGAAATTGCATGTGGGCGTGCGTTTTTTTATTTTATTTTTTATTTCAGTAATTTCTTCTTTGCCATCAAAAGTTCATGTTCTTGGTTCAAGTTTTAGGCCTCATAACCTGCAGAATAGCATGGGTGGTGGTGTATTTCATCCCTTGAGTGCAAGAAGGATTTGCAATGCTAAGCATTGCAAAGCCTTCTTGCACTCAAGGGACAAATTCATCAAGCTTTTTAACTTGGGTAAAATATCAGACATAAACCATTTAATTTTTATTTTTTTAAGTTTAAATTGGTAATAAAAAGAGAGCATGCGGCAGCCAAAAGGACATTGCGGGAGGGCCTGAGAAACAGATTTTTTATTTTTTTAGGCCTAATAGAGATTACAAAGACTGTTCATTATTTCATGTGATTGTTTGTTATAAAACATACTACATGTACTATACATATAGTAGCATCTGTATTAATGTTCTAAGCTCAATATGAAGGTAGCAATTCTTTGTTCGTTTCTTCAGCCAAACAAGTTCTCAACTGGAGACTTTATGACTGGGATTTTCCCAATTGCATGGACCCCGGACAATTTCCCAAAGATGGTAGAAGAAGCCTTGCAGTCAGTGAGAGATGGTCTCAAATTAGAACACATTTCATAAAATGTGCATGTATTCCTAGATCTTGTAATATCTGAAGATAGTTATGAGTATGGCCAGATTCTTGGTAATTGTCAAGGAAGACCCTTTTTTTCGGTTCATTCCCATTAGACCAATTCCCTTTAGACCAATTCCCATGAGGCCAATTCCCAAAAGACCTAGTCCCCTTAGACAAACTGGTGTGTTTTACTTCAAAAATAATTCTGTATCAATAATTTGATATATTTATAAATATTTATAGATGTATTTAATGTTATTGATATTCAATTCTGAAAATAAGCAGTCTGTCATTTGCAGAATGAGGTCCCCAGAGGGTGAAGTTGCTGATGCTATCCCATACAGTGGGCCAGTTTATCCTCTGGGTACCTCTTTTTGTTTATGTTTCGAGACCTTGATTCAGGTTGAGGTTCACAGAGGGTAAATTTAGTGATGCTACCCTGCTGTGCGGGGTAGCATCACCAAATTCACCCACTGGGGACCTCATTTTTCAGATGATAGTCTGCTCATTTTCTGGCTTGTCGATATTTTATAGATGTTGGGCATATTTTTATAAATAAATGTTTTCCTAATTATCAACCCTTAATCAATACCAGTATGTAGTTGGTCTTTTGGGAATTGGCCTAAATGGAATTGGTCTAAAGGGAATTGGTCTAGTGGGAAGACACCCTTTTTTCAAGCCAAAAGCATGCACTGAATTGCCAGGACTAGTTTTGGAAGCAAAAAATAAAAAAATATAATAAAATTTGCACTTTGATTTATTTTTATAGTGTCAATTCATTTCACTGAAATGTAAGATAAAGGGTTTCTCAGGATGCAAGAGCTACCATTTTATCAACAAATTCAGTGAATAACAGTCACTGATCTCTGTATGACTGGATTGCAGGAATGTTCATTGGTCACATATAGAAAAGTATCTCAACCACCGCCATGTTGTGAGTGGGAGCGTAAGTTGCTACAAACAAATAAACGAAAAACAAAAAAAAATCTCAAAAGGTTTTTAAATTTCCAAAACGTCTTGCAATTTTCAGTCAATTTTTGAAGAGAACACTTCGATGTTATTGCTTTGCACATTTTTTGTGGCAATTCAAATTGAATATTTACAACAAATTTTAGTTACAGTACGGTGGACGTGGATTGGTCACTTTCCCCATGGGTGGACAGCATTTCCACAGGCGCAATAACAGTAGATTATGAACACTAATTACAGAAATAAGTATCAAAATTTTAATTAATAAAGCACCGGGTACACCTCGTGCTTCATTAATTAAAATTTTGGTGCTGATGATTTTTTATTACTTGGTAAATGCATGCATAGACATTACTGCCCACACATGGATTACGACCAATCCATGGCAACTGTACTGTATTACTGACAAAAAACTAGTGGCGAGATTAGAAAGTTGTTATTAATCCTCATGCTAGGTAAACACAATGATGTTTGATGAAGGGAAAACTGTTATGCTGTGACCACAGAAGGGCTGTACAATATTCTAAACTGAATAGGCCACACAAAATAGATCTTCTGTTTCTCAGGCCATTATTTGTAAAATTGCATGTGGGCAAGCTGTTTTTTATTTTATTTTTTATTTCAGTAATTACTTCTTTGCCATCAAAAGTTCATGTTCTTGGTTCAAGTTTTAGGCCTCATAATCTACAGAATAGCGTGGGTGGTGGTATATTTCATCCCTTGAGTGCAAGAAGGCTTTGCAATGCTAAAGCATTGCAAAGCCTTCTTGCACTCAAAGGACAAATTCATCAATTTTTTCAACTTGGGTAAAATATCAGCCATAAACCATTTAATTTTTATTTTTTTAAGTTTAAATTGGTTATAAAAAGAGAGCATGCGGCAGCCAAAAGGACCATGCGGGAGGGCCTGAGAAACAAATTTTTAATTTTTTTAGTCCATACCAGTACTGGTATTACAAAATACTACAGTATTCCAGTATATCGAAAGACTGTTCAGATATCTGAAGATACATACCAAATAGCCATCACAGTCTGAACGAATTAGCATGTCTCAATTATGCAGTTTGATTAACACCTTACCCAACGCAGACGATATCAAAATTTAGCATTTTAAATAGTAGTTTATCAAATTTTTCCAAAAATTTCAACAAAACAATATTAAGTGATCCCTCATTGGAATGAGCTTAGTTTCATTGAAATGTTTTGAAATATATTTTTAAAACTGCTGAATTTATTTATTACATGCCCATGCAGTCTCTCTTATGCAATATGGCGTGCAATACGGCTGTGCAATACGGAATTCCGTATTGCACACCAACCTGTTCCAACCTGTTCACGCCATGTAGCAATGCGACTGCATAAAGTGCATGGTGTTTAATACCGTTGATAGAAAAGAAAATTAGGTCCGTAGGTGCTTGGGTCATGTAATAAATACAAAACCACATGTATGTTTCAATGAGTCGTTTTGTATTCAATTCGTCAGATGTGCGTAGAAAGAAAACGTTGAGACCGAAGGTCGAGACGTTTTCTTCCTACGCACATCTGACTCATTGAATACAAAACAACTCACTGAAACAAACATGTAGTTTTGTCTATTTATTACATGGGTGGATGAGGCCTGATTCGTAGGGAAAAGGGATAATATTCATCGGGAACTACAGTGAAAACTCATAACATCTTGAAAATTAAATTGTGGGAAAATAAATAATGATGAAAACCGATATTTTTGTAATGGTAATGGCAATGGTATTCAATTGACCATGGTCGTTAAAACTAGAAGTCCTGTCATGAAATGCGCACAAACAGCACATTGATATACGCGTTAATGTGCGCGTTGTGACCCAAGTAAAGCTATCAAATTCTGTACATATTGCCTGTGTACAAGCAATGTTTCAGCCAATGGACCTCCGGGTAACCCGGAGGTCCATTGGCAGAAACATTGCTTGTGTTTGCTATGAGTAACCAGGCGAACCTGCAATTCCAACGCGCAATTAAGCCTAGAAAAGCGCACTATTCGTGACAGGACTTCTAGTTTTAACTGTACCCTTAGAACCCAGAGCTCGACTCGGATACATATTTTGTACATCCACAAAATGGTAATAATCTCTATGTATCGGTTGATTGATATACCATGCAGCCTAGATCACAGTCACAGCATAACAGCTTTCACATCACCAAATGTCATGAAGTGGGAGGAGTTACTGCACTGATTGACCAGACATCATCTTGGGGGGTGGGGAGGAGGGAAGTTTTGAGTGGTGACATTTTTCGCCGACATTCCAGCAATCCAGTTGTATTGAGATCAGTGATAACAGTTCATATATCATCTGGTTCAAATGATTTCCAAATGAAAAAACATGTTTCAGATTCTCTACATTGCCAAAGAATCTACTTGATCGTGATACCTGACCAGCAGTTTCACACAGCACAAAGCCCACATAGTTTCATCTTCCGTCTAACAGTAAAGTGATAGTACACAAAAAGTAAAATAACTGTACTAAAAATATAAAATGCGACACACATGCCAAGATCGATATGATTGAATATTGAAGACCTTGAAATGTTAGCGATTTTATAGCTCCTTTCAATTCGAGAATAATTGTTTTGGGTGAATCTTTGAACTGTTAAATCCAAAGAATTTTTCAACTGTTGCTTTCTTTTTATTTTTTTATTTTTCAGATCTCTCAATCTCTCCAAATCCATTTTTCGTCGCTTATTCTCCCACCAATCAAGTTCACTGTTTTTTAACGTAGCAACACCTGCTGCAGTATGGTTTGAGATGGCGTCTTGCATTATCTTATCTTCTCTGTACAGCTGCACTAAAAATGTCAAAACATTTGCAATGTTCCACTCGTGACTGGCAGCATCAGAATTCTTGTGACAATCAGGACAAATGTTTGCAGGTGGAAACTGTGTCTTTGGATGTTTTGGATCTTCTGATATATCACCATGGAGACGTTTGTTTGCCTTATTGTGAGCCCTCCACAGCCACAGTACTGATTCAGGTAGTTTTGTAACCTCTGAGTCAACATTTACCACCATTCTAAGGAAATTCCGCCTGCATTCTTCGCATCCAAAAAAGTTTTTCATATAGCCTGTGATACCATATAACACCTCTTTCGGAGCCACTCTTGGACCTAAAATGAAAAGAAGGAATCAATTACGACATAGCTTAAAATTCATGTGAGAATCAGAATTTATTAGTTTCCAAAGTGTGATTTACTGGGATTTCCGGGTTTGATTATAAACGATACAATCAACGATTGGGCCATGTATACGTGCGGGCGAAAACGAAGACGCTTTGCCATGGGTGTAATGGGGACTTCATTGTTTTTTGTTTTTTTAACCCTTTACCTAACATAAAAAGCAGACGACACTTGCAAAAAAAATTCTTGAATAACTATTATTTTCATCTCAAAAACATAGGTTATGACCCCTCATTGGAACAATTGCGGTGAGCTCGTTCCAATGAGGGGGTCATAACCTATGTTTTATAGACAAAAGATAATGAAAATTAATTGGCGATTTTTGCGAATAGAGCTGGCCAGTTTTGGCCATTACGTTAGGTAAAGGGTTAAATAATATAATTATCGTTAATAATGAAAAGTAATAAACAGAGTAATCGCTTGATTGGACTGGTTACGTGAAATAATTGATTCGAGGCAAGGGACTATATTGTAAAACACTCGTGTGCAATGCGCACTCGTGTTTGTACAACGTCCCTCACCTCTCATGAATTATTTCAAGTAACCAGTCCAGTCAAACGATTACTCTCTATAAATCTGGTGTGTTCAAAGGCAAATCAGTAGACTTTAATGCAGTAACTGTAGATAATTGGAAGAAATTCCTGTCATAGAAAACTGAGAAATATAATTTTGAGGATATTTTTGTTGTCGCTAGTGATTGGGAGATCAAAAACCAAAGATGTTTCTAGAGGATTAGTATGACCAACATCCAAAGCATGGATGACAAGGCAAATATTTTCAAAGGAGCTAAGAAGTTCTGTAAAAAGAAAGATGAATCGAGACAATAAAAAATTCCTGATGCTCATTGTTTGTTTGTTGGTGGTTAACGTCACATATTTATGCACCGTGGCTAATCGTGACACAACATGGAGATGAAGTCAAGTTTAGTCAATCGTTGATCAACATGTTGCCCATTTTAGAGGACTTTCACCCCAAGCATTGGTGACTGGGTCCTATTTTACTAGTAAAGCGGAACTGGTTTACCACAGTAAACAAGTACTGCTTACTTCCCGGGGTTCCCACGGGGATGATGCTCATTGATAACATTAGTGTGCATCAAGAAGTTTAACTGAGTGAAATAAAATTATCTTTTAAGCTACTGAAACATTTTTTTTGTTTTTTTTTGTTTGTTTCTGTGGCACCTCCTCATCATTAACTCTTTACCCAATGCACATACTGTTAAAATTTATTTTAAATATTATTTTTTCAAATTTTCAAAAAAATTTCAACAAAACCATATCATGTGACCCCCACATCGGAACAAGCTCTATTTGCGAAAGGGATTCTCGTAAGGAAAACAATAACAATGAGAATCAACGTTGATTCATGCAAAATGTTCATTTGATTCTTTTCAAATATTCTAAAAGTGGCATTGAAAAGCCAGGAGAATTCTTATTCTTTGCCTCCTCACAATTTATTTATTTATTTATTTATTGGGACAGAAGGGGTCACCTCGTGTCAGACAGTTTTATGGGTGGAGGAAGCCGGAGTACCTAGAGAGAATCACCATGCAATGGCGAGCAACTGCCAGACAGACCAATGTACTGACTCCACACATACAGGGTTAATATTAGTTGAAGACAAGTGCACCATCGACATGCAGTAGGCCTTAGAAAACAATGCCACTGTGCCCCCATGTGGGAAATTGGGATGAAGTGCCTTGCCCAGCCCCCTCATAATAAGTTAACAAAACTTTACTTACAGCTGAAACTAGAAGACCTGTCACTGTACTGTGCACTATATTATTATTACGAGACTGTTTTTACAGATTAATAAACTGTTTTTACAGATTAGTAAGCTGTATTTACAGTTTATTACGAGACTGTTTTTGCAGATTATTACGAGACTGTTTTTACAGATTATTACGAGACTGTTTTTACAGATTAATAAACTGTATTTATAGATTAGTAAACTGTATGTACAGATTATTACGAGAATGTTTTTACAGATTATTACGAGACGGTTTTTACAGATTAATTGGCCATTCAATTATTGGTTAGTAGTATAGTATGTACCCGATCGTTTACTATTACCCAGACTTTTGTAAGTAAGTTCACTTTTTGCACCGTCAAACACAAACTGCCCTTTTAGCTTAACTCAATTCCTGTAGAAAAATAGTGTGCCCAACAATTCTATACTAGTAAACTGAGGTTATTAACATAAGTCCTAACCTCTACTGGGATACATGTATATGTAATAATGTAAATAGATACTAAAATTTGACTACATGTGCAAAATGAAAAGAGTGGATTACTACATAATCACTGCGCCATATATTCTCCACTCAAAAGTATTTATAACTGTTCATAACAATGCAAGAAAGAAATGTAAACTTTCAACACACGTACAAACAGATGTAACCCAGTGGGCCATGTGAAGGAAGTTTGCAAGTGCTTCTTCGTTTTGTCCTCAGAAATTGTAAATAATCACAATGTGAAAAATCTATTCCACAGTGATTTTGTAGTAATCCATCCTCTTCATATTGTAGCCTCAATATATTCTTTCCATTTGATCGGTTCAGTTCGTGATTTCACCATCGACATCGCTAATAACGTATTACATTTTGCATTGCACAGCGCAAACGCTTGTGTGTATTTTAGACTTCTTCATTCTTCTGCAGTAAGAAGCGTGTTAACTAACGAGGATTTTCTGTGCTAATTGTGACAGGACTTCCTAGTTTTAACTGTAGCAGTGGGGTCTAGTGAAGTCTTGGCTGCCTTCACAGGCAGCCAAGACTTCACTAGACACCATGTGCACTGTCAGGGTGCTGTAATTTCCATCAGCAACACCATCAAAAGCCTGTATATTGGAACATGTATTCTACTGGTACATGTATGACAAGAACAAAAACTGAAACTGGCCCTCAGACATGTTAACCTCCAGAATAATTTTTCAGGGAACCTGAGGGTGATTTTCAGCGAAATGTGATGGATTTCGGGGAAAAGTTCGAGCAGGGACAAAACAAAAGAAAAAACTTGCAAATTTTTAGCTCATGGACCACCATTAAAACCAGGGTATGTCCAAATCTAGTTGTCAATTATGCTGATGCATTTATTCTATGTCAAAAAATTATAAAAAAATTGTTGATTTGCCACCCCCCCCCCCAACCATCCTCTTCTTCATGACCCCCCACCCTCAGAGCACCACCACGTGTGGTTTGCTTTTATCAAAGTTTACTAAACTAATAATTTCCCAAGTCTGGAAATGTTAACAGGAAGATGTGTCCTAATGTTCAGTTACTTCAAGTACTTGGAAAGTATCTTTATTAAAATCCTTCATGCATGTGTGGACATTTGTGCCCTGCACAAAACTTTTCTTTTCATCATCGAAGCATTTTTTTTTTTTCATTTGAAATTTTCTGGGCACAGACGGCCAACAGTTCTGTAGTAAGCACAACGGGATAAATGTAGTGTTAGAAAATAAGTCCATTGTGTATGAATATGCAGTCATAATTTTTCAGCATCTTAAGCGACTTTAACCCATTTTTAAACTGTGTTAAATAGTTGAGGTCAAGGTGTCATTTACGTTTTGATTTGGAAAAGGGATCAGAATTAAAGCTATTCTATGAATAAATAAATATATATTATTTAATTCCTTTTCATATATTTTATTTACCAAAAAACTGCAATTAAATGAAGGTGGAGTTTTCAAATTTTTGAAAGTAAATCACCTATTTTCACTTCGACACTCCAACATTGATCACAAATCTCCGATTACGAAAAAAATAAAAAAAATAAACATGAACACAGTTGAAATATATATCATAAAATACCCTTTCTTAAATAAATTTAACTTAAATCCATATTTTACTGCTTCGTGAGTTTTTACCAGAGTTTGAAATGTATGTGATTTGACTCTGAACGTTTTACATAAGTTACATCGGAAAAGAAATATTCGACTGTTGCTTTCCGGGATTTTTAGTCCAAATCAGATTCCCGTCCGGGAGGCCAGGAACTACACTGAAATTTCGCAATTTTACCAGGCATTCCGGTAGAGTTAACATGTCTGCTGGCCCTTACAGGTTAAATTCTATTAAATATATAAATATAACATTTGCTTTTTACTATGGTATATGCACAAGTTGCACTCACAGGGGTATAACAGTATTCTCAAACTCGAAATATAAGAACTGAAAGTTAAAAAATTTATAGTAATTTATATATTTTTTATACTTACCAATGACCCAGACTTAGCTGGTGCTAACTCTTAAAATTCTTGGGCCAAACACAAATTTTGCCCCCCAAATCCCCCAAATTTGCATCAAAATCCAAAAAATATATGTCCTATGTGGTCCTCCATACTTTTATCCACTGAGCATGCTCAGTGTCAAGGAAGTCTGAAATTGGAGCCAAAATCCTCATTCTTACCACCAGTGCCTGGTAAGCATTAGGTAATCAGCGGGGAGGTATCAGTTCCCGACTCATGGGAGGGCCATCCCCATCTGGGTCATTGGTAAGTATAAAACATATATAAATTATATAAATTACTATTCTAACAGGAGGAGAGATAAGTGCGGGAGCTGGGGTTCCAACCATCGACCTCTAGCACACAAAGCGACCGATTTACCACGAGACTAAGAGATCCGGACCAACCAGGCTGGTTGGTAAATGGCCTTTATACCTCGACCGCTACACTACTCTCCCCTTCTTTTGAGATTCACCACGTGTGAATCTCACCCAGGTTCCTCCCTGAGAGAGGTCGAAAATCCGCAGTGCCACCTACTGCTGAGGATCGGACGAGCCACCAAATGTAACAGGAGGAGAGATAAGTTCGGGAGCCGGGGTTCGAACCATCGACCTCTAGCACACAAAGCGACCGATGTACCACGAGACTAAAGGAAAATCCAGTAGACTCAATTACATGTAAACAGAATTATCCCTTCCTGGAGAAAAGGAGAAACAGCTTTACATGTATCTTTCTTGTTTATACCAAAGAAGAAAGACACAATACAATTTCGTAATTGAGCACAACAATAACATCAAAGATCTCAATTAACATCCAGTATAAGCCATCATACTAATTTTTAAAGGAAAGCCAATAAAATAAAGATAGTCCAGAGAATGGGACTCTTTATACTCATTTAAAAGGGTCTGAGGATTGTATATTAGTGCTCGAATGACACATGACATATACACATGTTTCACACCGAGCTACACTTTACGAATATTACATAAATGAGATAAAAATTAGCTTTACACTTTAAAACTATCCCGGCACCGACTCGGAATAACTGACTTCAGAGGAGGTATTCCCTTGCTTTTCACTATAAAGCAGGTGATATAAGGGAACACCATCCCCCCCCCCCCCCTTCCCTTGCCCTGAGTCAAATACCCCAGAGCGAAGAGGGCAGCAGGACAGAGTCACTGCCAGAACAGAAAGCTTGCATAACTATAGTTGCAACTGTTTAGTGGACGACATTCTGAGCAACAGATAACGGACCTAAACAAAGCAGGTCTTCAGAAATGGACTCAATATTTCTAAGATACAAATTTGTGAATGTGGAAGGCTGAGACCAATATGCAGCCTTCATCAAATCGGTAATACCAACACTATTAGCATAAGCCCAAGATGTAGACAGCGCTCTAACTTCATGTGCCAAAATGTTAAGCACAAATTGTTGAGTTGAAGATAATTTTTCATAAGCAGTACGGATAGTTAATTGAATCCACCTTGCAATAGAATGGACCATAATGTCCCTTCTATTAGGCAGCAGAGACAGAAAGAAACGTTACGTCCCTTTCTGATAAACTCAGATCTACGTTTGAAAATACGTACAGCTCTAACTGGACAGAGCAAAGGCCTATGACCGTCTGAAGACAGAAGAGCCTAAATTACAATAGGTTCAGGATACTTATTAGAAGCCTGATTCTTAGCCAGAAAACCAACATTAGTAGTCAAAGTAACAGTATTACCAAAACTACGATAGTGAGAATCATCAATAGATAGTGCATGAAGCTCACTAAGTCTTCTGGCAGAAGAGAAGGCTAAGAGAAAAGCTGTCTTATAAAATAAGAATTTGAAGTCCACCAAATCAAGAGGCTCAAATGGCGCATCTTTTAGCTTTAGAAGAACCCAAGCTAAATCTCACTTAGGAATTAATCTAAGGGTTCCAAGTCTATTTATTGAAAAGTTTTTCACTAACTTAGATAAAGAGACATTAGATCCAATATGTAAGCTATCATGATAGGCATAGGTATCCGATAGCATAGACCTATAACCCTTAATAGCAACTGGCTGCAGTTTGATCTCGTCAAACAAGTAGACCAGAAAATTAGTAATATCTGGAATGTAGGAATCATAACTATCAACAGAATGATCCCTACATCGCCGTGAGAAAACCTTCCACTTAGCAGCATAATTTAGCGAAGAGGAGGTCCTCCTACAGTTAGAAATTGCGTCCACTGCTCGTCCTGTAAATGCTTGCCACGCAAGAAGAACCGCACAACGGAAATATATGATGGTTGCGACCTTGCGGGTTGTGATGCAGTGTGTGTGATTTCCCCTGCAAAAGAAGATCCTCGTGTGGAGGAAGCTTCTGCGGTATGTCCCACAACAGACACCTGAGTAGATATATCCATGGTCTCTGGGGTGACAGAGATGCTACCAACAGAATCTTGCAGTGAGATTGCTTATTTTAGCAATATCTGCTGAATCAATGGAGCGTATCCTATCCTATCATTCCGTCCCAAGAGAACAAGAGGGTGTCTACTGCAAATGCTCGAGGATCTGGGCATGGTGACACATACGTCTGCAACTGATTGTTGAGATGTGTCGCAAATAAGTCTATCATAGGATGCTCCCATTGGCAGCAAATCTGATTGAATATACGTTTGTTGAGAGTCCATTCTGACGGCAACATACAACCTTTCCGAGAAAGGGAGTCTGCAAGAACGTTCAGACGACCCGGAATATGACAGACCGCCTGCAGAACTTGATGCTCTAGGACAAATAGAAGGATTTATTCCGTTAAGCTGAACAACGGAATGGAATGAGTGCCTCCCTGGTTCTGAATATACGCTACCACTGTCGAATTGTCGAACAGAATTTGAACATGTGAATTCTGAATAATGTTCATCCAATGACGTAGCGCAAGCCAAATTGACATCATCTCTTTGATGTTTATGTGCTTGTTTAGAAACAGTGGATCTCAAAGACCCTGGCACCTCGAATGTGTTGGGCTCAATGTTGCGCCCCAACCTGTTTGACTGGCATCCATCATAATCGTAAAACTCGGATCCGGCAATTGCAGTGGAACTCCCTGAGTTAACCACTGAATATCTGCCCAAGTCTGAATCTCTTGTTTCAGTTGATCCGACAAAACGATGTTCGTTTCGAGCGAATGAATCTTCACACTCCAATTCTGAGTCAAAAATATTTGGAGTGGCCGAGTGCATAGCCACCCCATCGGAATAAGATCTGCGGCGGCTCCGCACAAACCTATCAGTCTCATGAATTCTCTCGCTGTTACTACACCTGAGTGAAGACAAAAGTGAGCGTAACAACTGATTAATTTGCTCTGGTTAACGGCAGATGAACGAAATTGTTGTGCGTCTCAAAGCTCATTCCCCGGTGGGTGAATGACTTGGACGGCACCAGATCTGACTTCTTTTCATATACTATGAAACCGAGATGTCGAGGCAGCTGAAGCAGACCCTGAACATTGTTCTGAAGCATTAACTCATTGCGGTACCTCTGAAGAATGTCGTCCAGGTAGGCCGACGTACCACAGACGAATGAGCTCGGAAATGAGTCATTACCGAGTTCATTATTCAAGTGAAAGCCCAGATCGCTAGATTCAGACCGAAGCACATAGTTCGGAACTGAAAAACGACCCCTAGGACAGCGAAGCGAAGATACTTTCTGAACGCCAGATGTACCATGACGTGAAAGTATGCATACTTGAGATCTATGCTCGCAGCATAATCGTTCACTCGAATGCTCGCTCTGACCAATCGAATGGTCTCCATATAAAATTTTGGAGCCACGACCAGCTTGTTTATCAAGCTCAGATCTAAGACTGGACGAAACGAGCCGTCTGGTTTTGGAACCAGAAATAGATGACTGTAAAAACCTGGAGATTCATGGTTTTCTACGACCTGTATCTGTATCGTATTCTTCTCCAGAAGAGATTGGACTTCAGATAGAAGCAAATCTGTTTTCTCAAGGTTTGACGGAAGCTGAGTCCAACGTGGAGGTCGAGTTAACAGAGTTTTCATAGAAGGACCATTTTAGACCTTCGGAAATAACCCACTACATCCATGGTTCATCCGTAATTGATAACCAATTGGATAAGAATCTCAACAGCCTTCCGTCCACTGGAACGCAATAGAGCATCACCTCCTGGACCTGCGAGGCTTGCGGGAGGAGAAACTATGTCCTCCACGACGCGCACCTCGCCCAGTCGACCTAGGGGTGTCTGACCAGTTGTCTCAGCCAGCATACGACCCCTACCTGAGTCGCTACTCTAACGGTCCCTGGAGTAAGACATAGAGGCTTTCTTAGATCCTCTATAGGAACTTCCCTTGGACGTACTCAGCCCAGAAGTGTCTGCCTTACTCCCCTCTGCGGAGTCCGAATTTCGCAAAGCGGAATTAAAAGTCCGAAGCTTTCCTAGTAATCTGTTGACAGATTATAGAAAGCTTACCATCGAAGAGAAGCTCTGGAGACCAGAGCAACTCGAAGAGAGTTTTTCACCTTACTATCCACTCTTGTGGATGCAGCCAGGGCAGCATCACGTGAAAGTAACTCCAGATTGCCACTGAAAGGGCGGAGTTATACGTGGAATATGCTATGGCACTCGAAAGAACTCTCAAGGAAGTTTGAACATTCTGGAATTCTTTCCCACTGAGACGTAGTGATAACGCTCTGGTAAGGTGATCTGCGTAAGATAATGCGTCTAAACTGATTGATAGACGAGATTGTTGTCTCCAGCGTAATGGAAATAAACAACATAGACGACAGCAATGACAACTTCAAGCCATCTGCCTGGCCGTCTAAACGCAGAGGAACTCTCGGCATACCCTGTCCTGCCGTCTCAATTCTATTTCTATAGATGAAAGGCAGCTGCAGAGCAAGCGACGATAAGAAACCGTATTGCCAGTCTTAGAGGCAAGCTTGAATGAATATAGCGTCAATAAGATCAAATGTACGTGTGACATTTCTGGACTGGGTCAGAAACTCAGGCGCAATGTCCCTATTCCGGCTGAAAAAATCTGTGTCCAGTGACGCTATCGGCCTCTTATCAGGTAATGCAGCACCTTGGTCCGGAGGAACAACTTCTGAAAGGTGTTGCCGGATGAAATCTACGGCCACCTTATGTTGTTCAGAAAGGGAAAATTCCAGCTCCGCTGATTCCCTTTCACCATCCGACTGGACCACAAGAATCTTGGTCGTCCCTTACTGCTCTGCAGGGGAGCGCACCGACCCAGCTTCCTCAGACAGATCCTGTTCTGAAAAGTTTCTGACGGTGCTGGGATGCTGTGATGAATTGCACTATCAGTGATAGCAAGTCCGGCACGGAGGCCTGTGAAGCCGCGGTCTTACGTAAATTAGCCGCTGGAAGCTCCTGGGACGTTAATTCCTGCATACTTCTTATGCGAATGTCCCGACTGGAAAGGCCTCGTGTCCTTGGCTAGCGGATGGTGTGACCTGGTTGACGTGGAATCCCTGGATGGTGAAGCAGGCTGGATATCTGTGGTCACATAGCCAAGGTGCGGTCGTGTGTGCTGACGTGTGGAAGAGGAAGCCATTAGACAAGCCGTGCGGACTGTCTATGCGACGGAGCGTCCCGAACAGGAGGAGTGGACATAGGCTTCGACTGACAAAACGAACGTACAACAACATCTGGGCCCAGATGTTGTTGTAAGAGAGAGAGGGGGCCTCTCTCACTTGCGGTCCGGATGGACCTGGACGAGCTAGCTACCAGACTGACTGGCTTCCTCTATTCCATCCTCTGATCCGTCGTCGCCGGGTGTACGTGATCCGAGATTATAGTGCTCGCAACACTCCTCTCCTGGACCGCAACGGATGAACCCGGAGTCACAACCATTTCGTGAATGACTGCTTCACTGGGGGAGCTAGCGGGCGACAAGTGACCGTCGATCCTACTTGGGACCTCTTAGGCACTTGCCGCGTTTCGTTGAGAACTATGCCGCTAGCTCTTCATTGCGATGACGGAAGCACACTTTTGAAGACATCACCCTGTTCTTGTTCCTCTGAAAAAGAAACTGAGACAACTAGAGTGACCCTGTGGCGAGAGGACCAGCCTGGACCTCTCACCACTAACAACATACCGTGACACACGTCTCCAACGTTTTTCATCCGAATTGGCACACACTGAGCAAGAATTAGTGCGAGTACACTGACTACAGAGAATTCAATGAACATGAGAATCAGAGGAAGACTTCCTCGCTTACAATCAAAAAATATTCTTTCATTCTGAAAAAAATATTAAAGTTATCGTACTTGCACTAACCCTTGAAAACAAAGATACATAATAATAATATAATCCATTACAAACATTTCGAAAAATAATTCAAAAGAAAAATTTTATCGAAAAAATTTCAAGATGAGCCTAAGTTCCCAATGGGAACAATGAGCCCAAATGGATCCAAAAATAGCCTAAGTGTGGACAAAATTTTTAAAACGTATCTAAAAATTAATGCTTGCTACACTTACGGACAATATAATGTATCTGGCTGTGAACAGAACTATATAGAAGACAAGTAATCACTGTTAGAAGTAACTGTTGTCAACGTAAACAAAAGTGAATAAAAACCGGAAACAAGACTCCAGGCACTGAAATATGGCCCAAAATCAGTAACCAATTTTAAACACTATCGATGTAAAACAGAAGCTTCCAGAGAAGAAACTGCAGTACATCAGATGATAGATGCATTACCGAATGCCTAACCACCACTAGGGTGAGGATGTAACCATGGGGAAAAACAGAATAAACATTCTGTTACCAAGCTAAAAACTCCCAAGAAATTTCAGTAAAAAAATTACAAAAATTATGCCAAAAGCATGGGAGAATAGCAAGGAGGGTATAAAGGAAAGGGAGAGAGGAAACACTGAACAAACCGTGGAAATTTCATAACAAGAATGTAAACATCAGAACTATGCCCTGAAATTAGGGAACATGAAATAATTTTGCATAAAAATTATAATTTACAGCCCTGAACACATCCTTCCACTGATTCTTCCTCTCATCCTCTTATTTCATCCTTAGATCCACCATTTCTTTCATAATTACGTGTCTGGCATCATTTAAAATGAGATTTATAAGCACAAATATCAGTGAGATGTTACTGATTTCAGGGACAAAGAATGAGGATTTGGCTCCAATTTCAGACTTCCTTGACACTGAGCATGCTCAGTGGATAAAAGTATGGAGGACCACATAGGACATATATTTTTTGGATTTTGATGCAAATTTTGGGGATTGGGCCTAAAAAAATAAAAAATCTGTTTCTCAGGCCCTCCCTCATGGTCCTTTTGGCTACCGCATGCTCTCTTTTTATAACCAATTCAAACTTAAAAAAAATTAAAATTAAATGGTTTATGTCTGATATTTTACCCAAGTTAAAAAAATTGATGAATTTGTCCCTTGAGTGCAAGAAGGCTTTGCAATGCTTTAGCATTGCAAAGCCTTCTTGCACTCAAGGGATGAAATACACCACAACCCTTGCTATTCTGTAGATTATGAGGCCTAAAACTTGAACCAAGAACATGAACTTTTGATGGCTAAGAAGTAATTACTGAAATAAAAAATAAAATAAAAAACCGCTCGCCCGCATGCAATTTCACAAATAATGGCCTGAGAAACAAGATCTACTTTGTGTGGCCTTGGGGGACAAAATTTGTGTTTGGCCCTAGAATTTTAAGAGTTAGCACCAGCTAAGTCTGGTTCATTGGTACAGAATCAAAATATTGATTCTCGCAAGAGTTTGTGAGAATCAAAACAGTTGCAAACTAAGATATATTGTTAGAACTATTCTCATTATCAAATAATAAAACTTATCTGATATCAAGTGTTCAAAATCTGAGTGTGTGTTTGAGGGTGTGTGTGTGTGTGTGAACATTCATGTGGAACACACCAAGGTCCCTGAAACTACCAAGGCTATTTTCCCTGTTATTTATTATTTATTTATTTATTTATTTATTGGTATATAAGGTCACATATTTCTGCACAATGGCAAATCATGACCACGACAGTTTTAAGGGTGGAGGAAGCCGGAGTACCCGAAGAGAACTACCAGGCAACGACGAGCTACAGTCAGCTCCCAAACATACTAACCCCACACAAGCAGGGTTAGCGTTGGTTGAAGACAAGTGCACCATCGACATGCAGTATGCCTTAGTACACAGTGTCACCGTGGCACTACATGGGCAAAGGGGATGAAGTGTCTTGCCCAAGGACATGACACAGTTGCTGTAGGTGGGATTCAAACCGAAGACCTTTACGGCTTGCAGCCTGCATCTCTACCTACTGAGCTAATGCACCTCCATTTTTCCTGTTACCTCAGAATGTATACACTGAAAAACCATCCAGAACTGGTGTAGAATATTGTGTTAAAATGTTAGGGTACTTTGGGAAAATGCTGGGTATCACCATTACCACATACACCTCTGTGCCAGTTTAAATCCATATACCTCAACCTTTACATGACCAATTTTTTATGCTGTACTTAGTTTTATGTATTTTAGTAATGTCTTTCAACATTAGCCCTTTACCCAATGGATCGCCTGCATCCGCCTGCATAATATGCAAATTCAGCAGCTGTAAAAATATTATTTTTCGAAAAATTTCAACAAAACCATATCATGTAACCCCTCTTTGGAACGAGCTCATCGAGCTCGTACCAAAGAGGGGTCACATGATATGGTTTTGTTGAAATTTTTTGTTTGAAAAAATTTAAAAAATGATATTTAAAATAATAAATTTTGAAATTGTCTGAGTTGGATAAAGTGTTAAATCAGTATTTCATGACTATTTTATGTCATATAATCTCATACCATGTATAAAAATATATTGAAAACTAGAAAGTGTTTTAGCACACTAAAACATATGTCTCCCCTTCCTTTTGAGGTCAGAGGTCAAGGTCACATGCAGTTCATCAAGGCAGCGGACATGCGATTTCATGGTGACACATCCACATGTCAAAAAAAAAAAAAATTTCTGGTCTGGACAATTACTCCCTATTTAAAGTACATAAATTTTACCTTGAGGTCAAGGTCACATGAAGGTCATGATGACATGTGGTCTCATTGTGATACATCCACATGTCAATCATCTAAGTCCTAGGTCAAAAAACAAAAAAGTTCTGATCTGGATAATTATTCCCTATTTGAAGTACATAAATTTGACCTTGAGGTCAGAGGTCAAGGTCACATGCAGTTCATCAAGGCAGCGGACATGCGGTTTCATGGTGACACATCCACATGTCAAAAAAAAAAAAACTGGTCTGGACAATTACTCCCTATTTAAAGTACATAAATTTGACCTTGAGGTCAAGGTCACATGAAGGTCATGATTACATGTGACATGCGGTCTAATTGCGATACATCCACATGTCAAATATCTAAGTCCTAGGTCAAAAAATAAAAAAGTTCTGGATTGGATAATTATTCCCTATTTGAAGTTCATAAATTTGACCTTAAGGTCAGAGGTCAAGGTCACATGTAGGTCATCGAGGTAGACGATTTGAAATACATAAATTTGACCTTGAGGTCAAGGTCACATGAAGGTCACAACATGCAGTCTCATGGTGACACATCCACATGTCAAATAACCAAGTCCTAGGTCAAAAAACAAACAAAATTCTGGTCTGGACAATTACTCCCTATTTGAAGTACATAAATTTGACCTTGAGATCAAGGTCACATGAAGGTCACAATGGTATGCGACACACCGGCTCATGGTGATACATCCACGTGCCAAATATCTAAGGCCTGGCTCAAAAGACAAACAAGTTTTGGTCTGGACAAAGTTTCCTTGAAAAAAGCACAAATCTGACCTTCAGATCAAAGGTCAAGGTCACATGAAGGTCACAATGGTACGCTACACACCGGCTCATGGTGATACATCCACATGCCAAATATCTAAAGCCTGACTCGAAATACATAAAAGTTCTGGTCCAGACAGTTTCCCTTAAAAAAAGTGCATAAATCTGACCTTCAGGTCAAGGTCACTTGAAGGTCACTATGGTACACTGCACACCGGTTTATGGTGATACATCCACATGCCAAGTATCTAAGGTGTAGGTCAAAAAACAAAAAAAGTTATGGCCCGGACAAAGTTTGTGTGATGTTTTCCTTAAAAAAAACATAAATCTGACCTTCAGGTCAAAGGTCAAGGTCACATGAAGGTCACTATGGTACACTGCACACCGGCTCATGGTGATACATCCACATGCCAAGTATCTAAGGTGTAGGTCAAAAGACAAAAAAGTTATGGCCCGGACAAAGTTAGTATGAGAAGAAGAAGAAGAAGAAGAAGAAGAAGAAGAATATGCACTAAAACAATATGTCTCCCTTCTGGGAAGGGGAGACATAATAAACACACAGACTAGCTTTATGCCAACACATCTAGATATGTACCACGGTACCTCAAAAGGCCTGCTACAACAGTATGGGCGAGCATGCGTGTGCATGTGTGTTATCAGGGGGGTGGGGGCAAAAAATGAAAAAAATTTGCAGTACTTTGAGAGTCTACCCCAAGTGACTTTGCAGTTGTTTTAAGTCAAGTCTTGCCTGTCTACCTACAGAAACAACAGACAAGGTGCTAAGAAAACAAGGTTTGAGTTTATCCAAACAATGCATATTGGGGCACCTGTTCCTTTGCATCAAAAGGTTATCAAAGAGGCCCTTAACTGGTAGAGTGCTGAATTATTTTTCGTCAGTAAAATTTGTTCATCAAAATTTGTTTTATTCCACTCTCCAATAATTTGTAATAAAACAAATTTGTATAAACAAAATATTATTTGTGTTTGACTGAATATTGAATACCAGCGAGAAAAATTTTGGCTTTTGCACTGGTACCCTCCCTCATTTTTTTAAAGCCCTGATATTGGCGTCTAGCACTCAACCAGTCTTGGCTTAACTGGTTGAGAGCTAGATTATTTTTGGTGGCCTGAAGCTGTAATTCAAAATTTGTTCTATTACCTCTCAGGCACTCTCCAGTAATTTGTAATAGAACAAGTTTGTATAAACAAAATATTATTTGGGTTTGACTGAATATGAAACATGAGCAAGAAAAACATTTGCTTTTTGATCTGGTACCCTCATTTTTGTGACAGCCCTAATAGTGGCTTCTAGCACTCGACCAGTTAATATTTGTTGCACAAAACCTTTGTAATTGGAACTACCAATATTTAACCCAAGGCTTAACTCATCACACACAATATCAAAATTTATTATTTTAATTACGTTTTTTTTAATTTTTTCAAAACATTCAAGAAAACCATATCATGTGACCCCTCTCTGAACTGAGCTCATTCAAATGAGAGGTCATATGATACAGTTTTGTTGAAATTTAAAAAAAAAAAAAATTTTTTTAACTGCTTAATTTTTAAATTACATGGGCGGATGCAGCCAATTCAGTAAGAAAAGGGTAAACAAAACTATACACGATAATGGACAACGATGAAAATAATAGCAAATGGCAGTCTATTTCTTTCTTTCTGCTTACAAGAAGATTTGAGGAAATGAATTAAGAATCTGAGCACGCATTTATCAACTTATGAAAAAGATGCACAGCCAAATTTTTTAACTCACTGAATGGAAACTGTGCTTAATCAAAACTGGAAGAGCGATTTTCTACATGCCGGCAGTTTTTACCAGAGGTCACTGGAATAGAGGCTAAATAGGGCTGCCAGCACTCATCCAGAAAACGGTTACCTACTGAAAATGCATTTGTCGTCAGAACTTGGAAAGCTTTCTCAGAGACGACTTCACAAGGATAAGAGTCTAAGGCTAATATGAACAGAGAAAAAAAAGCTGGGAAGACATTTTCTTGTAGTTTTCCAATGATTTATTCTGAATGCTATTGTATATGCACAGCAATAAGTGTTCCGAACTCCTCTCATCTAAAACACCCTTTTCTCTTCTCAAATCAAAACCACAAACATTAACTCTTTGCATGCTGCTGGCGTATATTCTTGCCCAGTACAGGGTTTCTCTTGTTACTGAAATAAGTATATGTTGGGCACATTTAATCATATTTGCCCCGTGTGAATTGAATGGATTTTTTCACCAATGATTTCTTGTGTTACATTTATATTAATTTTTCATCAAATCTAGTCATGGCTGCTTCAAAGCAGCCATGACTAGATTCGATAAAAAATATCTAGAAAATACTCAGCAGGTTAAAAGTTAACCCTTTAGCCAATACACATAATATCAAAATTTATTATTTTAAACATTATTTTTTCAAATTTTTCAAAAACTGTCAATACAAAATTTAAACAAAACCATATTATGTGCCCCTCCCCATTGGAATGAGCTCAATGAGCTCATTCCAATGGGGTGGGGTCACATGATATGGCTTTGTTGAATTTTTTTGAAACATAATTGTTTCCCAATGGCTCATTATGTAAATTAGTGGGCAGATAAGGCTGATTCATTATGTAAAGAGTTAAGTGAAACGAAATGAAATACGAATGACAAGGCTGGAACTTACTTTGTTTTCCTGTCATGTACGAGCTGACTGTCAGAGTATGAAATAAAGTCCACAAGCCACATGGATAACCCCTGTATTTTGGCTCACTTCCTTGGCATCCAACCCATTTTATCCTTTCTGACAAATAAGCATCAGGAGTCTGAAGAAAAAGTTTGAAACTGCAGGAGCTGATCCAATATAAAATTTAAAAACTTTGAGACTTTAATTATCCCAACATTTAAACGTCACTGGGAATTCAGTTTCTTCAACGTTTTTCAAAATGCAACGTCCAACGTTGGAATGTATAAATAACAAGAAATTTTTCACGTTAGTGATTACCTGGTTGAGGGCTAGCTTCTTTTTGGTTGTCTGAATTTGTTATTCAAAACCTGTTTTATTACAAAATATTGGAGAGTGCCCACAGGCACTCTCCAATAATTTGTAATAAAACAAATTTATATAAACAAAATATTATTTGTGTCTGACTGAATATGAAATATAAGCAAGGAAAGTGTTGGTTTTTGCTCTGGTATCCTCATTTTTAGTGACTTCTTGCACTCAATCTGTTAAGAAGTCTTCACACAGGATTATATTAGTATTTTAAGCTACGATAACATTTGGCTCAACAGTTGTCATTGAGCACTATTCAGGAGAAAATAGGAACTGAGGCTAAAACTCTAAAAAATCGAAAAATTATAACAAAACAAAGGACCACAAAATATCAATGCGCTATTTGATTTTGTATGTCATACGACATACAAAAGTATCAACGCACTGTTCGATTTCGTAGGTCATTAAGACATACAAAAGTATGAACATGCTGTTTGATTTCGCACGTCATAAGATGTACAAAAGTATCAACGCACTGTTTAATTTTGTACATAATGAGACATACAAAAGTATCAACACGCTGTTTGATTTCGTACGTCATAAGATGTACAAAAGTATCAAAGGGTTATAAAAAAAATTATCAATCATTTCTATGTTTAACACTAAAAGGTCTAATTCTAACTTTGATCACCTTTTACTGCAACAAGACAGGTGTATCAACATGCAGCAGACTTTGGGTAAATACACAAACTATATCTTAAGTACACTGGAAGGTGTTTCTATACAAGTCTTGGCTGCTTAGAAACAACAGTAGACTGCCAAAAGTGTAGTAAAACAAGAGCTGGTCTTTCATCCGGTGCATACCCCCACATGGTGTACTGCCTAGTGTGGGCATACCTATGACCAGCAAATATTATTTATGAATATTCTCGTATGGACTGACAGACGGATGCACAAATGGATGGAAGCAATCCAGTATACCCCCCCCCCCTTTCCCATTTTCTTTGAAAGTACCTGAGATACAGGCTGAACAGACAAATAATGTCTATTTCCTACAATTTCTAAGTCAAAGAAGGGGGATAACTCTAAAAAGGAGAATGTGAGAAATATAGTTTAATCCTTTTTTTAGAGCCTATTCCATAAGCGGTGTTTATGACAAATTTCATTACAACAGAACATTTGATACCCGAGATACAGGCTGAACAGATAAAATTTGGCTCGGACGGACACAATTTCTAAGTGAACAAGTAATAAAAAAAAAATAACTAGTGTGGGCATACCCATGACCAACAAATATTATAAACTAGAGAGTGTGTGTCCTCGCTGATGACACATAAAGATACCTCACCTCTTCGGCCCAAATGAACCCTCTTCCTAAATGAAAACAGAAGAATGTTAAAAAATCTAAGTTAAAAACAAGACTTTATACATGTTGCACATCTTCATTGTGTGTATGACATATTCTGAAGTTTCAACTATGTGAATTGAAAAGTGGGGGAGGAGTTGATTACAGCATGACGGTACCCTCCATTAAACAATTTTGCGATGGAAGGACTGATGGACAGACGGACTGCCGGACACGAGGAATCCTATATACCCCCGGCGGGGGTATAAAAATAATAATTTAGTTAAGATATGAATATTCTCGGCCGGACTCACACACGGATGGACAGACGGATGGATGGACAGATGGACGGACGCATGTAATCCAGAATACCCCGTTTTCTTCGAAAGTGGGGGTATAATTATGTACAAATCTCCAGGCCTCTGATGGTTGATAAAGATAGTGGCATTTTGAGGGGGGAAGAAATGCAAGGCCATGTTTCCAACAGAAATCTAAATTTTATAGTAAATTTCCTTTCTTATTATACCTACCACAATTGTTTATTACAGGCTTGCACTACAGTGGAAGTCCCTAACTCGGATAAAATACTCTCTATTTTTGTCTTTCCCAAGCAAGTTGGGAAAGAAAAGTGGTGCAAAAGCACCAATAAAAATAAGCCAAAACTGGGTCGAGTGCAACCGGCGCAGACCCAGTACGGGACGCTCTCTCCCAAGTACAACTCCACGACTTCCGTTGCCAGTGCGCATATACCGTCTCTAAAGACTCATTCTTTTTGAATCCGTAAACGTTAGAGTTATGTGATCAGCGGGGAGGAAAGATTCTTTACCCGTAAAGAAGACGGGAGGGCCTCCATGTAAACAATTGTGGTAGGTATAATAAGAAAGGAAATTTACTATAAAATTTAGATTTCTTATCAACCTACTCACAATTGTTTACTACAGGCTGAATAGACAAAAGGCTGGAGGGAATCGCATAACCAACCCCCACATAACCCTAGTGCACTGGAACCGTGAAGAAGAAGGAAGAGGTCCCGAGGCTTATCAACCATAATGTCGCAATCATTGGTAAAGGACAATGAAAAGAGACATATGAGCCTGTGTGACACACAGACAGAAAAAGGGCAGTAACAGCACAAGGCTGAAACTGACCTTCAAGAAGCCTAATGGCTATGGCAGACAACAGCCTGAGCAGAAGAAAGAGGACCCAGGGCAAAAAGGTCCTCCGACTGCTCCTGCAACTGGCGCAAATAAAAGGTGGAGAAAGTAGAAGCATTTCTCCAGTAGGCTGCCTGCATAACATCCGACAACTTGACGGAGTTAGAATAAGCCCAAGAGGTAGACAGTGCCCGCACCTCGTGGGCAGAAATACAATTGGTAATACAATCGCCAGCTGCTAAACAACTATAAGCCATACGAATAGCAAGACAAATCCATCGAGAAATGGATTGAGGAGAGATCTTCTGTCGACCCAGAATGAGAAACAGAAAAAAACGTTTTCTGCCCTTCCGTATGAAGCGTGTCCGATCAAGATAAATGCGAATAGCACGGACCGGACAGAGCAAAGGGCGAGTACCCTCAATAGAGGGAAGAGCCCTGATACAGATAGGAGGAGGAGTAGTATCTGGTAACTGATTCTTAGCCAAAAAGGAGCAATCAGTGGTAAAAGTAACACTGTTGGGAGAGCTCCTAAAAAAGGCCGGGTCAACCGAGAGGGCGTGAAGCTCACTAACCCATCTGGCCGAAGCAAATGCCATCAGAAAAGCCGTCTTATATGTGAGAAAATGCATATCCACCTGGGATAAAGGTTCGAACACCCCCCCCCCCCCCCCCCCCCCCCCCCCCCCCCCCCCCCCCCCCCCCCCGCCCAAGCAAAGCAGCACCCACGAAAGATTCCATCGTGGAGCAAGCTGCAAAGTCCGAGGCCTTTTCAAAGAAAAGTGCCGAACAAGCTTGGAGAGGTAAGGATTAGTCCCGATACGATGCTTCCCCACATAAGAAGAAGTCTCTGAAAGCATAGACCTGTAACCCTTGATGGTAACAGGCTGGAGACCCTGAGAATCAAACAGATATACCAGAAACTCCGCAATCTGTGAAATCGAAGGATTGGCATAATCAACAGAGTGATCAGCACACCAACAACAGAAGACCTTCCATTTAGCTGCATAAGCTAAACCAGTGGAGTGCCTCCTAGAAGAAGAAATGCACTCCACTGCTTGTCTCGAAAAACCTCTACAGAGGAGACAGGACCTGACAAAAGATATGCGTGAAGGCACAATGAAGTCGGGTCGACGTGAAACCTCCTCGGGCGACCTTGAGAAAGAAGGTCGCGACGTAGCGGGAGACGTGCCGGAACCGCCGCCATCAGCGAGCGGAGCTGATTGATCCACACCCGCTGAGGCGACAGGGGAGCGATCAGAATGATTCGACAACTGCAGGCTCGAATTTTGGCGAGAACCTGAGGAAGAATCGGAACCGGCGGGAAGGCATAGCCGACTAGACAGAGCGTCCACGGCAAAAGCCAGAGGATCTGGACACGGGGACACGAAAGTGTCCAACTGATGGTTCCAACGAGTCGCAAAGAGGTCGATGTGGGGACGTCCCCAGAGATCGCAAAGCGACTGGAACACTGCCCTGTGAAGCATCCACTCGGTGGAAATAACCCTGCCCTGTCGGGACAGGGAGTCGGCTAGGACGTTCAGACGACCGGGAATGTGACGAACAACCACTCCGGCGTGAACATCCTGAGCGAGCAGTAGAAGATCCTGAGCTAACTCGTACATCGGAAGCGAGTGCGTGCCGCCCTGGTTTCGAATGTAAGCAACCACCGTCGAATTGACGGATAGTAGAAGGACCTGGCGATTCGACAGGTGAGGGATCCACTGCCTGAAACTCAGAAGAAGAGCAAGAAGCTCCTTCTGGTTGATGTGTAGAGCTGCGTGATCCTGGTCCCACATCCCGTGTAGGGAAAGACCGAGAGGATCCAACGTCGCACCCCATCCGAGATCGCTGGCATCTGCCGTCAGAACGCGATCGGACTCCGAGTGGTCGCGGACCTGGACTGGGACAGAGTCAGAGCAAAAGCTGAGAGAATCACAGCCTTGGTCTGGGGAACAGCCACCAAATTGAATTTGGTTTGGAAAGACATCCCCAGATGACAAAACGACTGAGAAGGGACCAGGTCCGACTTCTCCTCGTTGACTCTGAATCCTAGCGACGTGAGCAAGCTCAACAGAGTGGCGACATCCGATTCCAGTAAGGCAGCATTGGAATGCCTCTGGAGGATATCGTCCAGATATGCCGAAGTAGTCACCCTGGACTGTGTGCGATGGAACGCTATCACATGCGACATCAGTCTGGTGAACGCCCAAGGAGCCAGGTTGAGGCCGAAAGGCATGGCCTTGAACTGGTAAACTCGCCCCAGAAAAGCGAACCTGAGATACTTCCGTGACGCCCGATGCATCGGAACGTGGAAGTAAGCGTCTCGCAGGTCGATGCTGGCTGCGAAATCTCCCTGGTGAATTGATTGGCGGACCAACCTGAAAGTCTCCATGCTGAACTTGGGAGCAAAGATAGACTGGTTCAGGATACTCAGATCGATAACCGGTCGGAGTCGGCCGTCCTTCTTCGGCACCAAGAACAGGCGGGAATAGAAACCCACTGACTGAACGTTATTGACGACCTCGATCGCCCCCTTTGCCAGGAGATTGGCAATCTCCATGGACAAAAGTTCCCGACGTAAAACATCTGAAGGAACTGTGGTTGGAAGAGGCACCCTTGACAGAGTGGGGTGCCGTCGGAAGGATATGCGCAGCCCGGACCGAACAACATCTAACACCCATGGATCGGATGTGATGGTGGTCCAATGGTCTGCGAACTCTGCTATCCTTCCTCCAACCTGGGACGAGTCGAGGTGAGGACCTTCATTTCGAGCCCCGACGAGGCCCGCGAGAGGAGAAACCACCTCCTCTGCTAAATGAAGAATCCTGAGACTTCCCTCGATTCTGCCAACCCCTACCTTTACCCCGTGAGTAAGAAGTAGAGGCGGCGGCAGAAGGACCAGCCTTTTGCTTCACAGAGGAAGCAGAAGGATACTTGTTAGGCTTGGAACGGCACTTGCCTCCCCGAGAAGGCTGATCAAGCTGACGAAACAGCAGCTGATCTTTGGAATGACGTAGGACATCATCCCGGACCGTCGACACGGAACCATGGAAAAGTTGCGGACCTGCCAAAGAAGCAGATCGAAGATTAGCACACTGCTCCTCGGGAAGGGATCGTCCTGTGTCCAGCACAGCGTCCCTTCGAACTAATTCCAAATTCGCTGTGTTACAGGCATGCGTGTGAGTAAGGTGCATAAGCGCCTTGGACAGCACACGCAAAGGAGCCTGTACCTCGTCAAACTTATCTGGAGGCAGATAAGCAGCCAAAGCTGAGACGACGTGATCTGAGAGAGAAAGCATGCCAAGCATCTCTCTAGATAAGCCCAACGTGGACTCCAGAGTCGACATTGGAATGACGGCAGACTTGGGCTTGGAAAGCCCGAGGGAAGTGGAGTCCTGATCCAGAACCGTCAAAGCCTGGCAGACTGACGGATTGGCGGAATCGTAGGAACGATAACGCACAGGAGGCAAAAAGGTGTCAACCCTGGTGAAGAACGAAGTCTTCAAAGCCTTGGAATTCAGCTTGGCATCCAATGCTGAAAAAGCTTCAACCGCCTGTACCGACTGGCACGGTCGAAGGTGCCCAGAAGCAGGTTGCTCCATAGGCTGTTGGCGCGCGACCGATGATCGCGGCCAGGCTGACACTGTCGGCTGGTTAGCAGGTTTGAGCTCAGGCAGAAACCCAAACACAAAGTCAAGAGCCGCCCCCAAATCCGAAGACTGCTGGCCCTCGACCTCAAGCATGTCGGACTCCTCCCCAGAGTCAGAAGACACATAGCCCATCGTGGGCAAACCAGCCGACGCCTCCCATGGTGTCGGGACATCAGAGGAATCGGAAACCGGCCTGTTTCCAATCCCGGGAGGCGGCGCCATAGGAGGCGCCTGGAAACCACCCATAGCCTCGCTGGAAGCAACAGGAAGGCTCTTAGAAAGAACCTGAGTGAGTAAGGAGAGGGCCTCCCTAAGCTCACTGCCTGTACGGACCGGTTCGACAGGGGAGCGAACCGGCAAAGTGGCTTCACCTCTGACCCTCTTAACCAGCGAAGGATCGCGATCCTCCAAAACACCCGACGCGGGACGACGGGCGGCAGCCGAAACATCTGAAGGCCGACGTCTATAGGGGTACGAAGCACCCCGAGGATCAATATTGTGAGAACTCATGAGAGTCACCGCGGACCTCTGCGGGGCAGAAGCTCCAGGCTGCACAAAAGGCGTTGGTCCCCCAAAACTGGTCGTGTGACCAGAGTGAGTAGACGGAAACGCCACGGAGTTCATAGTGGTTCCACTACGAACATCCAAATCCAAAGACACAACTGTGGTGCTCGACGGCGAAGAGACCACAGCGATGGGCGCGGCCGGCAGCCTCTTCCGACTTCGCCGAGTTGAAGTCAGGGAAGGCTGAGGCCGATATCCCACGTCTACAGTATCGGACAGTCCTGCAGTCCCCTGCAGCGAAAAGCCGAGGCCGGCTGAAACAGACAACGAAGCAGACGGGCCAGCAGCAGTAGTAGATACGTCGAGAGTCGTTGAGGCTGGTGAAAAAGTGGAGAGAGCACACCGGCTCGGCTCCGAAGGAGGAGTCACAACCCTAGTGACAGCCTCAGATGTCGACTGGAGGGGGACCGTAGTCCCGGAACCAGGCATCTCTACACCAGAACACTCAACGGCTCCCGCAGTATCCACCACAGGAAAAGACTGCACATCCCCCACGGAGGAGGAATAACTCTCACCAGACAAAGTCGGCTCGGGAGGCCCCGAACGACCACGTTCTCCTTTCCTGCGGGAGCGGGAGGCACGGCCACGAGAACGAACGACACGGTTTACTGACGCCCAGAAGGTGGAAGACCATGTTCCACAGACACCACACGGCCGCTCGGCCGAACACCCATTACAGGAGGAACAAGACGAATGTACATCGTCCACATGCTTTGGCAGCAGACATTGCCCACAAGGAATTGTCCTGGGCATGATAGAGGTGAGAGGAGCAGAGAAGGTGAGATGAGAAAACAGAACACCCCCAAAGAAGAGAGAAAGGTGACAGAAACAAAGACCCCAGACGGTCGACCGGGAACCACCCAACAGGAAGACTACTCTCAAAAGAAAGAAGAAACACTGTAGGAGTGGTACCCCGCTGACACCTAACTCTAACACAATTAGAAAATTTTGCAAAAAAAGCATTAACAATAATTGTGAAAAAATCTAAGTCCGAACCGCGTGGCACGCGAAATACGCGCGCGACTCGAGAGAGAGCAAATAAATATACATTATGGACATATAATAGAAAAGAGAATATATAAAACACTGTTCCTGAGAATACAAAGGATACACTGTGGTATAATGAATCAGGAATCATCAAACATCGAGCTGGTGGAACACTGACAAGCGTGCAAAAACATCTCGACACGAAGCAGATTTTAAAAAGAATGAGTCTTTAGAGACGGTATATGCGCACTGGCAACGGAAGTCGTGGAGTTGTACTTGGGAGAGAGCGTCCCGTACTGGGTCTGCGCCGGTTGCACTCGACCCAGTTTTGGCTTATTTTTATTGGTGCTTTTGCACCACTTTTCTTTCCCAACTTGCTTGGGAAAGACAAAAATAGAGAGTATTTTATCCGAGTTAGGGACTTCCACTGTAATGCAAGCTTGTAGTAAACAATTGTGAGTAGGTTGATAAGAAATGATGAATGCAAAGCAAGGGAGGAATTAAAGAGGATTTCCTCTTAACTTGGAACACTTTTAAAAACGGATGTCTGAAAAGTCTGCTGTCAGTGATTCTAATTCTTCGCTTCTCCAACAGTGTGAATAGATGCAAGTCGGAAAACCTCTTTGAGAATGCTAAATTTCCAACAAAGTCCCAAGTGAGGGAACACTCCACCATCTCCCAACTATGGCCCTGCGAATGACACGTTAATTTTAATTTTTTTTTAAATTGGCATTGGTTATATATAAAAAGAGGTCATGTGGCAGCCAAAAGGACCATGTGGGAGGGCCTGAGAAAAAATTTTTAAATTTTTTTCAGGCCAAATTAAAATTTTGCTGCTGATGATTTTTATTACCTAGTAAATGCATACAGTAAAACCTGTCTTGCGAGCCCACCTGTCTTGAGAGACCACCTGTCTTGAGAGACCACATCTGCCAGGTACCAATTGGTTTTACTCTATAATGCACCTGCTATGGGAGACTACCTGTCTTGGGAGACCACCTGTCTTGAGAGACCACTGAAACCTGGTACCAATTTGTATTTTTATGCCATAATTGACCTGTCTTGAGAGACCGCCCCTTTGAAGACTGAAACCATGACAAAAACTTTTCACCTGTTCTTGAATTGGAAAATCCATTGTGGTTATACTAGCATGATTAAAAGTATTAAAAACTCTTAATTGGGTTTCAACTGCTAACTCATTAAAGATTGAGATGTTTTTATAAGACCCCTGTGAAAAGATTAGGATTATTGCTGAATAAACAATTTCATACATACCTGAAATGTGACAGATAGGAATAAAAATAAATTTGTGTTGAAAATCTTTTTGTAACAAATTGAAATGGACTGTTATAAAAATTATAAAAATAAATTAGTGTTGAAAATCTTCAATGAAGATTTTCAACACTAATTTAGTTTTATAATTTTTATAACAGTCCATTTCAATTTGTTACAAAAACTTCATAAAAAAGAATAACCACTAAGTAATTACAAAAAATCCATTCTTCTCTATTTCTGAATTTTGTGGTTGGTTATTCACTGACTTGAGAAAACCTGAAACCTGTTATGAGAGCCCACCTGTCTTGAGAGACAACTTTTGTGTGGCCCAAAGGGCGGTCTCTCAAGACAGGTTCTACTGTATGTGGACATCACTGCCCATGGATGGATTACAACGAGTCTATGGCAACTGTACTCTTTGGTTTATTTTCCAGTTTATTGAAACAATTCAACAGGAAAAGCCTTGAGCATTTGTACACATTTTTGCTACTAAATGGCAGTCAACATCCTGTGGCTTTGCAGTTGTTTCTAGGCCTACATAGGCAGCCAAGACTTTCCCAGAAACAACTGCAAAGGTTCTTATGGTTTAACCCTTTAATACTTTTATACATCTTATGACATACAAAATCAAACAGCGCGTTGATACTTTGTGGTCATTTGTTTTGTTATTATTTTTTGATTTTTTAGTTTTAACCTCAATTCCTATTTTCTACCAAATAGTGTTCAGTGACAACCATTCAGCCAAATGTGATCGTAGCTTAAAATACTAATATAATATTGCTGTCAAGACTTCTTAACTGGTTGTGTGCTAGAAGCCACAATCAGGGCTTTAAAAAAATGAGGATACCAGAGCAAAAGCCAACACTTTTCTTGCTTATATTTCATATTCAGTCAAACGCAAATAATATTTTGTTTATATAAATTTGTTTTATTACAAATTATTGGAGAGTGCCCTTGGGCACTCTCCAATAATTTGTAATAAAACAAGTTTTGAATAACAAATTCACAGGGTTCCTGCACCTGACCTGACATGAAATTCCAGGCTTTTCCAGGCCATATACACCCCCAAATTGATGATAAGAGAAAGTGTGACGCGGACGCGATGCAGACGACGCAAGATGACAAAAGTAATCCCTATATGTCACTCCCCACTTCATGGGGCAGCAACACAAAAATATCTCATTTACTTTCCGAAGTTTGACGTCGCATTTTGAAAAACGTTGAAGAAACTGAATTCCTGGTGACGTTTGAATGTCAGGATAATTCAATACTCAAAGGGTTAACTTCCATGTTTACCCAGATATTGCATGTTAGGGGCATCTGTTGTGTTGTTGCAGTAAAAAGCGATCAGATGGAATAAGATCCCATAGGGTTAACAGTAATAGATATTCTGAAATACCAATATAGCCCAGATAATCCAGGAAATGGCATTTCACTCAGTCAGTACAGTGGAACCCTGTTAATTGAATAGCCACTTTGACAATGAAAATTATTCAATTAATGGGAATATTCAATTAGCAGGGATTGTGTCACTTTCCTGTATTCTAGAAATAAACTTAGGATTTATTCTATTATATCTTGTTTGACAGAGCACATAAAGCTCAGTCAAACAAGATATAATAGATTAACCCTTTACCCAACGTAACGGCCAAAACCGGCCAGCGCGATTCTCAAAAATCGCCAATGAATTTTTATTATTTTTTTCATTTTTTGTCTCAAAAACATAGGTTATGACCCCTCGTTGGAACGAGCTCGTCGAGCTCGTTCGAACGAGGGGTCATAACCTATGTTTTTGAGACAAAAAATCAAAAAAATTAGTTATTCAAGAATTTTGTTTGCAAGTGTCGTCTGCTTTTCATGTTAGGTAAAGGGTTAAATGCCTGCATTGGATGTACTGTGGCCAAATAGGTCCATAAACAAAGGAAAACTGGGGAGAGTCAGTGCAATTTTGCAACAGTTTACAAAATTTTGTATTCAATTAACAGGAGTTTACTCTACAACCTATATTCAATTAACAGGTCAAATTTATACTGGAGGTATGGTAAATGGTTTTGTGTTGGGAAATTATATTCAATTATCAGGGTTATTCAGTTAAGAGATAACCAATTAAGTGGGCTTCACTGTATTGCAAAATATTTCTGTTATAAGGTGAAATGTTTGCATGGACGGATGGGATCACCATTTGCTAGGTCTAAAAAGGGCCACAACTCTGGTAAGAAAGGGGAGGCACAACCTGCCCTATGTGGAGCTCCCTTCTCCTGTGCTAGCCTACAGTTGAAACTAGAAGTCCTGTAACTGTATTGTGCACTATTTTGAAGTAATAGTGCTGAGTAAGTTCACTTTTGTCCCTGTCAAACTGAACCATTAGTGCAAATCAATTCATGTAGCATGCCCGACTCTGTTCAGTTCCATACTAGTAAATCGGGCAGTCCTGGAAATGAGACAGGTGCGAGTGCTCCCATCATCACCCTTGTTTTCTCTTTTATGGGAGCTAAAAATGCACTTGTTGAAAAATACTGTGGAGCACTAATATATTGTGAGTGCATATAAATGTGTGTTCTTTTGTGAAAGCAACACTCTGTGGCCAGTGGCAAGTTACTGTCATAATTCAGCAATTCCTTATACATTTAACCCTTTGAACGCTAGTGGTATCTTCCATACGAGTTCAATGGCAACAATTAGAAGAGTCTATATTCATTATTTGGGGTAGACCAATCAATATTTTCAACGTGCAGCCTTGGGGCTGCACGTTGAAAATACTGATTGGCCTACTCCACACATTTACTGAACAGCCATCCTATTTTAATGATGTTATGATGTATCATATTCCTGGCTGGAAAAGCAGCAGCTTGTATTCAAAGGATTAAAAGTTTCTGGTGTTTGGTGACAGTATTCCCTTGAAAATTCATACACTAACATTTTACAGGTGCAATTTACTGTCGTCTCTGATTTCGCAGGAGCTTAAAACTGCATCCGTCAATTTTGTCCAGCACTGATAGAAATCATTAACATCATTCTTAACCTCTACTGGGATACATGTTCATGTAATGATGTAAATGGACATTAAAATTTGACTTCATATACAGAATGAAAAGATTGGATTACTACTTAATCACAGCACTATATATTCTACACTCGAAAAGTATTTATAATAGTTCATAACAGCACTAGAAACACTTGCAAACTTTCATCATATGTGATGGAAGTTTGCAAGTGCTTCTTTGTTTTGTCCTCAGAAATTGTAGATAATTACAAAGCCAACCAGAGGACACCGTTGGAAAGTGCATAACATGCATGCACTTTCAGAAATTATAAAACATTATTCATGTTCCAATTGCAGGCTTGGCAATTTCAGGAGAGCGATTTTTTAGCTCTCCTTACTGCCCTCCTGAAAGAATTAAGGAGAGCGAAAAATTGCCCTCCTAAATATTTTGGTCTGGGATGATTGAGATTACATGTATTATGCTCACATTAAATTTTTGTTGTAAAGCAAAAATGCAATTTAACTTCGAAGTCACATAACATCACGTAATTTCATTTTGAAAGTGGTTTGGTGGTAAAAGGTAATGGCCGCAACCATACCCAAACACAGTTGCAATCATTTGAAGCAAAATGGGTCACAGCAATATTTTTTTTTTTGTCAGTTTCAAGTTCAACAACTGACATCACAGTTTGAGGGGTAATTATTCAAGGAATACTGACACTATAATATACTACCATTACTACTATCCTGTCACTTGAAGCACTTGCACCAGGATGTGACTGCAGATTCAAGCCGACCTGTTGTCCAAGGGGGGGTTGAAGGTGGTAGTGGTAGGCATATGACTTTCTTGGACAACAGGTCTGGGTACACACACAGGTCTTGTCAAGTGTGTGTTCGGTTGTTGAGTGAGACATCTAGATGTCTAAGAGATTTCGCTTTACCTTAGTAAAGTTAATAAAATCACTGATGTAGTCTGTTGGTTTCAGTTTCAATGAGTTTGTTCAATTGGATACTTAAAATGCTGTGTAAAGCTAATTGCTCTCCTAAGCTGATTGAGGAGAGCGATTTTTTGCCCTCCTGCATTTTTCAGAATGCCAGGCCTGCAATTGAACTTTACTGTCAGTGTCTCTATTTTAGTTAATTATACTTATTCAAAAAGTCCGGAAAATGAAAAGAAATCCGGAAAACTCAAAAAATTCTAAGTTCAAGGGCTGTAACTCCACCAAAAATCAACTGAGAAGAACAAAATTCGAACTTGATCTGTAAGTGTCCATAACAAAGATTTACACCAAACATTTTCTCAATATGTCCATCAATAATGAAAAAAGTTTGGACAGATGGATAGACAGATGGATGTACGCCAACGCCATAACCAGGGTTCGTACAGGATTAGCAAAATGAAATTCAAGCACTTTTCAAGGGTTATGTTATTGACTATTTTTTCATTCTAAGAAACCAACTGTGACATGTTCTTTCATAACTGCTCGCAGCACAGTGCATTTTTCAAGAATGAGTGTGTGACAGGTAATATTCAGGCCCACTTCTGTCTTTTTGGTTAATTTTCGGAAATTGTTACAAAGTTGTTGGGTTGTTTGTGGTAATTCAACACTCAAATTCGATTGTTCACAAATAATAATTCATGATTTATTATCAAATACCTCTGTTATTTTCATACAAAGTCAAGGTGAATCTTTGATATATTATTGCTTCCAGAAACTATCCTTTTGTGTGACACAATGAAATAAACGAAACAGGCAGAGGTGCAGACATTGATTGGAAAAACCAGTTTGCAAAACACAATTCACCATTCAATGTAATTGGATGTTCTCCATAGTATAGCAGCCTGTGTGCGCAGTAAGCCACATGATAGTATGCAAATAGATCACATGCTGTGGTTTCAATTTTCTGATTGGTTAAAACTGACCTGTACATTATCATTCAAACACTGCATGAAAAGAGAATGCCCCACATTTCAGTTGAAGAATGGAAAACTACGGAGTTCGAAATGGGTCATATTAATCACTATGCAAGGATAACACTGCACTTTGATGAAGCATAAGTTATGCTTGATTTCCGAGGATTGGTTTGCGACTTTCTGTGTTTAACAGCGGTTCTCAAGTTGGCAAAGTAATCACAATCCACAGAACAATTCAAAACATTGTACAGGTTTTCAAGTACTTTTCAAGGTTGAAACTGAATTCAAGCACTTTTAATGAAGAGGGACGAAATTCAAGGACTTTTCATTCTTGTATGAACCCTGCATAACATAATACAACCGTTTTTATAAAACAGGCATATAAAAATCTATCCCACAGCAATTGTGTAGAAATCCACCCTCCACACACTGTAGTCTTAATAATTTCATTCTGACTGATCGGTTCAGTTAGTGATTTCACGACTGACACTGCTAATATAGTGAAACCCACTTAATTGGATATCTCTTAACTGAATAACCCTGATAATTGAATATAATTTCCCAACACAAAACCATTTACCATACCTACAGTATAAATTTGACCTGTTAATTGAATATAGGTTGTAGAGTAAACTCCTGTTAATGGAATAAAAAATCTTGTAAACTGTTGCAAAATTACACTGACTCTCCCCAGTTTTCCTTTGTTTTTGACCTATTTGGCCTCTGTACATCCAATACAGGAATTTAATCTATTATATCTTGTTTGACAGAGCTCATAGAGCTCTGTCAAACAAGATATAATAGAATAAATGCTAAGTTTATCTCTAGAATACAAGAAAGTGACACAATCTCTGTTAATTGAATACTCCTGTTAATTGAATAATTTTCAATGGCAAAGTGGCTATTCAATTTCATACTACATGTACTTCATTCTTCTGCAGTAAGGAGCATATTAAGTAACAAGTATTTTCTGCACTAATTGTGTGTGACAGGACTTCTAGTTTCAACTGTATCAGCATACAAAAGTATGACCAAATCTGATTTTCCACATCTGAGCAACAAGGTGAAATGTTTATATGGACGAATGGATGGACAGAATTACTGTCTTGTAAGTCCAACAAGGGTCACAACTCTGGTAAGAAAATGTAGACAGAAGCCATCCTACAGTTAAAACTAAAAGTCCTGTCCTGAAATGCGCACAAATAGCATGTCGATATGCACGTTAATCTACGCGATATGACCATAGTAAGACTATCAAATTCTGTAAATATGGCCTGTGCACAAGCAATGTTTCAGCCAATGGACCTCCGGGTAACCCGGAGGTCCATTGGCAGAAACATTGCTCATGTTTGCTATAAGTAACCAGGAGAACCTGCCGTGCTTTGGATGCCATTCGATATGGCAATTGCGCGCAATTCATACGCGCAATTAAGCCTAGATAAGCGTGCAGTTCGTGACAGGACTTTCTAGTTTTAACTGTATATGGAAAACCTTTCACCCTGGCTGGTCTATCAGCACACCAAAGGAAAACATACTCCGATTATCCACAAGTGAGCTACAAGGTGAAATGTTTGTACAGATGGATGCATGTGCAGACAGATACTCAGAAAGACGGACTCAACTCAGTATACCCTAATTCGGTTTTGAAGGTCAGGGGAATAATATTTACTGCACAGCCTGACTATAAATAGTCCACAAACCTCTGGCATGCACTATTCTTCCTCGAAGACCTCTATTTTGGCACAGTCAACTTCAATCTGTGCATTATTCATAATGCTGAAAAGGTTAAGGACTGGATTCCTTGACAACAAGCAGTGTACTTAGTATTGGATAGCAAGATTCTTCCTCATTTTTTCGATATAATATAATGATTACTGCATGGCCTGTCGTTGACTTTGCCAAAATAGTGGTCCCTGAGGAAGAATTGTCCACATGCCACTGGCCCTGAAAGGGGGTGGGGGGGGGGGGTGGGGGGTGGTGGGAGGCAGATACAAGTTTGTTAAAATTACATAATGTATACCTGCAGCATGTCAATCTTTTCAAACCATTCCTCTCCAGTTATAATGGATGTCACATCATCAAGCCACAATTTGATATTCCATAAATAGTTTCTAACATGTTCTCTCCCAGGAAAATACTGTAAAAAATAATGTTGAAATTAAAAAAAATAGTTTCTTCATTACATTCAATGACCAATTAAATGGGAGAGTGCTGGAAGCCCATATTTGGGATCTATTCTACCACAACTTGAAGGCTCAGATTTAGTGGGTGCGTTTTGTTTTATATTTAAAGTGACGTGGCTCAGTGGTAGCCTGTTGGACTTCTATGCTAGAGGTCCCGTGTTCGAACCGCATCCAGGACGACCCGCACTGTGTCCTTTGGCAAGGCACTTTATCCCGGTTGCCTACACGGGGGCACGATGATGCCGTGTACTAAGGCGTACAGCATGTCGATGGTGCACATGTTTTCAAACGCTGTAACCCTGCTTGAGCGGAGCTTGAACAGATTTAGAATGTTGAGGAGCTGACAGTTGCTCGTTGATGCTTGGTGGTTCTCTCCGGGTACTCCGGCTTCCTCCACCCGCAAAACTGTCATGGTCATGATTAGCCATTGTGCATAAGTATGTGACCTTAAACACCAATAAATAAATATTTAAAGTGATATTATTTAGTCTGCGAGGGCCCACAGGCACTCTCCCATAAATTGTAACAAGGCAAAGACATGTGTACAAGATTTGATGTCGAAAAATAATTCATCACTCTACCAGTTACATAATTGCATTAACTGGTAGAGTGCTGGAAGCCCATATTTGGGCTTTAATCTGAAGTGCGGGTAACCCATCTTAAAGACTTTATATTCAGTGGATGTACTTCATATTATCCTTGAAGTGAAATACTTTATTCGATAAGGATTTGCCTTGTTACAATTTATGGGAGAGTGCCTATGGGCACTCTCCCATAAATTTTAACAAGGCAAAGATATGTCAACAAATTTTAGGACTAAAAATAATTTAACACTCTACCAGTTAACAGAGTTAACAATTTTTATCACCTAACCCTTTGAACCCTTATGGTATCTTCCAAGTCAGTTCAGAGGCAACAGTTGGAAGAGTCCATATTTAGTAACTGGGGATAGACCAATTAATATTTTCAACGTGCAGCCAGGAGGCTGCACATTGAAAATATTGATTGGTTTACCCCACACATTAACATAACAGACACCCCAGTTTATAAAATTATGAAGTATCATGTTCCTGGACCAGAAAATGGGCTTCTGGTGTTCAAAGGGTTAACAACAGATTGATGTGAGAAAAAAGTGTAGATAAGATCAAGACTGGTCAACGAAGCCATCACACAGCAACCGGAGACACCTGCCGAGTACCTGAACTTTTCCCCTTCAACACGCCTAGACATGTGAAAACTACCCATATACAGTCACTGAGGGTCGAAAGGGGCTTGTTCCCCAAAACCATCCCTGTGCGCCTTCGGTGCGCGAAACCATTCCGACCTGACCAACCTTATCAATTCAAATATCAAAGGTAAAGCTGACGGAATCAAATTTTTACACCCATGCAAACTGGATATAAAGTATACAGGGAACCAATATTCATGTTGTCATCATCATGTGACAATTTAGTCAATTCAATAACAAATTTGATATGCCAGTAAAAACCTCTATTGGATAAAACTATGACACCAAAAAGCTGCCTCAGATTTGGGAAAAAAACACCATTTTATCAGTGAAGTGTGTCAGTGATCATGAAACAAAGCACAAAAAATGTTCCAATGAGGCATCAGAAGCTGTGTTTGAATGCTTTCTGAAAGTAGTACCGGCTGTTTTGGCCATTACATTGGGCAAAGAGTTTACACTAAGGCTGTACACAGCACAGGGTAAGTTTCTCATTTAATAACGAACATTTTTATAACCAGAAAGTGCAACTCACCCTGTTTAATAAACAGGTTATATTAGTACAGTGGAGCCCACTTAATTAGATATCTCTTAATTGTATATCCCTGTTAATTGAATATAATTTTCAAACACAAAACCATTTACCATATCTTCAGTACAAATTTGATCTGTTAATTGCATATGGGTTGTAGAGTAAACTCCTGTAAATTGTATATAAATTTCTGTAATATGTCAAAAAAATTACTGATAAATTATTTATCAACCTTTTTGGCCTCACTACATCCAACATAGGCATTTATTCTATTATATGTTGTTTGACAGAGCTCTATGAGCTCTGTCAAACAAGATATAATAGAATAAATGCTCAGTTTACCCCAGAATGCAGGAAACTGACCAAATCCCTGTTAATTGTATACTCTTGTTAATTGAATAATTTTCACTGGCAAAATGGATATTCAATTAAGAGGATTCTACTGGACTGAAGGCTTTGTGAATGGTTTGGTATTTTGATGTTACTGCAATTAACAGGGTTATTCAATTATGAATAATCCAACTAGAGTTATCACTCATGGTGATTACTACCCCTACTTTTGTCTCGTTCTAATGCACCTCTTTAGGCCCCACAAAGTAGATCTTCTGTTTCTCAGTCCATTTTTTGTAAAATTGTATGTTGGCGAGCATTTTTTTGTTTTATTTTTTAATTTTGTAATTATTTCTTTGCCATCAAACATTCATGTTCTTGGTTTGTTTTATGTTTTAGGCCTCTAGAGGATTAGCATGGGTGATGGTGTAAAGCATTGCAAAGCCTTGTTGCAGTGACGGGCAAATTTATAAATTTTAATAACTTGGTTAAAATATCAGACAGAACCATTTAATTATTATTTTTTTTAAGTTTGCATTGGTGCATCGGTTATAAAAAGACAACATGCGACTGCCAAAAGGACCATGTGGGAGGGACTGAGAAACAGATTTTAATGTTTTTCAGCCTTATTTGGACAATCATTTGCTTGTGGGCATGTCTAAGAAGTTTTATAAAAATCAGTTCATAAATGTAGAAGTTATGCAAGCAAAATTTTCGTAAGGAAATCTAGATTAAATCTAAATTTGTGGGGAGTTAACTTGGTCAAAATTCTCAAAATTTGGAAATGTGCACATATCAACTTGCCAATCTTTAAGTTTTTTTTCCAATGTGAAGGAAAGCCAATGCAGCAGTACAGAGTGCATTCAACAATGAAACAAAGAAAAACACCAACACTGAAATCCGGTTACGGCTGCACAATATTCATAACTGAATACTGGTATCAGAATTAAAATTAAAAAAAATACTGCGGTGTCAGTATCAGTATTAAAAAAAATACTGCGGTATACCAGTATATTGAAAACCATACAGATTTCTGAACATAAGTACCACAATCGAGACTTGAGGCATCACTGTCAGAACGAATCAGCATGCCTTGATGATGCGGTTCGAAACACCTTTACATAATGCAGACGATATTAAAATTTATTATTTTAAATAATAGTTTATCAGATTTTTCAAAAGATTTCTACAAAACAATAGCATGTGACCCCTTTCAGCAAGCTTGTTCCAATGAGGGGCCACATGATATAGTTTTGGTGAAATTTTTTGAAATTAGTTTTTCAACTGCTGAATTTGAATATTACGTGGGGACATGCAGACGATTCCTTGGGTAAAGGGATAATATTATTCATTCGAGGCTACAGTTAAAACTCAAGACATCTTGAAAATTAAATTGTGGGTAAGTAAATAATGACGATAAGGCCTACAAAAATTAAAAATATGTTTCTCAGGCCCTCCCGCATGGTCCTTTTAGCTGCCACATGCTCTCTTTTGTAACCAATGTAAACTTTAAAAAAATAAAAATTAAATGGTTTATGTCTGATATTTTACCCAAGTTTAAAAAAATTGATAAATGTGTCCCTTGAGTGCAAGAACTCTTTGCAATGCTTTAGCATTGCAAAGCCTTCTGCCTCTCAAGAGACGAAATACACCACCACCCATGCTATTCTGTAGCTTATGAGGAGGCTAAAAACATAAACCAAGAACATGAACTTTTGATGGCAAAGAAATAATTACAGAAATAAAAAATAAAATAAAAAAACGCTCGCCCGCATGCAATTTTACAAATAATGGCCTGAGAAACAGAAGATCTACTTTGTGTAGCCTAAACCAATATTTTTGTAATTACAGCGGTATTCAATTGATATTGATTTGAATACTGGTATATATCCGTTTATAGATACAGTGGATGCCAGTTCATTTTTCAAAGCCTGATCAATTTATTTGGTTTAGATAGTGAAGAAACACCCCTTTTGGCACCAAAACACTTTGTTTGGCACTTAAATATCCAGAATGGCTAAAAATCTGGCACCAGACAGTTTCGATTCAGTGTGAAAAATAAGCCACAGTTTTTAAAAGTTAAGTTGACCATTTAACAAAATTATGTAGTTTGACCATTTAGCTAAACCACAACTTCTGCTGTGCAAAAGTACCATAGTGTTCTTTTTTTCATTCCTATAAAAGTGACGAATTTGATTAAATTTATTTATTTATATATTTATTTATTTAATGGGGTTTTAACAACACTTTCGACAGCAAAAATTTATTCCGAAATGATGTCACAGGGATTTCTTGGATTTGTTTACCTCTGATAACTTTCGAGTAACCTTGTTTGTATCTTTGTTTTCTGAAATTTTGTCAGTATTAAAGCTTCTTAATTACAGATTTAACTGATAGAGGGTTAAATTATTTGGGGTATCAAAATATGTTAACATTTGTATTGTTAAAATTCATGAGAGAGTGCCAAATGTAACAAAGCATGTCTTCAAAGTTTAAATAAATTCACCTCTAAAATATATGAAGCACATCCACAGAATTGGAAGCCGTTATGTTAAGATACCAAGAATTCTTTGTAAAACTCAAATATGGACTTTGGGCACTCTACCAGTTAATGTAATTCTGTGTTGCTTCTGTTGTCTTACATTTGGCATGCAGTGTTTTTTTTACATGCTCTTTCACATACAAGAAAAACCTGAGAGTCAATACTTTTTTCAAATCAGTGGCTTTACTGGCTTATTGTCCTTTTAAGGTGGGGTCCACTGTAATACATGTTCAACAGAGCCCAATACATTAACTAGTTCAGTGATGAATTAGTTTTGTTTGCTAATGATTGATGCTCAAGGTAATTATAGCAACAAGAACATAAGCTGTTGTCAAATTTCTTGGTTGGCGTACACAGAGAACCACCGAGCAATGGTAAACAATCACCAGACTCCCAACGTACTAACTCCGCACAAGCAGGGCTAGCATTGGTTGAAGACAAGTGTACCATCGACATGCAGTACTCCTTAATACAAAGCACCACCATCAGGGACGTAACTAGAGGTTTCCGATTGGTGGGTGGGGGGGGGGGGAGGGTTGGGTAATGAATTTCCAACTAGGGGAAGGGACTGGGAGAAGGACCCCCCTTCCAGTCCCTTCTCATAGTTGGAAATTCACTACAGAAAAACATTTTGAAAATGAAGCCATGAAAGGGGGCATAAAATTGATTCTAGTAACTGAAATCCCAACACATTTATGATAGGATTATCAGGTTATTATTATTTGGTATTATTCTGGGAACTGAATATGTGCTGAACAAATGCTCAAGCTTAGAACTTTGAACACTTCACACTGTCCTAACATTAAATCAGATCTTATGCAGGAATGATCAATTTTCGAAGTTTCATCATTTTTTAACTGTGAATGATGGAATTAACTCAGGATAATGATTTTACATGCAGTGATTTTCTTGAAGTGTATTTCGAGGATTTTTTTTTTTATTACGATAAGTAAACGTACTCTAGAAATCTCATACCGATTGACATCATGCATACTTATGAAGCACAATATTGCGTACACTGTAGTTGTAAATAGTAACAGTTTTTTGCCAATCTGAAACAGAGTTGGAATTTTGGGAAGTAAAGGAGACATCAGCATTACCAAAGAAGCTCTAAAATCCAGATAGATGGAATTTCCAACTACTCATGACTCTTGCCCTCCGAATTTCCAACCATAGGAAACTTTTGCCAGGATTGGGGGGGATGACACCCCCCCCCCCCCCCCCCCCCAACCCCTGTCACCACATCTCTGGCCACTGCGCTTCCACATGTGCAATCAAGATTAAGTGTCTTGCACAAATACACAGCGCAGTTACCCCTGGTATGGATCGAACAGGGAACCTTTCGGTTTGAAGACCAACACTGCAAACACTGAGTCACCCCACTACATATTCTTGTGTTTATATGCACTTTTAATCCTTAAGTCCCCATAGAGCCACAAACTGCCACTTTTATACTGCTCTGTAAAAATTGTTACAAGTGTATTCTTCCTTGAGAACTCTACAGGTAGGGTACATACAGAATATAACCCTTGTAGCTTGGTTTACCAAATGTTTACCATGAGTGGTGAATTGGTGTTACAGTTAAAACTAGAAGTCCTGTCACGAATTGTGCGCTTATCTAGGCTTAATTGTGTGTTGGAATTGCGCGCATTTGCCATATCGAATGGCATCCAAAGCATGGCAGGTTCTCTTGGTTACTCATAGCAGACACATGCAATGTTTCTGCCAATGGACCTCCGGGTTACCCGGAGGTCCATTGGCTGAAACATTGCTTGTGCACAGACCATATGTACAGAATTTGATAGCTTTACTTGGGCCATAATGCGTACATTAACATGCATATCAACATGCTATTTGTGCGCATTTCATGACAGGACTTCTAGTTTTAACCGTAACCATGAGCCTTTGTGAACATTTGGTACACCAAGCTACGTTAGGTATATTTTATTTATACCATGATCGTCAGATTATTAAAAGTCGCTATTATTTTTTCTCGATTTTACTGAGCAACAGACGTACGCACATGAGAATCTGTTTTTGTTTACATGAGCACCAGGGGGTGCTGTCCATTTTATTGCTGAAATGAAATGAAAAAGGAAACGCACAAATCATGGGTCCTTTTTCATTTTAATAACATACTATTTTGAGTTATGGATGCTTTATTACTATAAGACAATGCATTTTTGTTAATTTTTGGTATCTTAGGTGAGGTAAACCTATTTAACCCTTTACCTAACGAATCACCCGCATCCGCCCGCGTAATATGCAAATTGAGCAGTTGAAAAAATTAAATTTTTCAAAATATTTCAACAAAACCATATCATGTGACCCCTCATTGGAACGAGCACAGTGAGCTCATTCCAATGGGGGATCACATGATATGGTTTTGTTGAAATTTTTTGAAAAATTTTAAAAATTGATATTTAAAATAAAAAATTTTGATATCGTCTGCGTTGGGTAAAGGGTTAAACACATAATAAATAATTGCTGCTTTCATTTAAGTCTTCGCGAAGTGATGAGCGATAAATTTAGACAAGTTTGCATTCAGGTTGAGGTCACAAAAGGTCAACTTGGATGCAGTTCCACTGTTGATGTAAATTTTAACTATTAAAAACCCATTGGGGGCGCGGTGGCTCAGTTGGTAGAGGTGCAGGCTGCAAGCCAAGAGGTCCTCGGTTCGAATCCCACCTGCGGCAACCGCGTTGTGTCCTTGGGCAAGACAATTCACCCCGATTGCCTACATGGGGGCACGATGACGCTGTGTACTGGGGCGTACTGCACGTCGATGGTGCGCATGTCTTCAACCACTCTAACCCTGCCTGTGCTGCGATGCAGAGTTCAGAGTTACGATGTTGGAGAGATGACAGCTGCTCGTCGTTGCTCGGTGGTTCTCTCCGGGTACTCCGGCTTCCTCCACCCGTAAAACTGTCACGGTCACGATTAGCCATTGTGCATAAGTATGTGACCTTAAACACCAGTAAATAAATAAATAAATAAATAAATTAAAAACCCATTGCTGGCTTGTTCACCGCAGACACACATGTTCACTACTGTTGGTGTGTAAAGCTAAAATATATGTCATAGGCTTTTTATATATGGTAGAATAGGTTATAATGGTCTAAATTTATTTTTACAGCATTTTATATCATTATTGGCTGCCTGTAGGAACACTGGTAAGTCATCTGTTTTTTGGCCTCATAAAGTAGATTTTCTGTTTCTCAGGCCATTTTTTGTAAAATTGCATGCAGGTGGGCGGCTTTTTATTTTTTTAAAATTTTTTGTAATTATTTCTTTGCCATCAAAAGTTCATGTTCTTGGTTGTTTTATGTCTTGGCCTCATAATCTACAGTCCAGAACAATATTGCAAAGCATTAATGCACTCAAGGGGCAAGTTTAACAATTTTATTAACCCTTTACCCAACGAATCGCCCGCATTCGCCCGCGTAATATGCAAATTCAGCAGTTGAAAAAATATTATTTTTCCAACAATTTCAACAAAACCATATCATGTGACCACTCGTTGGAACGAGCTCGTCGAGCTCGTTCCAACGAGGGGTCACATGATATGGTTTAGTTGAAATTTTTTGAAAAATTTGAAAAAGGATATTTAAAATAATAAATTTTGATATCGTCTGCACTGGGTAAAGGGTTAACTTGGGTAAAATATCAGACATAAACAATTTAATTTTTATTTTTTGAAGTTTGCATTGATTATAAAAAGAGAGCATGTGGTAGCCAAAAGGATCATGTGGGAGGGCCTGAGAAACAGATTATTAACTTTTTAGGCCTTATATAAATAAAAATACAGTAGTTATTAACGTAAAATTAATCTAAGGATTTAAGGGTTAATAATCATTCAGTTGATCATTACCTTTGCCAATATGTTAATAAACTGTTTGAGTGCAGATAAAGCAGTGTCATTGATAACTTTATGAACAGAGATTTCTTGTCTAAAGGAATAGTGTAATGCACTCTCCAAATCTTGCATGTGAACCTTGCAGTCTTCTTTTCTGAAAGAATAGAAATGAATTCAGATGTTATCTGATAATGAACAAAAAACAATTTTCATGTGAAGCGTAAGATGAAGAAAATATAAATTATCTCATTAGGCATTGGGATCAGGCCCGTAAAAACAAGTGCAACGCCAAGAGATGGCCATCCACCACCACCCAAGTCCAACAAGGGCAATAACTCTCAAAGAAATACTTCACATGGCTGGTTCATAATCCCCTGCCTGATATGATAATAAAAAGACTATATACAGTGAAACCCTGTTAATTGAAAAGCCACTTTGCCAATGGAAATTATTCCATTAAAAGGAGTATTCAATTAACAGGGATTATGTCACTTTCCTATATTCTGGAGATAAACTTAGCATTTATTCTATTATATCTTGTTTGACAGAGCACTATGAGCTCCGTCAAACAAGATATAATAGATTAAATGCCTGTATTGCATGCACTGAGGTCAAACAGGCCTATAAACAAAGAAAAACTGGGGAGAGTCAGGGTAATTTTTTGACAGGTTACAAGATTTTTTATTCAATTAACAGGAGTTCACTCTATAGCGTATATTCAATTAACAGGTCAATTTGTACTGAAGGTATGGTAAATGGTTTTGTGTTGGGAAATAATATTCAATTAACAGGGTTATTCAGTTAAGAGATATCCAATTAAGTGGGTGCCACTGTATTAAATTTGAAAAAAAAATCTTGAACAGATTTCTGTGAAATGGTAATGTTATGACAAGAAATTCTTAGTCCAACAAGGGCAATAAATACTTTGACACAGCTGGTTTGAAATCCCATTCATGACATTATCACCAAAAGCTACATGTTAAATTGGGAAAAATATTTTGAATGGTTTTCTTTAAAATGTGATGACAAGAAATATGGATGGAAGGACAGAAAGCACATACTGATATATACAACAATGCTGAAGCTAATTTAAACATTCTAGAACTCTGTGGTTTATTTTGTGAGTTTCTTTCTGCAATCTCATGATATGCTGTCATGTCAGGCCTTGAAATAAAAAGCTTACATTATAAGCCGTTAGCAGGTTATGCTAAATAACGTGGTGGTAACCTATAGAAATAATGTGTTGTGATGCTTTCCCACCTTCTCTGTATTTCTTTTTACTATGCCAGCTGTGCAGTTTACGTCTTAACAGAATTTCCGCCTCAATAAATACGGTGAAACCCCAGGGCTTAAAATTCGTCTGGCATCACGCGAATCTAACATAATTCTCGCGAAATATTTTCACGCGAATCCATTTAAACCATGATATGAAATCCCCCGTGGGGACCCGGGAAGTAAAGCCAATGATTGAGGTGGAAATCCTCTAAAATGTGCAACATGAGGTATAAATGATTGAAAACCCTTGATTTATATCCATGTTGCGGTCATGATTAGCCATTGTGCATAAGTATGTGACCTTAAACACCCTTAAATAAATAAATAAATAAATAATGATATGAGATTCTTCAAAAACTAGCTGAATGTTGCTGGTGAGATCATGAAATAAGTTGTCAAAATCTCCACCCATCATTTACCACATGCTTCACATTTTCTTGAGTTTGGTATCAAATCAAGTCATGGCTGCTACAGCAGCCATGACTTGATTTGATACCAAACTCAAGAAATATGAATAGACAGTTTTTCATAATTATGTATTTTATGATAACCCAGGTCAGAACTTCATCATGAATCAACGACACCATACATAAAGTGAATCCAAGCAGTAAATTGACGCGAATCCACTTGGATTCACGCCAGTGTAGTTTGCCAGAATCATTACGAGAATCGATTCACGGATTCGCGTGTAAATTTAAGCCCTGAAACCCTGTTAATTGAACAGCCACTTTACCAATGAAAATTTAATTTTATAGTAAATATTTCCATTCTTATTATACCTACCACAATTGTTTACTACAGGCTTGCACTACAGTGGAAGACCCTAACTCGGAAAATATACTCTCTATTTTGATCTTTTCCAAGAGATTTGGAAAAGAAAAGTGGTGCAAAACGAAAAATAAGCCAAAACTGGGTCGAGAGCCATCGGCACACACCCAGTAGGGGATGCTCTTCTCTTAGTACAATTCCACAACTTCCGTAAACCAGTGATCAAAGCAGTCACCAATGAATCATTCTTTTGAATCCGCCAATAGGAGTTATGTGGTCTGTGTGGGGGTGGGGGCCTCCATGTAAACAATTGCGGTAGGTATAATAAGAAAGGAAATTTACTATAAAGTTTAAATTTCTTATCAACCTACCTTACAACTGTTTACTACAGGCTGAATAGACAACAGGATGGAGGGAATCACATAACTAACCCACACATAACCCAATTGCACTGGAACTGTGGACAGAGAAAGAGGTCCCTAGGCCTATCAAACCATAGCATCACAAACATTAGTAAAAGACAATGAGAGATGAGGCGTATGGTCATGTGCAACACACAGACAGAAAAGGGCAGTAACAGCACAGAGCTGGAACTGACCTTGTAAGAAGGCGAATGGCTTGGGTAGACAACAGCCTGAACAGAAGAAAGAGGGCCCATAGTACAAAGGTCCTCAGCCTGTTCCTGCAACTGTCGCAGATAAGTGGAGAAAGTAGCATTTCTCCAGTAGGCTGCCAGCATAACATCCGACAACATGACAGAGTTACTATAAGCCCCAAGAGGTAGACAATGCATGCACCTCGAGGCAGAAATACGATTGGTAATACAATCGCCAGTCGCTAGACGAGCGGAAGCTGCACGAATAGCAAGACAGGAGAAATCTTCTGTCGACCAGGAATAAGAGACAGAAAATCGTTCCTACCCTTCCCAATGAACAGCGTCCAATTGAGATAAAAGCATATTGCTTGAACCGGACGGAGCAATGGGTGTTTACCCTCAATAGAAGGAAGAGTCCCGATACAGATAGGAGGCAGAGTAGTTTCTGCTATCTGATTCTTGGCTAGAAAGGAGCAATCACTGGTAAACATAACACTGGTGGGAGAGCTCCAAAAAAGTGCCGGGCAACCAAGAGGGCGTGAAGCTCACTAACCCATCTGGCTGAGGCAAAAGCCATCATGTATGTGAGAAAACGCATATCCATCTGGGATAAAGGCTGTCCCACATACGAAAAGGTCTCCGAAGCACGGACCTGTACCCTTGGATCGTAACCAGCTGTAGACCCCCAGAAGCGAACATATACCAGAAACTCCGCAATCTGTGTGATCGAAGGAGTGACAGAATCAACAGAGTGATCCACACACCATCGACAGAAGACCTTCCACTTAGCTGCATAGGCTAAACCAGTGGAGTGCCTCCTTGAAGAAGAAAAGCAACTCCACTGCTCGTCTCGAAAAAACCGCTACAGAGGAGACAGGACCTGACAAAAGATATGCACGAAGGCACAATGAAGTCGGGTCGATGTGAAACCTCCTCGGGTGACCTTGGCAAAAATGTCGTGACATAGAGGGAGACGTGCCGGAACCACTGCCAACAGAGAGCGGAGCAGAATGAGCCACACCCACTGAGAAGACAGGGGTGCGATCGAAATGATTTGGCAACTGCAGGTTTGTATCTTGGCTAGAACCCGAGGCAGAAACGGAACCGACAGGAAGGTGTAGCCGACAAGACCATTCCAAAGGAGGGACAGAACATCCACGGCGAAAGCCAGAGCATCTGGACATGGGGACACAAAGGTGTCCACCTGATGGTTCCAACTAGTCGCAAATAGATTGATGTGGGGACAACCCCAGAGATCGCAAAGCGACTGGAACACCGCCATGTGGAGCATCTACTCGCTGGAAAAGAACCTGCCCTGTTGGGACAGGGAGCCGGCTAGGACGTTCAGACGACTGGGAATGTGACGAACCACCACTCTGGCTTTGACATCCTGAGCGAGCAGTAGAAGATCCTGAACCAATTCATACATGGGAACAGAGTGTGTGCTGCCCTGGTTCCGAATGTAAGCAACCACTGTTGAATTGTCGGACAACAGAGCGGAGGATCCACTGCAAGAAGCTCCTTCTGGTTGACGTGAAGAGCTGCTGGATCCTGGTCCCATGACCCGTGAAGGGAAAGACCTAGAGGATCCAACGTCACACCCCATCCGAGATCGCTGGTGACTGCCGTCAGAACATGATCGGATGTGGGGAAGTCCAACGGAACTCCCTGCAGAATCCATTGAACATCTGTCAGGGGAGACAATGACGAGGAAGAGACTCCGGCAACTGAAGCACCAGATCCAGAGGATCAACATTTGGCCTCCAACGACTGAGCAGAAAGTGTTGGAGAGGTCTGACATGCAGCCGACCTAGAGGAATGAGATCCGTCACCGAACCGCAGAGACCGAGCAGCTGGGGAATACTCCGAGCTGTTGCGGACGTGGACTGGGACAGAGACAGCGCAAAAGGCTGAGAACATCACAGCCCTTGCCCGGGAAAACCACCACCGTATCCAGCTGAGTACGGAAGCCCATCCCTAGATGACAAATTGACGGAGAAGGGACCAGGTCCTCGTTGACTCTGAACCCTAGTGATGTGAGCAGGCTCAACAGTGGGTCAACATCCGACTCCAGAAAAGCAGCATTGGAATGCCTCTGGAGGATATCGCCCAGATATGCCGAAGAAGACACCCTAGACTGTGTGCGATGTAAGACTAACACATGAGACATCAGGCGGGTGAAGGCCCAAGGATCCAGGATGAGGCCGAAGGACATGGCTTTGAACTGGAAAACTCCCGGGTGAATGGAGCGGCAAACCGACCTGAAAGCCTCCATGCTGAACTTAGGAGCAATGATAGACTGAGTCAGGATAATCAGATCGATAACCTGTCGGAGTGTGCCGTCCTTCTTCGGCACCAAAAATGGGAGGGAATAAAAACCCAATGAACGAATGTTCCTGGTGACCTCGATCGCCCCCTTTGACCGGAGATTGCCTATCGCCGTGATCAAAAGTTCCCAACATGTAACGTTGAAAGGGACCTGTGTTGGAAGAGGCACTCTCAACTGAGTTGGATGCCTCAACCTGGGATGAATCGAGGTGACTACTGCCGACGCCTACCCTTACCCTGTGAGGAAGCAGAAGTGGCAGCAGGAGAATCAGCCCTTGGCTTTACAGAGGAAGCAGAAGGGTACTTGTTAGGCATTGTACGGTCCCTGCCTCCAACAGAAAGCTGATCAAGCTGACGAAGCAGCAGCTGATCTATGGAATGACTGTCGCCACGGATCCATGGAATAGTTGTGGACCCGTCGAAGAAGCAGATCGAAGAGCAGCGTGCTGCCCCTCAAAAAGGGAACGGCTGTGTCCCTGCGAACTAATTCCAAGTTATCCGTGTTACAGGCATGCATGTGAGAAGATGCATGAGCACCTTGGACAGCACACACAAAAAAGCCAGTACGACGTCAAACTTATCTGGGGGCAGATAAGCAGCAAAGCAGAGACAACATAATCGGAGAGAGAAAGCATTCCAGCATCTCTCTCGATAAGCCCAACACAGACTCCAGAGTCTCCATAAGAAAAACGGCTGGCTTGGGAGTTGGAGTCCTGATCCAAGACCGTCAAGGTCTGGCAGACCGACGGATTGGGGGAATCGTAGTAAAGGAGGAAAAAAAGTGTCAACCCTGATGAAGAATGACGTCTTCATAGCCTTGGAACTCAGCTTACGAGTCCAAAGCTGTAAACACTTCAACCACCTGTACCGACATGCACGGTCGAAGGCGCCCAGAAGCAGGTTGCTCCACAGGCTGTAGGCGAGCAACTGATGATCGTGGCCGGGCTAACACTGTCAACTGGTTTGACGGTTTGAGATCTGGAAGAAACCCAAACACAAAGTCAAGAGCTGCCCCCAAGTCAGAAGACTGTTGGCTCTTGACATCAGGTATGTCAAACTCATCCCTAGTCGGAAGACACATAGCCCATCATGGGCAAACCAGCCGACGCCTCCCATGGTGTAGGCACACCACATGGATCAGAAATCCCGGGAAGCGGTGCCACAGGGGGCGCCCGGAAACCACTCGTAGCTGGAAAAGGCTCTTGGACAGAACCTAAGTGAGCAAGGAGAGGGCCTCCCTAAGCTCACTGACTGTGTTGGCCGGATCGACGTGGGAACGAACCGACAAAGTGGCTTCACTCCTGACCCATTTAACCAGCGAAGGGTCACGATCCTCAAAAACACCCGACGCAGGGCGACGGGTTGCAGCCGAACCATCTGAAGGCAGATGTGTATTGGGGTATGACATACCCCCGAGGATCTACAGAGTGGAAACTCAGGGGAGTCGCAGCGGACTCTGCGGGACAGAAGGTCCACGCTGCACAAAAAGCGTTGGTCCCGCAAAACTGGCCATGGGACCAGAGAGCGGGGATGGAAAATGCCATGGAGCTCATGCTGACCCCACCATGAACATCCAAATCCAATGAGAGAAACTGCGGTACTCGACGGCTGAGAGACCACAGTAGAGGGTTCGGCCGGCAGCCCCTTTCGACTTCAAGTTGAAGTCAGGGAAGGCTGAGGCCGAACCCCGAGTCTACAGTACCAGACATCTCTGATAAAACTGCTGTGGTCAACAGCTGAGAGGACACATCAGGGGGTTCGGTCGGCAGCCACTTCGGCTTCGCCGAGTTGAAGTCAGGTAAGCTGAGGCTAATACCCCACGTCTACACTACCAAACATCTCTGGACCCCTGCAGGGATAAAACTGCTGTGCTCAACGGCTGAGAGGACACAGCAGGGGGTTCGGTCGGCAGCCACTTCGACTTCGCCGAGTTGAAGTCAGGTAAGCTGAGGCTAATACCCCACGTCTACACTACCAAACATCTCTGGACCCCTTCAGGGATAAAACTGCTGTGCTCAACGGCTGAGAGGACACAGCAGGGGGTTCAGTCGGCAGCCACTTCTGACTTCGCCGAGTTGAAGTCAGGAAAGGCTGAGGCCGATACCCCACAACCATACTACAGACATTACTGCAGACACCTGCAGGGATAAGCCGAGGCCGGCTGAAACGATGACCGATGACGTTGTAGACGGAACAGCAGTAGCAGCAGATACGACGGAAGCTGTGGAAACTGGCAGAAAAGGAGAGAGAGCAACCCAGCTCGGCCTCCAAAGGAGGAGTCACAACCATAGTGACAGCCTCAGATGTCGACTGGAGAGGGACCATAGTTCCGGAACCAGGCATCTCTTCACCAGACAATTCAACAGCTCCTGCAGTATCCACCACAGTTAAAAAACTCCACATTCGCCACGGAGGGAGTATAGCTCACCAGACATGGTCGTGTCGGGAGGCCCCGAAACAAAAGCGTTCCCCCCTCCCCACAGGAGCGGGAGGAACAGCACCCCCCCCCCCCTAAGGAGGGGTACAACTCTCACCAGATGTGGTCGGGTCGGGAGGCCCCGAAATGACAATGCCCCCCCCCCCCCCCTGCAGGTGTGGGAGGAACAACCACGAGAATGCACCAAAGCGAGGGAAAAAAGCATAGCCCTAAGCGAACCGTACTGGACGTAACAGAGGTGAGAGTAAACAAACCATACTGGACATAACAGAGTTGAGAGCAGTAGAAGAAAAAGGTGAATTCAACAGATATAGACAGTAGAAGAACACCCCCCCCCCCCCCCCCCCCCCCCCCCCCAACTACGAGAGAAAGGTGGCAGAAAAAGTACCAGCGGGAACACAACTGAACCCAGATGACAGACAGGGACCTAAATGAAAGTGTCAATGACACTGTAGCTTAACTTGTGTGTTGTGTTTGATGAAAAGGATAATGTTCAATGTTTATGAAAGGAATATGAAATAACACAAGAATTGTGATAATTTGGAATATGTTCATTTCTGTTCCCTGTATACTATGTTTTTGATAAAAATAATATGAGGTGTACACTGTACTAAAGAGCTGAGGGGTGGGTTAATATCACCTCACAGTTAATATATGGGGCCCTCACAGTTAACGTATATCAACAAAAGTTACCAAGTTACAGTGAAATTATTCCAAAACAAGTCATCCTATCAAGTTACATTAAAATCCCTTCATAAATATGGCCTGTAGACTGTGCTAAAGGTTTTCGGGCTTCGGGCCCCTGTAACTGTCAGTTTCCCCAATTGCGTCTAAAGGGGACGTTCTCATCTAGACATTATATGAAGTCAACCTACCAAGTTACAATGAAAGCCCTTCATAAATATGACTTGTAGACTGTGCTAAAGGTTTTTGGGCTTTGGGCTCTGGCAGCCATCATGGTTGAATGATCACAACCAAAAGGGGACATTCTCATCTGGGCATCATCTGGAATGATCCTACGAAGTTACAATGATATCCCTTCATAAATATGACCTGTAGACTGTGCTCAAGGTTTTTGGGCTTCAGGCCCCTGAAGTCGTCACAGTTGACCAATCACGACCAAAAGGGGATGTCATCATCTAAGCATTGTATGGAGTCAAACTTACGGGTTACAATGAAGTCCTTCCACAAATATGACCAACAGACTATGCTAATGGTTTGGGGGTTTTGGGCCATCAAGACTGAATGATCGCGACCAAAAGGGGACATTCTCATCCAGACATTATTTGGAGTCATCCTACCAAGGTACAATGAAATCCCTTCATAAATATCACCTGTAGACTGTGCTACAGGTTTTAAGGCTTTGGGCCCCTGTAGCCATCACAGTTGCCTAATGGTGTCCAAAAGGGGCTGTTCTCATCTAGACATTATATGAAGTCAACCTACCAAGTTACAATGAAATCCCTTCATAAATATGACCTGAAGACTGTGCTAAAGGTTTTCGGGCTTTAGGCTCGGGCAGCCATCATGGTTGAATGATCGCAACCAAAACTGGACATTCTCATCTGGACATCATCTGGAGTGATCCTACAAAGTTACAATGAAATCCCTTCATAAATATGACTTGTAGTGTAGACTGTGCTCAAGATTTTCGGGCTTCGGGCACCTGTAGCCATCACAGTTGACCAACCACAACCAAAAGGGGATGACATCATCTAGGCATTATATGGAGTCAACCTAACAAGTTACAATGAAATCCATCCATAAATACGACCTACAGACATGCTAAAGGTTTTTGGGCTCAGGCAGCCATGAAGGCTGAATGATCACGACCAAAAGGGGACGTTCTCATCTAAACATTATATGGAGTCATCCTACCAAGCTGCAATTAAATCCCTTCATAATTATGATCTGTGGACTGTTCTAAAGGTTTTCGGGCTTTGGGCCCCTGTAGCCGTCACAGTCGTGTCCAAAAGGGGACGTTCTCATCTAGACATTATATGAAGTCAACCTACCAAGTTACAATGAAATCCCTTCATAAATTTTGACCTGTAGACTGTGGTAAAGGTTTTCGGGCTTTGGGCTCGGGCAGCCATCATGGTTGAATGATCGCAACGAAAGGGGAGAATCTCATCTGGAGTGATTCTGTGAAGTTACAATGAAATCCCTTCATAAATATGACCTGTAGACTGTGCTCAAGGTTTTCGGGCTTCAGGCACTTGTAGCCATCACAGTTGACCAGTCACGACCAAAAGGGGATGTCATCATCTAGGCATTATATGGAGTCAACCTAACAGGTTACAATGAAATCCTTCTATAAATATAACCTTTTGCCTATGCTAAAGGTTTTTGGGCTCGGCCACCCATCAAGGCTGAATGATCACGACCAAAATGGGATGTTCTCATCAAGATATTATTTGGAGTCATCCTACCAAGTTACAATGAAATCCCTTCATAAATATGACCTGTAGACTGTGCTAAAGGTTTTTGGGCTACGGGCACCTTTAGCCGTCACAGTTGCCCAATCATGTCTAAAAGGGGACGTTCTCATCTAGACATTATATGAAGTCAACCTACCAAGTTACAATGAAATCCCTTCATAAATATGACCTGTAGACTGTGCTAAAGGTTTTCGGGCTTTGGGCTCAAGCAGCCATCATGGCTGAATGATCGCAACCAAAGGGGCAATCTCATCTGGGCATCATCTGGAGTGATCCTACGAAGTTACAATGAAATCCCTTTATAAATATGACCTGTAGACTGTGCTCAAGGTTTTCGGGCTTCGGGCACTTGTAGCCATCACAGCTGACCAATCAGGACCAAAAGGGGATGTCATCATCTACACATTATATGGAGGCAACCTGACAGGTTACAATGAAATCCTTCCATAAATATGACCTTTTGTTTATGCTAAAGGTTTTTGGGCTCAGGCACCCATCAAGGCTGAATGATCGCGATCAAAATGGGACGTTCTCTTCTAAACATTATTTGGAGTCATCCTACCAAGTAACAATGAAATCCCTTCACAAATATGACCTGCAGACTGTGCTATAGGTTTTCAGGCACCTTTAGCCGTCACAGTTGCCAAATCATGCCCAAAAGGGGCGTTCTCATCTAGACATTATATGAAGTCAAACTACCAAGTTACAATGAAATCCCTTCATAAATATGACCTGTCGACTGTGCTAAAGGTTTTCGGGCTTCGGACTCGGACAGCCATCATGGTTGAATGATCACAACCAAAGGGGACAATCTCATCTGGGCATCATCTGGAGTGATCCTACGAAGTTACAATGAAATCCCTTCATAAATATGACCTGTAGACTGTGCTCAGGGTTTTCGGGCTTCGGGCACTTGTAGCCATCACAGCTGACCAATCACGACCAAAAGGGGATGTCTTCAACTAGGCATTATATGGAGTCAACCTAATAGGTTACAATGAAATCCTTCCATAAATATGACCTTTTGCCTATGCTAAAGGTTTTTGGGCCCGGGAACCCATCAAGGCTGAATGATCACGATCAAAATGGGATGTTCTCATCTAGACATTATTTGGAGTCCTCCTACCAAGTTACAATGAAATTCCTTCATAAATATGACCTCTAGACTGTGCTAAAGGCTTTTGGGCTTCGTGCCCCTGTAGCCGTCACAGTTGCCCAATCACGTCCAAAAGGGGACTTTCTCATCTAGACATTATATGAAGTCAACCCACCAAGTTACAATGGAATTCCTCAATAAATATGACCTGTAGACTGTGCTAAAGGTTTTCGGGTTTTGGGCTCGGGCAGTCATCACGGTTGGCAGATCATGCCCAAATGGGGAAATTCTCATCTAGACATCATAAGGAGTCATCCTACCAAGTTACAATGAAATCCCTCCACATTAAACATGACCTGCAGACTGTGCTAAAAGTTTTGGGGTTTCGGGCTTGGACAGCCATCACGGTTTATAGATCATGCCCAAAAGGGGACGTTTTCATCTAGGCATTATACAGAGGCATCCTACCAAGTTACAATGAAATCCCTCCATAAATACGACCTGTAGACCGTGCTAATGGTTTTCGGGCTCGGGCAGCCATACCGGTTGCCCGATCGCGACCAAAAGGGGACGTTCTCATCTAGACATGACCCCAAACCTGCATATGAAATTTAGTGACGATCAGACAAGAACCGTGGGGTGTAGCCCGTGCTAAAGGAAAATGTGAACAGACTCACAGACTAACAGACTTCCGCACGCGTGATGGCAATAGCTTATCCTGACTATGTCAAGTTAAGCTAAAAACAAAAATTCTGCCCTCAACAGAGAGGAGAAATCCTGTCCATATAGTCCCCACTGACACCTAACTTCAATAATAAAAAAATTTATCAACCGAAAAATTTTATGTACGAACCGCACGGTACGCGAAAATCGTGCACGACACGTAAAATATATAAAATACAATAAAAATGTGGTTGAAAATAATAACGAGAATATATAAAAACACAGTCCTGTTATTATACAATCCTCAGATCCATAATTCCAGTCACAGGAAACCATTATCAACGAGTTGAATTATCACTGTTTCGGAATGCGAAAAGTTAAAAATTTTATAGTAATTTATATATTTTTTAAACTTACCAATGACCCAGACTTAGCTGGTCCTAACTCTAAAATATCTAGGGCCAAACGAAAATTTTACCCCCTCCCCCCCCACAATCCCCAAAATTTGCATCTAAAACCAAAAACTACATGTCCTATATGGTCCTCCATACTTTTACTCCACTGCGCATGCGCAGTGTCAAGAAGGTCTCGAAATTAGTGCAATTATCATTCTTACAACCAGTGCCTGGTAAGCGTTATGTACTCAGCAGGGAGGTATGAGTTCCCAACTCGTGGGAGGGCCATCCCGGTCTGGGTCATTGGTAAGTATAAAAAATATATAAATTACTATAAATTTTTTAACATTTTTATACTGTACCAATGACCCAGACTTAGCTGAATAGAAAAAAGGTTGGAGGGCCTAGGACATAAAAGTAAATCCAACAGACTTAATTACATTTTACAGAACTATCCCCTGAAGGCGAAAATGAGAGATAGGCTTTACATGTATCTTTCTTATTTGCATCAAGAAGAAAGACACAACACCATTGCAATTGAGCGCAATAACATCACTGATCTCTATTAACATCCAGTATAATCCTTTATACTAATATTTTTTAAAGGAAAGCCAATAAATAAGGAAGTCCAGCAAAATGAGACTCTATATACTCATATAAAAGTGTCCGAGGATTGTATATTAACGCCCGATTAATACATGATATATACAAATGTTTCCCACCGAGCAACCCTTAAAAAATATTACATAGATTAGTAAACATTAGCTTTACTTTAAAACCATCCCGGTACCGACTGGGAATTACTAACTCCAAGGGAGGTATTCCCTTGTTTTACACTATAAAGCAGGTGACCTAAGGGAACATCCCCCCCCCCCCCTTTCCCTTGCCCTGGATCAAATACTCCACAGCAAAGAGGGCAGCAGGACAGAGTCACTGCCGGAACCAAAAGCCTACACATATATAGTTGCCACAGTTTAGTGGACGACATTCTGAGTGAAAAATAACAGACCTAAACAATGCAGATCTGCAGAAAAAGACTCAATATTTCTCAGGTACAGATTCGAGAAAGTGAAGGGCTAAGAACAATATGCAGCCCTCATTAGAGCTGTAATAGCAACATTATTAGCGTAAGCCCATGATGTAGAAGAACTCTTACTTCATGAGCTTAAAACTAAAGCACAGACTGCTGATTGAAGATATTATCATAAGCAGTACTGACAGTAAATTGAATCCATCTGAGTATAGAATGGACCGAAATGTGGAGGAAACTTCCACGGCATGCCCCACAACAGACGCCTGAGTAGATTAATCCACGGTCTTGTGGAGCTAGAAATGCTACCAACATAATTTTGTATTGAGATATATAACTTGAGCAATATCTGCTGAATCAACGGCGCTGTAAGATACGCATATCCTATAATTCCGTGTCACAAGATCGATAGAGCGTCTACTGCAAACGCTCGAAGATCCAAACATTGTTACACATACGTCTGCAACTTATTGTTGAGAAGCATCACGAAAAAGTCGATCATAAGCCGCTCTCCTTGGTAGCAAATCTGATTGAATACTTGATAGTCCATTCTGGCGTCAATAAGCGGCCCCTCCGTGAAGGGAGTCCGCTAATACTTTCAGACGACCCGGAATATGACAGATCGATAGGAGAATTTGATGTTCTAGTACAAACAGAAAGATTCCTTCCATTAACATGAATAACAGAATGGAATGATTGTTTCCCTAGTTCCGAAAATACGCTAATACCGTCGAATTGTCGGACAGAATTAACACATGAGCATACTGAATAACGTTATCCAATAACGTAGCGCAAGCCAAAATGACATCATTCTTGATGTTAATGTGCTTAATTAGGAACTACGGATCCCAAAGACACTGGTCCTTCAAATCCGTTGGGCTCAATGATACGACCCAACCTGTTTGACTGGCATCTGTCAAAACTGTAAAACTCGGATCCGGCAATTGCAGTGGAACTCTCTGAGTTGACCACTGAAAACCTGCCCAAGTCTGAAAATTTTATTCACTTGATTGACAAGAAGATGTCCGTATCGAGCGAAAAAAATCTTCACCCTCCAATTCTGGATTAGAAGAAATTGGAGAGGACAAGTGCATAACCGCCCCATTAGAATAAAATCGAGGTAGCTCCGCACAAACGTATCAGTATCATGAGATCTCTCGCTGAGACCTTGTCTGAGCGAAGACAAAAGTGAGCATAACAACTAAATAATTTCGCTCTGGGTAACGGCAGACGAACGATAAAGTTGTACGTTTCGAAGCTCATCCCCCAGTGGGTGAATGACTTGGATGATACCAGATCCGACTTCTCCTCATTTACTTATGAAACCGAGACATCGGAGCACAAGAAGCAGATTCTGCACATCGTTCTGAAGCGTTACCTCATTACCGTACCTCTAAAGAATGTCGTCCAGGTAGGCCGACGTTATCGCAGACGAATAAGCTCGGAAATGAGTCATTACCGAGTCTGCTATTCAAGTGAAAGCCCAGGGGGCTAGATTCAGGCCGAAGCACATTGCTCGGAACTGATACACAACTCCTATGATGAGAAAGCGAAGATACTTTCTGAACGCCTGATGTGCCATGACATGAAAGTACGCATCTTGAGATCTATGCATGTAGCATAGTAGTACACCCGAAAACTCGCTCTGACCGATCGGATGGACTCCATATATAAACTTGGAGCCATGATCAGCTTGTTTATCCAATTCAGAATAATGAGTGAATGGAACGAGCCGTCTTGTTTTTGGAACCAGAAAAGGATGGTTGTAGAAACCTGGAAATTCCTGGATTTCTACGATCTCTATCGCGATCATTCCAGAAGAGACTGGACTTCTGATGGAATCGAGCCTCTTTCCTACTGACTTGACGGAAGCTGAGTCCATCTTGGACTCCGAGTTAACAGAGGGTTTCGATTGAAGGAAAATTTAGTCCTTCCGAAATCACCCCTTGAATCCAAGGGACGTAATCTATTCCCAATTAATTGAGAAACTTGACAGTCTTCCGCTCACTAGTACACGATAGAGGTTAATACCATTACCTCCTGGTCCTGCGAGGCTTGCGGAAAGAGAAGCCATGTCCTCCACGGCCCGCACCTCGCCCCGTCGACCTATGGGCGTCTGACTGGATGTCTCGGCCAGAATTACGGCCCCTACCTGAGTCGCTACCCTGACGGTCTCTAGAGTAAGACCTTCAGGACGCATAGGAACCTCTATAGGAACTTCCTTTGGACGTATTCGTCCCAGAAGTGCCTGTCCTACTCTTCTCTGCTGAATCCGACTATATGGAAGTGAATTTGAATAGCAGAGAGTCTAAAGCTTTCTTAGTTATCTGATCATAGACTGCGGAAAGTTTGCCGTCGAAGAAAACTCTCCGGAGACTGGAGCGACTCTGAGAGAGTTTTTCACCTTACTATCCACACGCGTGGATGTAGCCAGGGCCGCATCACGTCTAACCAACTCCATATTGCCACTAAAAGGATGGAGTTTTACGTGAGGCCCTTGAAAGAACTCTTTAGGAGGATGTACATCCTAGAATTCTTTTTCCTTTGAGACGTAATGATAACGTTCTGGTAAGGTGATCTGCATACAATGATGCGTCTAAGCTGACCCTGCTAGACGATATTGTCATTTCCAACATCGTGGTTGGAATTGACATAGACGACAGTAAAAAACAATAGTAGGTCCTGACCTGGTCGTCTAGTCGCAGAGAACTCTCAGAATGCTCTGTCCTGCCGTTTCAAAATATTCCTTGAATTGATGAAAGGAAGATGTAGAGCATTTGCCGATAAGAAACCTTGACCTGCCCATTTAGGTAGCAAGTTATATAAATATAGCGTCATTCAACAGATCAAATGTCCGTGAGACATATCTGGACTCTGTCGGAAACTGAGGGATGATGTCCCTAAACCGATTAAGAATTCTGTGTCCAGTGGTGCTATCAGTCTCTTATCTGGCAACGCAGCATTTTTGGTCCGGAGGAACAACGTCAGATGATAATGCCGGATGCACTCTAAGGCAATTATGTTGTTCCGAAAAGGGAAAATACAACTCATCTGTATCCCTTTTGCCATCATGTCGGACCATTTGTAATTCTTGGTCGTCCGTGCCTGAACCTGCAACAGAACGTACCGACCCAGCTTCCTTGGATAATTCCTGATCCGACAGAGTTACTGTCGGTTGCTGGGATGCTGCGATAATTTGTGCTATCTGAGATAGCATGTCCGTAACAGAGGCCTGTGGAGCTGTGGTCTTACAGGATTTAGCTGCTGGAAGCTCCTTGGACGTTAACTCCTGCATACTTCTTATATGCGAACGTCTGGAGTATGAAGGCCTCGTATCCTTGGCTACCGGATGGCGTGACCTGGTCGCCGTAGAATCCCTGGTCGGCAATGTTGGTTGAATATCACTGGTCACGTAGCCAAGGTGCGGTCGCATGTGCTGCCGTGAGGATGAGGAAGCTGAAAGAGCAGTCTCTCCAGACTGTGTATATAACGGAGTGTCCCGAGCGGTGGACGTATGCTCCGACAAAGGAATGTTTTGTTCCACAACATCTGGGCCCAGATGTTGTAGTACGAGAGAGGGCCCTCTCTCGCTCGCAGCCCGGATGGACCTGGAAGAGCTAGGAACCGGACTAATAGGCTTCCTCCGTACAATCCTCGTATCCGTCGTCACTGGGTGTGCACATTGTATTTTATAGTGCTTGAATCACCCAAATCTCCTTTCTGGACTGCAACGGACGAACCCGGCTGCTGAGCCATTCGATGAATGGTCACTACACCGGGCGAGTTAGTGGACGCCAATGCCGTCGATCCTACTTGGGACCTCTTAGGCAATTGACGTATCTGCATGAGCACTTTTACCGCTAGCTCTTCATTTGACTGTGATGACGGAAGCACACTTTACGAAGACATCACGGTAACAATACCTTGTTCATGTTACCCTATGAGACCTGTGGTGCCGCGGTCCTACGTGAATTATCCATTGGAAGCTCCCGGGACGTTCATTCCTGCATTTATATAATATGCGAACATCCCACCTGGAAAGGTCTCGTATCCTTGGCTAGCAGATGGAGTACCTGGTCGACGTGTATTCCTTGGTCGGCGAAGCAGGAGCACCAGGGACGTTCAAGCCTGCGTTTATATAATATGCGAACGTCCCCTGGAAAACTGTGGTCACATAGCCAGGGTGCGGTCGTGTGTGTTGACTAGGATGAGGAAGCCAATATAACAGCCGCGGCAGACTGTCATGCGACGGAACGTCCCAAGCAGGAGGAGTGGACGTAAGCTCTGACTAAACAAACAAACATACAACAACATTGCAGTGCAGATGTTGATGCAAGAGAGAGAAGGCCTCTCTCGCTTGCAGTCCGGGTGGACCTGGACGAGCTAGCTATCGGACTGACAGGCTTCCTCCGTACTATCCTCGGATCCGTCGTTGCTGAGTGTGCACAACTGATGTTTTATAGTGCTCGCATCACCCAATCTGCTTCCCTGGATCACAACGGACTAACCCGGATGCCGATCCATTCGACACCAGGCGGACTAGCGGGCAACAATGCCTTCGATCGAACTAGCGAACTCCCAGCAATTGTCGTGATACCTTGAGCACTTCCCGCTAGCCCTAATATTGCAACGACGGAGACAAACTTATTGAAGACATCACGGAAACATCACTCTGAATTCTGAAAAAAGAAACTGATAATATATAGTGACCCTACGGAGAGAGGCCCGTAATGCACCCCTCACTGCTAACAAAATACCGTGACACACATCTCCAACGTTGTCATAACAATCAACACACACAGAGCAAGAATTAATGCGGCTACATTGACTAAAAGAAACACAATGAACTTGTGAATTAGAGGAAGATATCCTCGCATTACAATTGAAGAATATTTTTTTTAACCTGAAAAAATATACACCGTCATATTACTCGCACTAAGCCTTGAAATAAATATACATAATATATTATAATTCATTATAACATTTCAAAAGAAAATAATTTTCAAAAAAAAAATTTTTCAGAAGAGCCCAAGTTCCCAATGGGAACCTTGAGCCCAAAGAATCCCAAAAAAGCCTACGTGTGGACAAAAATTTTAAATCATTTTGAAAAATTATTGTAACACTTACGGACAATATTAATGTATCTTACTATGAACTAAATTAAGCAGAAGACAAGTAAACACTGTCAGAAGTAACAGTTGTCAACATAAGCAAAAGTGTCAACAAACCGGAAACAAGACTCCAAGCACTGAAACAAACATGGCCCGAAATCAGTTACCAAAATAACACTATCTGATGCAAAACAGAGGCTTCCAGAGAAGAAACTGAAGAACATCAGATGGCAGATGCAGACCAAAATGCCTAAACACCCCTAGGGTGAGGACGTAACATGGGGAAAAAACAGAAAATAATTCTGTTACCAAGCCAAAACTCCGAAGAAATTTTAGTAATAAACATTACAAAAAATAAGCCAAAAGCATGGGAGAATAGCTAGGGGAGAATAAAGGAAAGGGAGAGAGGAAACACTGATTAAACAATGGAACATTCATAGCTAGAATGACCACAATAAGGTCATGCCTCGAAAATAGGTAACATGAATAATTTTGTAAAATAATTATAATTTACAGCCCTGAACATTTGTTTCCACTGTTTTTTCCTCTCCACCTTCTATTTCCACCATATATCCACCATTTCTCTCATAATTAGGTGTCTGGCATCTTTAAAACTGAGATTTACAAGCACAAATAACAGTGAAGTGTAACTGTATTGAGGGCCAAACAAAGAATGATAATTGTACCAATTTCGAGACCTCCTTAACACTGCGCATGTGCAGTTGAGTAAAAGTAAGGAGGACCATATAGGACATGTAATTTTCGGTTTTAGATGCAAATTTTGGGGATTGGGGGGTAAAATTTGCATTTGGCCCTAGATATTTTAGAGTTAGCACCAGGTAAGTCTGGGTCATTGGTACAGTATAAAAATATGGCGTCCTGTTACCAGGCCAGATGAAAAAAGAATGATTCATTGGTGACTGCTTTGCACACTGGTTTACAGAAGTTGTGGAATTGTACTAAGAGAAGAGCGTCCCCTACTGGGTGTGTGCCGATGGCGCTCGACCCAATTTTGGCTTATTTTTCGTGGTGCTTTTGCACCACTTTTTCTTTTCCAAATCACTTGGAAAAGATCAAAATAGAGAGTATATTTTCCAAGTTAGGGTCTTCAATTGGTAAACAATTGTAAGGTAGGTTGATAAGAAATTATTCAATTAACAGGGGTATTCAATTAACAGGGATTGTTACTTTCCTGTATTTTAGAGACAAACTTAGCATTAATTCTATTAAATCTTGAGCTCTGTCAAACAAGATATAATAGATTAAATGCATGTATTGGATGTACTGAGGCCAAATAGGTCCATAAACAAAGGGAAACTGGGGCGTGTCAGAGAAATTTCTTGACAGGTTACAAAATCTTTTATTCAATTAACAGGAGTTCACTCTGTAACCTATATTCTATAAACATGTCAAATTTGTACTGGAGGTATGGTAAATGGTTTCGTGTTGGGAAATTTAATTATATTCATTTAACAGAGTTATTCAGTTAAGAGATATCCAATTAAGTGGGCTTGACTGCAGCAAACCTAATATACTATCCTGCTTTGGTGAGATCGTGCATTAGTTTTGCTATTCACTGTGCCAGAAATTCTGTAAAGACAAAAATGGCATATCATTCTAATCATATGCGGATGCAATGCACAACCAATGTGTCAAGCTGGGCCAGAGAGATTATCAGGTCTCACTGGCAAAACATGCTGGATTAGGAATTTAATTTCTGTGACATTCTTTTGTCATTGTGTCATTTTGCCATTGTGTATTGTTGTAACCTGTAGTCCATCCGCTTATTTTGCAACTGTTGTACCCCCCCCCCCCCCCCCCCCCACCCACATAACTTAAATGATCATTCACAGGTTATTTCCAGTGGCCTGCATGTAAAACACTGTTGTTTCTACTACAAACAAGTTATTAACCCTTTACCCAACAAATTGACCACATCTGCCTGCGTAATATGGAAATTCAGCAGTTGAAAACATTCAAAAAGTTTCATCAAAACCATATCATTTGACTCCTCATTGGAATGATCTCGGCGAGCTCGTTCCAACGAGGGGGTCACATGATATGGTTTTGTTAAAATGTTTTGAACAATTTGAAAAAAATGATATTTAAATTAATAAATTTTGATATTGTCTGCATTGGGTAAAGGGTTAATTGAAAATAAAATTTCTTTTCATTTTTGGAGTTCACTTTAAAAAATATTTCCACAACCCAAAACAAGTATTCCCATTAGTTCCTTGTATCCTGCATCCTATGTGATATGTAACCAATTAACCCTGTGAATTTTTACAACTTTAGTCAGTATTTATTTATTTGTGTTTAAGGTCACATATTTCTGCACAATGGCTAACCATGACCGTGACAGTTTTACGGGAGGAGGAAGCCGGATTACCCAGAGAGAACCACCGAGCCACGGCGAGCAACTGTCAGCTCCCCAACATATAAACTCCACACAAGCAGGGTTAGAGTTAAAACTAGAAGTCCTGTCGTGAAATGCGCACAAATAGCACGTTAATATGCGCGTTAATGTGCGCGTTATGGCCCAAGTAAAGCTATGAAATTCTGTACATATCAGGGACCAGCCGTGAGGGCGACTAGGGCGATTATGTCGCCCTTCTAAGCCCAAAGTCGCCTGGAAAAATAGTAGGGGCGATTACAAGTCGCCCTCTAAAAATTGGCCAAAAAATGAGGAAAGGCTGAACTGAGTGATGCGAGGTTTACAATTACATGAAAACGATTATTTTCAAAAACGTCCATTTATTTGAAATCATACGACAATCAGTTATCTATTGTCGGTTTTGGCAGATTTTTTTTTATTTTTGTTTTGTTGCGTTTCAGTCGGAGCTTCAATTGTCGAAACGAAAATAGGTGACTTACGCGACTCAACAAAATAACCCAGTTTGAAAGTAGGTTACGTCGCTTAGGATGCCGAAAATGTATACACAATGGACGTATTTTATAACACAGTATTTTCCTTTCATTTTGCTGATGACTGTTAACGGTTGGACTGTCTATTCCCAGAAAAACACGAATGGAATTGAAACACATGAAAAAAAAGCTTTGGTGATGACAAGAGAAGCTTTGTACAGGACACAAGTGTGCATGTGGACGATCTTGAAAAAGGGTCCTCCTAAACACTGGAATGACACGAAATGACACGGTATGACACCGGAATGCCTTAAAAATGAGCGAAATGACATTTCTTTTACAAAATACTCGACCCCAGAATGTATTTTGTTTATTAACTAACAAAGTACCTCCCAAACAACCTTCTTACATCTGGTCCTGTTCACAATTTCAGACTTAGGAAATTATTAGTTCAGTAGACTTTCTTCTTTTTAGGACCAGCCTCCATCAACTGGTTGTTAATTCTGCTGGTTTGGTTTCCCGGGGTGCGCACGGATTTGCCCTCGTGGAGGGTTTATAGATTTTGTTTCATAGTTATTTTCAAATGGCAGTCAGTAGTGAGGGTGGTTTGCAATTTCTGAGACTGTAGGGGGTTGGTGTTTATAGTATGATGGTAACTCTTAGATTGTTTTATCATTTGTCGGTTATATCTATATACTTTATAGTTATGTTTAGTGGGGCAGTATAGCGGAGATAATGCTCCACTGACTGCTCCAATTATGCTGTTTTTAAATAAAAGAAATGTTTTGCGACTTTTTACAAATTCCCTGTCTATATGCACATATGTATATCTATTTTTTTTAGGCTTTTGGTTGGGAAGGGCTGCAGTTTTCACCCGGGTAATCCTCCGGAAAGTCTCCACTACTGTTTCCTGTTTCGTCCTTATTTGAGTTAGTTTCTAGTGCTTCTTTGAATTTATTATAATTTTCTAAGGTGACAGTTTTTTGTGGAAGATTGTTCCAGTCCTGTATTGTGAGTGGAAAGAAGGACCATTTACGTACATCAATGCGAGACTCAAGCACACAAAAAGCGTTGTGATGGGAATGGCGAATGGTACGATGTGGCTTGTTTAGTCTAGATTTATGATCAATTGCTACTGTATTGTGTACAATTTTATGAAGCATTTGAAGTCTAGCATTTTTACGTCTTTCTTCAAGTGTTTTCCAGTTTAGGCTAGCTATCATGTCTGAGACACTTGATCTGTTGTGATGTCGGTTTGTCACATATCTTGCTGCACGCCTTTGAGTTTTTTCAATTTTATTTATCACATTTTTTGTGTGTGGGTCCCACACTGTACTAGCATATTCGACCAATGGTCTAACTAGGGCTTTATATGCTTGTTCTTTGATTTTAAGAGAGGCAATGTTTAAATTCCTCCTAAGGAAGCCAATGGTTTTATTGGCTTTATTGTAGATATTATTTATATGTATGTCCCAGTTTAGATAAGATTTTATTGTTAGGCCGAGGTATTTGATGGTGTCCATATGGCTGAGTATATGATTGTGTAGTGTATATGTTTTTATTTGCTTGTGTTTCTTGTTTGTTACTGAGAGGGTGTTACACTTGTCAGGGTGGAATTGCATCAGCCACTTTGTTTCCTATCTCCCCATTTCTTGCAGGTCATTTTCGAGCTGTATTTTTGAAGATGGTTTGTTTATGATGGTATATGCAAGTGTGTCATCTGCAAAGAGGCGGACTGTTGATTTTATTTTGTCCGGAAGGTCGTTTATGTAGTACAGGAAGAGACATGGTCCATGGACTGACCCTTGTGGAACACCTGACTCTACTGGTATGGGGTCAGAAGTTTGCCCTTGCACAACAACGGATTGTGTTCTATTACTCAGCCAGTTTTGGATCCAATCACAGATCTTTTCGTGGATCCCGTAATATCTGAGTTTGTGTATAAGCAGACTGTGATTTACTTTGTCAAATGCTTTAGCAAAGTCCATAATGATGACTCCAGTTTGAACTTTGTTTTTTATGTTTTCTGTAAGATCATCAACAAAATCGAGTAGTTGAATTTCACAGGATCTGGATTTTCTAAAGCCATGTTGAAGGCGGAAAAAGATATTATTTGTTTCGCCATGTTTCATGAGGGCACTTGTAATTATATGTTCAAAGATTTTACAACAGATACATGTCAATGATATTGGTCTATAGTTTCCCGGTGATGAGCGTGAGCCTTTTTTAAAGACAGGCGTAACTAGAGCCCTTTTCCAGTCTGATGGTACATTGCCCGTTTCAAGGCTTTTCTGGAAGATCATGTTGAGGATGGGGGCTATTTCAAGAGAAAGTGTTTTTAGGATGATTGGTGGAATATTGTCTGGCCCTGGGGCTTTGTGTGGTTTTTGTTGGTTAAGTAGCTTTTGGATCCCGGGAGTAGTTATGTTTAGCAATGGCATGGTTGGATAGTTTGCAGGTTGTGACATATAGTCTGATGTTTCGAACTGCTCCTTTGATATTGTAATATTTGCAGAGAATGCAGAGTGGAATTGGTCATTTAGGATGTTTGCTTTATCTTGTGGATTTTCAAGTAGGATTCCATTTACTTTAAGAGACGAGACTCCTGTGTAATCTTTTTTCTTATGTTTAATAAAGGTTCAGAAGCGTTTGTTCTTCTGGGGCTTTTCACATATGTTGTCATTTTTTTGTTTGCTCCGAGTATTATCTGTGTTCTGACTTTCTGAATCATTAAATAAGTTTTCAACATAGTTCCAGTATGCTTGTCTCATGCGTTTTTGGACCAGCCTTTTTATGTTTTTATAATCTAGTTGTGATTTTTCGTCTGCGTTTTTCTTCTTTATTTTATACAGGCGTTCCTGTTTTTTTAGTAGGTGTTTGAGTTCGAGGTTGACCCATGGTAGTTTAGTCTTTTTATTGAGGGTTTTGTGCGGGATGTACTTGGAAATGCCATCGGTAATGGTGTGATGGAATGCTTCCCACATTTTATTCGGGTTTCTTTCTTGATCGATTAGGTCGGTGTGTAGAGATAGCAAATCATCTTGAAATGAACCCCAGTCTGCTTTTTTGTACTGTGGTATTTTGCGAGGTGGTTGATCCAAACTGGCTGGGATAATGTTGCATTCTGCGAAGACAATGTCATTGTCAGACAGGCCAGGGATTACATTAAGTTTTGTTACTATATTTGGTTCATTTGTGAGTAGGAGGTCTAGGGTGTTTTGTTTCCTTGTTGGTTCCGTAACAAGTTGGTTTAGGCTGAGGTCTTGTATCAAATCAAGAAAGTCAAGATGTAGATTTGACTTTCTTGATTTGAAAGGCAACCACAGGAGGGTGCTGGGGGATTGACACGAGGAAGAGGGGAGGGGTCATGAAGGAGAGGGTAGCAGTGGGAGGATTTTCAGTCAATAATTACACATTGAAAATATGAAGGGGCGGTGGGGGCGGTACATGAATATTCTTAATTTTCCCCACTTGCCTATGAAGTATCCCTACATGACTCTGCAGTCTCCCTATTTTTTCTGGAGGGAGACTTGAGGTCTCCCTAAAATTCCCCCCTAGGCTGGTCCCTGGTACATATGTTTGTTTGTTTGTTGGTGATTAACGTCACATATTTATGCACCATGGCTAATCGTGACACAACATGGAGATGAAGTCAAGTTTAGTCAATCGTTGATCAACATGTTGCCCATTTTAGAGGACTTTCACCCCAAGCATTGGTGACTGGGTCCTATTTTACTAGTAAAGCGGAACTGGTTTACCACAGTAAACAAGTGCTGCTTACTTCCCGGGGTTCCCATGGGGACCCTGGTACATATAGCCTATGCACAAGCATTGTTTCAGCCAATGGACCTCCGGGTAACCCGGAGGTCCATTGGCAGAAACATTGCATGTGTTTGCATTGAGTAACCAGGCGAAACTGCCATGCTTTGGGTGCCATTCGATATGGCAATTGCACGCAATTCCAACGTGCAATTAAGCCTAAATAAGCGCACTATTCGTGACAGGACTTCTAGTTTTAACTGTAGCATTGGTTGAAGACAGGTGCACCATCGACGTGCAGTACGCCTTAGTACACAACGTCACCGTGCCCCCATGTGGGCAATGGGGGCGAAGTGTCTTGCCCAAGGACACAACGCAGTTGCCGCAGGTGGGATTCGAACTTGCAGCCTGCACCTCTACCATCTGAGCCACCGCGCCCCCTAACTTTAGGCAGTATATATTCAATTATTTTCATGTGTGATGTAGCATTACCAATTTTTTTATAACCATAAAGTGTGACTAACCCTGTGCATTGTACAGGGTTAGTCACATTTCTAGTCATAAAAAATTTCATTATTAACCGAGTAGTTCCCCCCCCCCCCCCCCTTCCCCATGCACTGTATTGACTTCGTGTAAAACTCATCTATCAACTCTTTACCCAACATAATGGAAAATACCAAGCCAGTACTATTATCAAAAAGCATTCAAACTCAACTTAATACCCATCAGTGGAGTGGATTGTGTTTTTTTAGGGAATTCTAAAAATGAAAACATATTTTATTTTCAATTAATGGGGGCGCGGTGGCTCAGTTGGTAGAGGTACAGGCTGCAAGCTGAGAGGTCCTCGGTTCGAATCCCACCTGCGGCAACCACGTTGTGTCCTTGGGCAAGACACTTCACCCCAATTGCCTACATGGGGGCACGATGACGCTGTGTACTGAGGCATACTGCACGTCGATGGTGCGCATGTCTTCAACCAATCTAACCCTGCCTGTGCTGAGGTGCAGAGTTCAGAGTTACGATGTTGGTGAGCTGACAGCTGCTTGTCGTTGATCGGTGGTTCTCTCCGGGTACTCCGGCTTCCTCCACCCGTAAAACTGTCACGGTCACGATTAGCCATTGTGCATAAGTATGTGACCTTAAAACACCAATAAATAAATAAATAATTTTCAATTAATACAGTAGAATCCTCTTTATTGAATATCCATTTTGCCAGTGAAAATTATTCAATTAACCGGAGTATACAATTAACAGGGATTTGGTCAGTTTCGTGTGTTCTGGGGGTAAACTGAGCATTTATTCTATTATATCTGTTTGACAGAGCTCATAGATCTCTGTCAAACAAGACATAATAGAATAAATGCCTGTATTGGATGTAGTGAGGCCAAAAGAGGTTGATAAATAAGGGGAATTTGGTTAGTGTCACAGTAATTTTTTTCGACATATTACAACAATTTATATACAATTAACAGGAGTTTACTCTACAACCCATATGTAATTAACAGATCAAATTTGTACTAAAGGTATGGTAAATGGTTTTGCATTTGAAAATTATATTCAATTAACAGGAATATACAATTAAGAGATATCCATTTAAGTGAGCTCCACTGTAGCTTGTTTACAATGTATTTACTATACAGCAGTTCCATGTCAGGCAAATAATACAAAATTTTATTACCATTATAAAGTAGAATATGACTCTGGCACAGTTTACATGCAACAGAACTTCTAGCAAAAATATTTGTCTAAAATCGAGAAATGCAGGGTAATGAAAAAAAAAAAACCACGACTGAATGCCTTACTGCTTTTTAGGCCAGGTGAAGGAAATGACCGTTCACCCAGTTTGTTCAGGACTGCGGATTGGATGTTTTCTTTATATAATGTGGCTCTGCTCATTCACCAAAACCTTGATGCTTGTCTAACAAGGTAGTCTGACTTCGATATTCCTCACTAGATCAGGGGCAGAATTTTCGGAGAATCAGTGGAACAGAATGAGTGGCATGTCATTTCGATTCTCAAACAAGCCAAGACCAATACCAGGTCTGGACCTGCATCGCTGCATGCAATTGAATCGGCAAACAGGAAGTGGTTGCATGGCAGATCTGAAAATTGCATACACGATACAACTGATCATTATCAGGCTCCAGATGAAATATAAAATCAATCCCTTGCACAGAAGCCGAGAAAAGTTTGACGGAAAATTTCAATGTCAGTGGGTACAGTAAAATTTCAAAGTATCGGCAAACTGGAAGTGGCTGCACGGCAGATCTGAAAATTGCTTACACGATACAACTCATCATTATGAAGCAGCAGACCAAATATAAAATCATTCCCTTTCATAGAAGCCAAGAAAACGTTGACGGAAAAAGTGTTTCGGATGGACTGATGGACGGAAAGACGGACGGACGGACTGACGGATGGAGTCGAGCGGTTACTAGACCTGCTCTGCCGCTGGCGATGCAGGTAAAAATTGTCAAAATTCTGCCCCTGCTGATTTTCTAATTATAACAGGCATAAAATGAACATTTTGTATTATCAAATTTCAGCTCAATTTACTTCATACTCATAATAATTCACACAGTTGAACCCTGTTAATTGAATAGCCACTTTGCCAATGAAAAGTATTCAATTAACAGAAGTATTCAATTAACAGAGATTGTGTCACTTCTCTGTATTCTAGAGATAAACTTAGCATTTATTCTATTATATCATGTTTGACAGAGCTCCATGAATGCCTGTACCGGATGTACTGAGGCCAAATAGATCTATAAACAAAGGAAAACTGGTGACAGTTAGGGTAATTTCTCGACAGATCACAAGATTTTTTATTCAATTAAGAGGAGTTTCCTCTATAACCTATATTCAATTAACAGGTCAAATTTGTACTGGAGGTATAGTAAATGGTTTTGCATTGGGAAATTATATTCTATTAACAGGGTTATTCAGTTAAGAGATATCCAATTAAGTGGGATCCAAAGTACTATGTTCTTAAAAGTTAAAAAATTTATAGTAATTTATATATTTTTTATACTTACCAATGACCCAGACTTAGCTGGTGCTAACTCTAACAAAACCAGGGCCAAACACAAATTTTGCCCCCCAATCCCCAAAATTTGCATCCAAAACAAAAAGAAATCATGTCCTAAAGGACCTCCATACTACGCCTCTACTGCGCATGCGCAGTGACGCAGACGTCCCGAAATTGGCGCCAATTATCATTCTTACTGGCAGTGCCTGGTCAGCGCTATGTACTCAGCGGGGAGGCAAGAGTTCTCAACTCCAGGGAGGGCCATCCCCGTCTGGGTCATTGGTAAGTATAAAAAATATATAAATTACTATAAATTTTTTAACATTTTTATACTGTACCAATGACCCAGACTTAGCTGAATAGTAAACAGGCTGGAGGGCCTAGGACATAGAGGAAAATCCAATAAGCTCAACTATATAGTAAAGAGGTAACCCCTTAAGGAGAAAAGGAGTATTAGGCTTTACATGTATCTTTCTTATTTAATATTAAATTAGAAAGATACACTACCCTTAATAATTGAGCACAATAACATTCATGTTCTCTATTAACATCCAGTATAACCCTTATACTAATTATTTTTAAAGCAAGCCAATAAATAAAGTAGTCCAGAGAATTGAGACTCTTTATAGTCATTTAAAAGTGTCCGAGTATTGTATATTAAAGCCCGTTTGACACTTGACATATACAAATGCTTCACACCGAGCTACACTTTAAAAATAAGACATGAATGAATTTTAACATTAATATTACACTTTAAAACCATCCCGGAAGAGACTCAGAAATACTGACTTGGAGGAGGCATTCCCTTGCTTTTCACTATAAAGCAGGTGACCTAAGGGAACACCCGCCCCCCCCCCCCCCCCTTCCCCTTGCCCTGGGTCAAATAGCCCAGAGCGAAGAGGGCAGCCAGACGGAGTCACTGCCGGAACAGAAAGCCTGCATAACTATAGTTGCAACTGTTTAGTGGACGACATTCTGAGCAACAGATAACGGACCTGAACAATGCAGGTCTCCAGAAATGGACTCAATATTTCTGAGATAAAAATTTGTAAATGTGGATGGCTGAGACCAATAAGCAGCCTTCATTAAATCTGTAATAGCAACACTATTAGCATAAGCCCAGGAAGTAGAAATAGCTCTTACTTCATGAGCAGAAATCTTAAGCACAGACTGCTGAGAAGAAGATAAATCTTCATAAGCAGTACGGATAGTTAATTGAATCCATCTAGCAATAGAATGGACTGAAATGTCCTTTCTATTAGGCATCAAAGACAGAAAGAAACGTTTCCGTCCCTTTCTGATAAACTGAGATCTCTGTTTATAGATACGTAATGCTCTAACAGGACAGAATAAAGGCCTACGCCCGTCTGAAGACGGAAGAGCCTTAATAACAATAGGTTCCGGATATTTATTAGGAGCCTGATTCTTAGCTAAAAAACCCACATTAGTAGTGAAGGTGATAGTGTTCCCAACACTACGATAATGAGAATCATCCACCGATAGTGCATGAAGCTCACTGACTCTTCTAGCAGAAGAGAAAGCTAAGAGAAAAGCTGTCTTATAAGATAAGAATTTGAAATCTACTGTCCCAAGAGGTTCAAATGGCTTTTCCTTCAATTTAAGAAGAACCAAAGCTAAATTCCACTTAGGAATTAATCTAAGAGTTCTGGGTCTATTTATCGAAAAGTTTCTAACCAACTTAGATAAAGAGACATTAGATCCAATTTGTAAACTATCATGATGTGCATAGGTATCAGATAACATAGATCTATAACCCTTTATAGTAACAGGCTGCAGTTTGATTTTGTCAAACAAGTATACTAGAAAGTTTGCAATGTCTGGTATAGAGGGATCGAATATATCTACAGAATGATCCCTACACCAACGACGAAAAACCTTCCACTTAGCCGCATAGTTTAGCGAAGAGGAGGTCCTCCTACAGTTAGAAATCGCGTCCACTGCTCGTCCTGTAAAGTGCTTGCCATGCAAGAAGGACCGCACAACGGAAAAACGTGAAGGTTGAGACCTTGCGGGTTGTGATGGAGTTGGCGCGATTTCCCCTGCGAAAGAAGATCCTCCCGTGGAGGAAGCTTCCGCGGTAGGTCCCACAACAGACACCTGAGTAGATTTATCCACGGTCTCTGTGGCGACAGAGATGCTACCAACAGAATCTTGCATTGAGATTGTTTTATCTTTAGCAATACTTGTTGAATTAACGGCGCTGGAGGATACGCATATCCTATCATTCCGTCCCAAGGGATCGACAGAGCGTCTACTGCAAATGCTCTTGGATCCGGACACGGAGACACATACGTCTGCAACTGATTGTTGAGATGTGTCGCAAATAAGTCTATCATTGGCCGTTCCCATTGGTAGCAAATCTGATTGAATACTTGTTTGTTGAGAGTCCACTCCGACGGCAACAAGCGACCCTTTCGTGAAAGGGAGTCTGCTAGCACATTCAGACGACCCGGTATGTGACGGACCGAAAGAAGAACGTGATGTTCTAGCGCAAACAGAAGGATTCTTTCCGTTAGATTGAACAACCGAACTGAATGAGTGCCTCCCTGATTCCGTATAGACGCCACTACTGTCGTATTGTCGGATAGGATTTGGACATGAGCATCGTAAATAATGTCCATCCAGTGACGTAACGCAAGCCAAATTGACATCATTTCCTTGATGTTTATGTGCTTGCACAGGAATTGCGGATCCCAAAGACCCTGGCATCTCGAATCCGTTGGGATTAATGATGCACCCCAACCTGTTTGACTGGCATCCGTCATAACGGTAAAACTCGGATCCGGCAACTGCAGTGGAACTCCCTGAGTTAACCACTGAATGTTTGCCCAAGTCTGAATCTCTTGTTTCACTTGATCTGACAAGAGAACGTCTACATCGAGCGAATGAATTTTCACACTCCAATTCTGAGTCAAGAAAAATTTGAAGAGGACGTGTGCGTAACCGCCCCATCGGAATGAGATCCGCGGCGGTTCCGCACAGACCTATCAGTCTCATAAATTCTCTCGCCGTGACTTTGTCTGCGTGCAGACAATAGCGAGCGTAACAACTGACTAATTTCGTTCTGGTTAACGGCAGACGAACGAGATTGTTGTGCGTCTCGAAGCTCATTCCCAGATGAGTGAATGACTTGGACGGCACCAGATCCGACTTCTCCTCGTTTACTATAAAACCGAGACGTCGGAGCAATAGAAGAAGATTCTGAACATCGTTCTGAAGCGTTAACTCATTGCCGTACCTCTGAAGAATGTCGTCCAGGTAGGCCGACGTTACCGCAGACGAATGAGCTCGGAAGTAGATCATTACCGAGTTCATTACCCGAGTGAAAGCCCAGGGTGCTAGATTCAATCCGAAGCACACCGCCCGGAATTGATACACCACTCCTAGGACTGCGAAGCGTAGATACTTTCGGAATGTCGGATGTACCATGACGTGAAAGTACGCATCTTTGAGATCTATGCTCGTTGCATAATCGTTCACCCGAATACTCGCTCTGACCGATCGAATCGTCTCCATATAAAACTTCGGAGCGACGATCAGCTTGTTTATCCAGCTCAAATCTATGACTGGATGGAACGAGCCGTCTGGTTTCGGAACCAGAAACAGATGGCTGTAGAATCCTGGAGATTCCTGGTTTTCTACGACCTCTACCGCGTTCTTCATTAAAAGAGACTGCACCTCTGATAACAGAGCGTCTCTTTTCTGCGGATTTGACGGAAGATGAGTCCACTTTGGACTTCGAGTTAATGGAGGCTTTCGTTTGAAGGATATCTTTAGACCTTCCGAAGTCACTCCTCTCACCCAAGGGTCGTCCGTAATCGACGCCCATTCTTGTGAAAAGCTCGACAACCTTCCGCCAACCGGAACGCGATAGAGGTTTAAGCCATCACCTCCTGGACCTGCGAGGCCTGCGGTAGGAGAAACCACGTCTTCCACGGCCCGCACCTCGCCCCGTCGACCTCGGGGCGTCCGACCGATTGTCCCGGCCTGAAGGACGTCCCGAACGAGAGTCGCTATCCTGACGGTCTCTCGAATAAGACCAAGAGGACGCACCGGAACCTCTATAGGAACCTCTCTTGGGCGCATTAGACCCAGAAGTGCCTGTCTTATTCGTGTCTGCTGTATCCGACTTCTTAGGAGCAGATTTGAACAACAGAGAATCCTTAGCTTTCTTTTTAATTTTATCATAAATAGCGGAAAGCTTGCTGTCAAAGAGAAGTTCTCCTGAGACCGAAGCGACTCTAAGAGAGTTCTTCACCTTAGAATCCACTAGTGTGGATGTAGCTAGGGCTGCGTCACGTCTAACCAACTCCAGATTTGCCACTGAAAGGGCGGAGTTACACGTGGAATAAGCTACTGCCCTTGAAAGAAGTCTTAAAGAGGATTGTATATCCTGAAACTCTTTCCCCTGAAGGCGCAGTGATAACGCCTTAGTAAGGTGATCTGCGTAAGATAAGGCATCTAAATTGGCTCTGTTAGACGCAATAGCTGTTTCCAACACCGCGGTTGGAATAGAAGCTGACGACGGTAATGATAGCTCTAAGTCTTCCGCCTCGTCGTCCATACGCAGAGGAACTCTCGGTATACCCTGTCCTGCCGTATCGAATTTATTCCTTGCATAAATGAAAGGCAGGTTGAGAGTATTAGCGGACAAGAAACCTGCTTTCCCCGTCCTGGAAGCAAGTTTAAATATAGCGTCGTTCAATAATTCAAATGTTCTTGCAACATTATTGGACTGCGACGGAAACTCGGGAGCGATGTCCAATAACGCTATAATTCTCTTGTCCGGAACCGCAGCAGTCTGGCCCGACGGAACAACTTGAGGGAGAAAGTGCCGAATGAAGTCCACGGCAGCTTTATGTTGTTCCGAAAGGGATAGCTCCAAGTCATCCGTATCCCTTTCACCATCCGGTCGGACCTCATGATGTTCCCGGTCGTCCGCCCCCGATGCTTCGGCGGAGCGTACCGACCTAGCGCCGTCGGATAATTCTCGATCCGACACTGTTTCTGTCGGCTGCTGGGATGCTGCGATAAGCTGTGCTATCTGCACAAGAATGTCCGGCGTCGAGACCTGCGGAGGCGCAGTCTTTCGCTGCTTCGCCGAGGGCAGCTCCGCATCAGATGGCTCCCGCATACTTTTCCTATGCGAACGTCCGGAGTCCATCGGTCTCGAATCCCTGGCTGCCGGATGGTGTGACCTGGTCGCCGAAGAATCCTTGATCGGCGAAGCTGGTAATATATCGGCGGTCACGCAGCCAAGGTGCGGTCGTGTGCGCTGACGAGAAGAGGAAGCCTTAACAGTCTCTGCGGACTGCTTATACAACGGAGCGTCCCGAGCGACGGACGTATGCTCCGCTAAAGACACATTTTGTACCACAACATCTGGTCCCAGATGTTGTTGTACGAGAGAGGGGCCTCTCTCGCTCGTGGCCCGGCTGGACCTGGACGAGCTAGGAACCGGACTCAAAGGCTTCCTCCATTCTCGCTTACTATCCGCCGTCACTGGGTGTGCATCTATTATGTTTATAGTGCTCGCATCACCCAAAACTTCCTCTTGGACCACATCGGACGAACCCGGCTGCCGAACCATTCGGTGAATGGACGCTACACCGGGCGAGCTAGCGGACGACATTTGTCTAATCTCCATGAGCACTTTTGCCGCTAGCTCTGAATTCATTTGTGACGACAGACGCACACTTGAAGAAGATAACATGGAAACATCACCCTGTTCTGGTTCCTCTGAAATAGAAACTGAGAGAGTAGAGTGACCTTGCGGAGAAAGAGCCGGCATCGCCCTTTCTCCAGAAACAACATATCGTGACACACGTTTCCAATGTTTCTCATCCCAATATTCACATATAGGACAGGGATTAATGCGAGAACACTGACTACAATTAATACAATGATCATGAAAGTCAGAGGAAGATTTCTTCCTATTACAATTTGAACAACGTCCCTTCATTGTGAAAGAACAACAATAAGTCCTAGTTACTCGCAAAAACCCCTGACACAAAGATACATAATAACATGATCCATTAATAAATGAAAAAACAATTGCAAATCAAAATAATTTTGAAAAAATATTTTTTCAGCGAAGCCCAAGTTGCTGAAAAGTAACATTGAGCCCCGATGGATCCGATGGCAAAGTGTGGTCAAAAATTTTAAATTTATATTAAATAATTAATGAGACACTTACGGATAATATAAATGTATCTTATAGTGAGATAAACTACAGCAAAGGCAAACAGCCCCCCTCAAAAAAGGCTGTTGCCAATGTAAACAAACAGTGTAAAAACACCAGAAAACATGACTCCAGGCACTGAAAAAACTGGCCCGGAATCAGTCATCAAATTACACTCTATCTGATGCAAAACAGAGACTCCCAGGGGAGAATCTGCAGAACATCAGATGGAAGATGCAGAACACAAACGTTATACACCCATGGGTGAAAACGTAACTATGGGGAAAATAACAGAAAAAATTCTGTAACCAAGCAACTCTCCCAGGAAATTTTAGAAATGAAATTTCTCAAAAATATGCCAAAAGCATGGGAGAATTGCAAGGGGGGACTTTAGAAGGCTAGGGGAGAGAAAACACTGAATAAGCAGTGCAACATTTAGCAAGAATGACAACAAGAGGCCCATGCCTCGAAAATAGGCAACTTAACATAATTTCATCAAAAATTTTTAAGTACAGCCCTAATTATTTTTTGTCACTTCTTTTGCCTCTCCTCCTTCTATCCTCCTTAGAATCACATTTTCTCCAAAAATTACGTGTCTGGCATCCTTTAAACTGAGATTTACAAGCACAAAGATCAGTGATGTTGACTGATGAAGGGCCAAACAGAGAATGATAATTGGCGCCAATTTCGGGTCGTCTGCGTCACTGCGCATGCGCAGTAGAGGCATAGTATGGAGGTCCTTTAGGACATGATTTCTTTTTGTTTTGGATGCAAATTTTGGGGATTGGGGGGCAAAATTTGTGTTTGGCCCTGGTTTTGTTAGAGTTAGCACCAGCTAAGTCTGAGTCATTGGTACAGTATAAAAATATCACACTGTAGAGTGTTGAAGGTGTTAAGCAGATAAAGAATTGTTATTGACAATTAATATAAAAGGTCAAAACTCTGGAAAAACAGCAAATATCACAAGTTCCTCTACATATGCCCATCGACACTTCATATCCATACTTCACACCATCTATCATAAATGAAAGTGTCAATGACACTGTAGCTCAACTTGTCAAGACAAAGACATGTACATGCATAGTATGTGACACAGCAATGAAAAACATCTAGGTAATGACCTGATAACAAAGGTACATATAAAGTATTGTAACGGTCTGTACATAAATACTGACCGTTGCCTGTAACAAATGTATAGGTAAAGTATTGTAAAGGTGGGTGACAGTCAGATGCTGAACTAGAAAAAATCTTTGAGTCCCAGAGTGGGTCTGACTGAACCCCAAAATATTTGTTCTCATAGCACAGTGATAACAAAGGCACCCCAAAACACACTCGTTCCTGTCCCAAGGTGAAAACAAAAGTACTCAAGAAGTTTTGTGAAGATCAGTTCATAAATATGAGCTGTATAGAACTTGTGACAAAAAACTGATTGGACCTAATTTCGGTACAAAATGGCCACTGGCAGCCATCTTGAATTTTGGACCGTACCCAGAAACACTCATTCTCATCCCAAGGAGATAACAAAGGTACCCAAGAAGTTTTGTGAAGATCGGTTCATAAATACAGCCTCTACCCTGAGCCGTATTGACATGTGTGCTTACATTGTGTAAGTAGCACTGAATAAATCAAAGTTCATCTAATTTGCATAATTTCTGCACGAAAAAAAACCCCTTACAATATGTGATGTATTCCATGTTACTAAACATTCATACAAAAATTCATTAAAGTCAGAACTTTCATACAGAAGTTCTATACAAAAGACTGATTGCACTAATTTTGGTACAAAATGGCTGCTGGTGGCCATCTTGAATTTTGGACCACACCCAAAAACACTCGCTCTCATCCCACGGTGATAACAAAGGTACCCAAGAAGTTTCGTAAAGATTGGTTCAAAAATATGGCCTCTAGTCTGAGCTGTATAGAAGTTGTGTACAAAAAACTGATTAGACCTAATTTCAGTACAAAATGGCCACTAGCAGCCATCTTGAATTTTAGACCGCACCCAGAAACACTCGTTCTCGTCCCAAGGTGATAACAAAGGTACCCAAGACATTTCGTGAAGATCAGTTCATAAATACAGACTCTAGTCTGAGCCGTATTGACATGTGTACTTACTGTGTGTAAGTCGCACTGAAAAAATCAAAGTTCATCTAATTTGCATAATTTCTGCACGAGAAAAAAACCCGTATTATATGTGATGCATCCCATGGTACTAAACATTCACACAAAAAAATTATTCAAATCAGGGCTTTCATATGGAAGTTCTGTGCAAAAATCTGATTGCACCTAATTTTGTACAAAATGGCTGCCATCGGCCATTGTGAATTTCGGACCAGACCCCAAAACACTCGTTCTCGTCCCACGGTGATACCAAAGGTACCCAAGAAGTTTCGTAAAGATCGGTTCATAAATACGGCCTCTAGCCCGAGCCGTATTGGCATTTGCACTTACAGTGCTGAAAGTAACCCCAAAAAACATCAAAATTAGTCTAATTTGCACAATTTACGTACGAGAAAAAAACCCGTATTATATGTGATGTATCCCATGGTACTAAACATTCATACAAAAAATTATTCAAATCAGAGCTTTCATATGGAAGTTCTGTACAAAAAACAGATTTCTGCATCGTCGGTACAAAATGGCAGCTGGCAGCCATCTTGAATTTCGGACCTCACCCAAAAACATTCGTTCTCGTTCCACGGTCATAACAAAGGTACCCAAGAAGTTTCGTAAAGATCGGTTCATAAATACGGCCTCTAGCCCGAGCCATAGCAGCTTGGCACTTACAGCTCTGAAAGTAACACTAAATAAATCAAAGTCAGTCTAATTTGCATAATTTACACACGAGAAAAAAACCCGTATTATATGTGATGTATCCCATGGTACTAAACATTTATACAAAACTTTATTCAAATCAGAACTTTCATACAGAAGTTCTGTACAAAAAACTGATTTTTGCATCATCGGTACAAAATGGCCACTGGCAGCCATCTTGAATTTCGGACCACACCTAAAAACACTCGTTCCCGTCCCAGGGTCATAACAAAGGTACACAAGAAGTTTCGTAAAGATCGGTTCATAAATACGACCTCTAGCCCGAGCCATAGCCAATTGTTGACGTACGGACAGACGGACAGACGGCCAGACGGACGACGGGCCATGACAATAGCTCAAATTTGACTTCGTCAAAGTTGAGCTAAAAATCAACATAAATGTAGGAGTTAAGAGAATAAAGATCTGTGATGGGCATTTAATGATAAAAAGGACTGTAACCCTGGAAAAAAAAAACTGAAGAAAAACTCGTTCCAATGAGGGGTCACAACCTATGTTTTTGCGACAAAAAATGAAAAACATTTTATTATTCAAGAATTTTTTTTGCAAGTGTCATCTGCTTTTCATGTTAGGTAAAGGGTTAATACCGGTCTTTTTATCATTTCAAAGGTAAGTGGTGTTGGTGGTTATAGTTATTGTTTTGACCAACAACTCAGGAAGCAACTCACTGCTAAGTACTGCAACGGACAGACAGATGGATGTATACCCACCATTCTCTTTGAGAGTGGGAGTATAATAATGTGTTGTATCACTTTTCTGCTTTCTCTGCTTTACAACATCAGCCTTGTTGTTTCCATCTTAACATTACTTCCACCACAATAAGTATTAACAACTTTGGCAAGATTGCTGTTTTTTGTGGAAGAAATTTTGAGACATAAATTGGTATGCCATTCTAATCATACGTGGATGCAATGTGCAACCAATGGGTCGAGCTAGTCTAAAGAGATTGTCAGATCTGAAAGGCAAAACATGATGTTCATTCGCATATTTCACAATTGGAAAACCCCCACATAATATAAACAATCTGTCGCAGGTTATTTCCAGGCCAGGCCTGTGTAAGATGATTACCTGAGAACTGTTATATTACTTCCTTCTTTCTTTCCTTGCTTTAAAAAGTTCTCCTCTAAATCCATGTCTTTAAACTTGGGCCTTGATTGTCCAGAAACTTCTTTTAATGCAAGAGTGAAACTTTCTCTGTCTTGTTTATCTCTGAAAATATATTCAGTTATCTATCACCACAAAAGTTTTTAATTGTAAGTTTCCAAGTGCTGGGTTCACTTGGTGGAATATTACTACAGTGGAATCCACTTAACCCCTAAGTCCCCATACAGCCACAAACTGACACTTTTTTTTGCTGCACAACAGGCAGCCAACAATGATTTAGAAACATTATCAAGTCAACTGCAGCCGAGTACATGTGTATACGATAATTATATACAGTACGTGGAGAGTGTATTATCACCAAATCACTCGCAGAGTGGAGATTCCACCCAAGCAATAATTGCAAATTTGTTGCAAAGCATAACCAGCACAAGCAAAGTTTCAGCCAATGGACCTCCGGGTTAAACCCTGAGGTCCATTGGCTGAATCATTGCTTGTGTTTTTTGTCAATATGTACAGAATTTGAAAGTTATAGCTTGGGTGATAACCCCACTCTGCGGGTGATTAGTTACAATCCACTCTCCACGTACTGTACATAAAATTCATCTGAGGCTGAGAGGGTTAAATAAATAGCCACTTTCTGAGTGAAAAATATTCAACCAATAAGAGTATTCAAGCAAAAGGAATTTGGTCATTTTTCTACATTATGGCAATAAGGCCACACAAAGTAGATCTTCTGTTTCTCAGGCCATTATTTGTGAAATTGCATGCGGGCGAGCGTTTTTTTATTTTATTTTTTATTTCAGTAATTACTTCTTTGCCATCAAAAATTCATGTTCTTGGTTCAAGTTTTAGGCCTCATTATCTACAGAACAGCATGGGTGGTGGTGTATTTCATCCCTTGAGAGCAAGAAGGCTTTGCAATGCTAAAGCATTGCAAAGCCTTCTTGCACTCAAGGGACAAATTCATCAATTTTTTTTAACTTGGGTAAAATATCAGACATAAACCATTTAATTTTAATTTTTTTTAAGTTAAATTGGTTATAAAAAGAGAGCATGCGGCAGCCAAAAGGACCATGCGGGAGGGCCTGAGAAACATATTTTTTAGTTTTTTAGGCCTAAACTGTGAATTTATACTATTTTATTGCACGCCTTGGCTTTTATTTTCATAAAATACACGCTTTTCCTGGAAAAACCGAAGCGAACATTAAATTCTTTTGTATTGTCCTTCAACAATACAGATCACGTGCACAGACTATTTAACTATTTCTTTTTAACGTTTGGTTAATTTTGGAAATAATTTGTGTTTTTAACACTTTTTTAGTAAACTGTAGGCATGCAATAAATAGACGATATGGAATGAGTGTTTCTCTCCTATAATATTTATGAAACGAGTCTAAGAATTTTCCATTTGGGCTCGGACGAGTTTCATAAATATTATATGAGAAAAACACTCATTTCATATTCTGTTTATCATATGACACGCACAAATTAGCCACTTAGTATGACTTTTTAACCCATCACCTATTTTGAGTTGCAGATGGCACTTGGTAAAAACATCCTCGTGTAACTAAAAATTTTCATTTTTTGCTTCCAAAACATAGGTTATGACCCCTCACTGGAACGAATGCGACACGCTAGTTCCAATGAGGGATCATAACCTATGTTTCGGAAGCAAAAGTGGAAAATATAAAAAAAAAATGAATGGCATTTTTCTTGTATTGTGCGAGATGATTTTTGCCATTATGTTAGGTAAAAGATTAATACAACCCACCCTAAATAGGACAGATGACATAAATTCTCCCTACTGAAATTATGCAAATGTGACCCAGTTGTATTATGTCTAGACAATCAAATTGTCCAGTTTTGAAATTGACCAATGAAAGCTACCAACTCTAATTATGCAAATTATGAAAATGTGGCCCAGTTGTATTTTGTTCAGCCAATCAAATTGTCTAGTTTTGAAATTGACAAAAGAAATTGACGAACGGCTTTATTTATCACTGATTAATATGAAAACAAAATATCAAATTGTGGCAGTATTGGAAATGGGGTTGGTCTTATTTTTATTTATCTAGCTACAAAAACAATATTTCCTGTTTGTGTTTAGTTACAGTGAATTAAATCTGCACTAATATTTTACTAGTTTTACACACAGCATTAATATTTATTTCAGATCCACATTAGTCTGTAGAAGGTTAATCATTCCTTCTAGTAATATGGGTTGACAGTATACTTCACTGGCTTTCCTGAGGTCACACTCATGAAAGTCATGAAGTGAGTACTGTTATGGGTAATTGATTTCCATTGGTCAAGAAAGCTCTGCAGTCATCTGCATTGTCCAGTTTAGTTCATTCTCCTTTCTGTCTTTTTGCTGTGTGGCTGTGTAATTATTCTGTTAAAATTCCAATATATTTTGTTAATTTAATTCAAATTATTCGGTGTCCTGTGGAAATTAATGGAGTTTCCAGGAATGTCATAGGAGTTGATAGGAGCAACTTTTTCATATAATCAGGTATTTAATTACTTAGTATTTTATAAGTTTTTGTCTGAGTGGGCTGGCAGCCTGAACAAAGTATCATGCTTGGTACTTTGTTCCAACTGCCATGGCCACAAGCTGGTTCCGATTTTGGCACCTATGGGTTTAAATATGTTTATTTAGCTCAGTATTTTTGTTAAGCGTACGCACTATTTCAAAAAATTCCGATGTATATCTTTGGCTGTTAAAAGTGTCATTAAGCCCCAATAATTAACTGATAATTTATTGTATTTGGTAGTTTACAAGTTTGGCATGCTTTTTGGTATTGTAATGTTCAGTTGTTTATTCACCGTGATTGCGGGTGATCTGCTGTGGTCTGCGTAGGCTGACCACAGCTGATCCCTCGCCACTGTGAATAAGCTACGTAATATTTTCAGCCCAAATACTATTATTTCTATCCATCACTCCTATGATTTTCTTTATTATGTAGATTTCTGGATACTCCTGCTTGTAGAGGACACAGTCTGCCTAGCAATTAACCCTAGCAGTAATACTCTTTTCTGATGGAAATTACTTTGTAAATTCTACGTGAATTCACCTAATTTCAAGGTAGGTCAATTGGGAATTTAAAAATTACAGGGCGACACGATTTTGCTTTTTAGTGATGTCAGAGCGAAGTTATGCAATCCAAGGTGACTTTTTCGTCCCAGTTGCCTGGTCGGCTGGTCTCTGGTAAGAACTATGGGCTGTTATTTGTCAGTGAGGGCCAGGGTTGACTTTGAGATCCTAGATTCTCTTTAGTCTCTCCTACAATAGCTTCCTTGCTGAGATGGGAGCTCAACCTAGGAAAACATTAATAGCTTGGTAGTGTGATAAGAATGAATAACTTTCTTTGAAAAAAAAAACCTGCATTTCAATAAATGTGTATGTCTGACACAAAATATATTTTGTCAGGCACATTCTTGTTGGTTCCGGATATTCTGTCTGGCATTTTGAGGTTATTTGCAGACTTGCAAGATATAATAGATTAAATGCTTATAATGGAAGATCTGAGGTAGAATGGGTCTGTCGGCAGGGGCTGAGTCTTAAAGATCAGTCTGACTGTAAATGAGGCATGTCAACCGGTACTTGAACTGGTACTGCTGGTTCCCTTATGCTTCAACCGGTAATGAAGCTTTTGTCCTGCTGGTACCGTGACAAAATTATTTTATCAGAAAATTCCTAATTGAACGAGGGTAAACAAGCTAATAATCATGTATGGCACACTTGCATGACGTACTTATAACTTATTTTTGAATTAACATATCAAAACACTCTGTAGATGCATGTTCTGTCTGCACCACAACCAGGGACCAGCCTAGGGGGGAAGTTTAGGGAGACTTCAGGTCTCCCTCCAGAAAAAATAGGGAGACTGCAGAGTCAAGTAGGGAGACTTCATAGGCAAGTGCTGCCCCTTCATATTTTCAGCTTGTGGTCCTCCATTAACGTCCGATTAATCCAGGTCCAGTTGTCTATGATGCATCTATGCCAGGTTAAAAAATCACAAAGTAATTATTGACTGAAAATCCCCCACAGCTACCATCTCCTTCATGACCCCTCCCCTCTTCTTCATGACAATCCCACCAGCACCCTCCTGTGCTTGCCTTTCACCAAAGTCTACTAAGCTAATAATTTCCCAAGTCTGAAAGTGTGAACAGGACCAGATGTAAGAAGGTTGCTTGGAAGGTACTTTGTTAGTTAATAAACAAAATACATACTGGGGTCGAGTATTTTGTAAAATAAATGTTATTCCACATCATTTTTATGGCATTCCGCGTCATTTCGTGCCATTCCGGTGTTTAGGTGGACCCCTTTTTCAAGATCCTTCACATGCACACTTGTGCCCTGTACAAAGCTTTTCTTGACATCAATAAAGCTTTTTTTTCATGTGTTTCAATTCCATTCATGTTTTTCTAGGAATAGACGGCCCAACAGTTAACGTTAACAGTCATCAGCAAAACGAAATAAAAATACAGTGTTAGAAAATACGTCTGTTGTGTATACATTTTTGGCATCCTAAGCGAGGTAACCTACTTTCAAACTGGGTTATTTTGTTGAGTCGCGAAAGTCACCTATTTTTGTTTCGACACTTGAAGCTCTGACTGAAACGGAACAAAATAGAAGTAAAAAATCCGCCAAAAGCGACAATGCCAATTGATCGCTGTGTGATTTCAAATAACTGCTTATTTGACGAATGAAAATGCCCGTTTATCACACTCAAGCACATTTAATTTTTGGAAATAATCGTTTTATGTAAACCTCGGACCACTCAGTTCAGCCTTTCCTCATTTTGGCCAATTTTTAGAGGTCGACTTGTAATCGCCCGGACTATTTTTCTAGGCGACTTGGAGGTTAGAAGGGCGACAAAATCGCCCTAGTCGCCCTCACGGCTGGTCCCTGACCACAACCACGATAAGGCCTACCATTTTGACTTTTCATATGTCGCATTAAAGACAATGAGAGCACCGCCATCGGCTACTCCAAAGAAATTATTCTGTGGTGACATCAAAGTAATCATAAAGCACAATTATCATGGTTTATGATTACTTTGATGTCGCCGCAAAATAATTGGCACGGTGCCATATTTGTCTTGCGATCGTCGGGACTGGGGCGGTTTAAATGTGAATTTCTCCCATCTGATTGTGAGATGTCATCCGATTGTTGATTTGTCCCGGTACCAGTTTCGGCTGGACTGGCTCTGTCCCATCCTGGTACCGGTTATGTTGGTACCGGCGGTACTTTGACATGCCTGCTGCAAATACTAATTCCTAGTTTGACATAATACATCAAGAAAACTCCCAATGGAACTTGAACCCTTTCACATAATACCAGCAAAATCACAAGAAAACTTCGAATGAGATTACAGAGAAACATGAACATATTTTTATACTGTACCAATGACCCAGACTTAGCTGGTGCTAATCTCCTTAATTCAGGGCCAAACACAAATTTTGCCCCCCCAAAATTTGCATCAAAAACCGAAAAATACATGTCCTATATGGCCCTCCATACATCCACTCCTCTGCGCATGCGCAGTGTCAAGGAGATCCCGAAATTGGCACCAATTATCATTCTTTGTTTGGCCCTCAAAACAGTCACACTTCTCTGTTATTTGTGCTTCCAAATCTCAGTTTTCATGATGCCAGACACATATTCATGAGAGAAATGGTGGAAATAAAGAGGATACATTAGGAGGAGAGGAAAAAATTTAATGCAAGAAAATGTTCAGGGCTGTAACTTATAATTATTTTATGAAATTATTTCTAGTTGCCTTTTTTCAAGGCATAGCCCTGATGTTATCATTCTTGCTATGAAGTACCATTGTTTGATCAGTGTTTCCTCTCTACCTTCCTTATTCCCCCCTAGCTATTCTCCCATGTTTTGGCTTATTTTTTTGTAATGTTTATTACTAAAATTTCTTGGGAGTTTTGGCTTGGTAACAGATTTATTTCTGTTTTTTCCCCATGTTTATGTCCTCACCCTCGGGGTGTTTAGGCGTTTTGGTCTGCATCTACCATCTGTTGTTCTACAGTTTCTTCTCTGGAAGCCTCTGTTTTGCATCAGATAGTGTTTTAATTGGTGACTGATTTCAGGCCATGTTTGTTTCAGTGCCTGGAGTCATGTTTCCGGTTTGTTGACACTTTTGCTTAAGTTGACAACAGTTACTGCTGATAGTGATTATTTGTCTTCTGCATCTCTTATTCATAGTAAGATACATTATTATTGTCCGTAAGTGTCTCATTAATTTTTTCAAAATGAATTTAAATTTTTGTCCACACTTAGGCTTTTTTGGGATCCATTGGGCTCAGGGTTCCCTTTGGGAACTTGGGCTCTTCTGAAAAATTTTTTTTTTTTTTTTAATTTTTTCTTTTCAAATCATTATTTATTAATGAATATAATGGATTGTTGTATTATGTATCTTTATTTTCAAGGATTAGTGCGAGTACTTTGTTTACATTTCACTATGAATGATTATTGTTCAAATTGTAATAGGAGGAAATCTTCCTATGATTCTCATGATCTCTGTATTAATTGTTCTCTCTGTACTCGCACTGATCTTTGTTCTGTGTGTTTCAAATGGGATGAAAAACGTTGGAAACGTGTGTCACGGTATGTTGTTCCTGGAGAAAGGTCCATTCCGGTTCTTTCTCCTCAGAGTCACTCTAGTGTTTCACTCTCTTTTTCAGAGGAACAAGAACAGGGTGATGTTTCCGTGATTTCGTCCAGAAGTGTGCGTCCGGCGTCACATACAAGCGAAGAGCTAGCGGCAAAAGTGCTCATGGAGATTCGTCAATTCCCTGAAAGGAACCTGAAGGGGTTGACGTCCGCTAGCTCGACCGGGGTTGCGTCCATTCACCGAATGGGGCAGCACTCGGGTTCATCCGTTGCGGTCCAGCAGAGAGAGTCGGGTGTTGCGAGCACTATAAAGCATCCACGTGCACACCAAGTGACGACGGAAAGGAGGATGGATCGGAGAAAGCCTGACAGTCCAGTGTTTAGCTTGTCCAGTTCGACACGGGCTGCAAGCGAGAGAGGTCCCTCTCTCATTCAACAGCATCTGGGACCAGATGTTGTAGTCCGTAGTGTTACGCAGTCGGAGCATACGTCCGCCGCTCGGGATACTCCGGTATATAGGCAGTCCGCCGAGGCTACCTATAAGGCTTCCATATCCTCTCAGCAGCACACTCGACTGCACCTTGGCTATGTGACCAGTGAATTACAGTCAGCTTCGCCGACCAGGGATTCCACGGCGACCAGGTCACGCCATCCGGTAGCCAGGGATTCGAGGCCTTCTTCATCCAGACGTTCGCATAAAAGATGTATGCAGGATGCAACGTCCAGGGAGCTTCCGGCGGCTAAATCCAGTAAGACCGCCGCTCCTCAGGCCTCTGTAACGGATGTGCTATCACAGATAGCAAAGTTAATCGCAGCATCCCAGCAACCGGCAGAGCCTCTGTTGGAACATGAAATGTCAGAAGATGCTGGGTCGGTAGGTTCCTCCGCTGGATCCGGTGCGGACGACCGAGATTTACATGATTTACATGAGGTCCGGCAGGATGGCGAAAGGGATTATGATGAATTAGATATTTCCCTTTCGGAACAACATAAAATAGCCGTAGAATTCATCCGGTATTACCTTCCAGAAGTTGTTCCGCCAGACCAAAATGCTGCGCAGCCGGATAGGAGGGTGATAGCGCCACTGGACAATGAGTTTTTTAATCGGTTTAGGGACATTGTCCCGGAATTTCCGTCACAATCCAAGAATGTCTCTCGGATTTTTGAGTTATTGAATGACGCTATTGATAAACTTGCCAACAAGACAGGCAGGTCAGCCTCCCTACTGGCATCTGCTCTACAGCTGCCGTTTATTAATCAAAGGAACAAGTTTGATACAGCAGGTCAGGGCATCCAGAGAGTAGCTCTGCGTTTAGACGACCAGGCTGAAGACCTTGATATATCCATGCCGTCGTCTATGTCACTTCTGTCGTCTACGATGGAAACGACGATATCGTCTAACAGAGCTAGTTTAGACGCTCTTTCCTACGCAGATCACCTTACTAGAGCGTTGTCATTACGCTTTGAAGGACCAGAGTTTCAAGACGTACAAACGTCTTTAAGAGTTCTGTCCAGGGCCATAGCTTTTTCCACTTATAACTCTGCCCTTTCAGTGGCAAATCTGGAGTTAGCTCGACGTGACGCGGCCTTGGCTACTTCCACACGCGTGGACAGTAAGGTGAAAAACTCTCTTAGAGTCGCTCCGGTCTCTGGAGAGTTTCTCTTCAGTGGCAAGCTTTCTGATATATATGATAAATTAACAAAGAAAGCTTTAAGTCTGCTTCCAAGAAATCGGAACCAGCAGACAGGAGTAGGCCAGGCACTTCCGGGACGAGTTCGTCCAGGGGAAGTTCCTATAGAGGTTCCTATGCGTCCTCTAGGTCTTACTCTAGAGACCGACAGAGTAGCGACTCGACTAGGGGCCGTTATGCTGGCCGAAATAACCGGTCAGACGCCCCTAGGCCGACGGGGCGAGGTGCGGGTCGCGGAGGACGTGGTTTCTCCTACCGCAAGCCTCGCGGATCCAGGAAGTGATGGTCTAGACCTCTGTCGCATTCCGGTGGGCGGAAGACTGTCGAGTTTCTCAAGCAATTGGGAATCAATTACGGAGGACCCTTGGGTTCGAGGGGTTATTTCGGAAGGACTAAAACTGTCCTTCAAAGGCAAGCCTCCATTAACTCGAAGTCCAAGATGGACTCAGCTTCCATCAAATTGTCAGAAAAGAACGGCACTTCTATCATAAGTCCAGTCTCTTTTAACGAAGAACGCGATAGAGGTCGTAGAAAACCAGGAATCTCCAGGTTTCTACAGCCATCTTTTTCTGGTTCCGAAGCCAGATGGCTCGTTCCGTCCAGTGATCGACTTAAGCTGGATAAACAAGCTGATCGTGGCTCCAAAGTTTTATATGGATACCATTCGATCGGTCAGAGCGAGCATTCGAGTGAACGACTATGCTGCGAGCATAGACCTCAAGGATGCGTACTTTCACGTCATGGTACATCCGGCGTTCAGAAAGTATCTTCGCTTCGCTGTCCTGGGTGTTGTTTATCAGTTCCGAGCGATGTGCTTTGGTCTGAATCTAGTGCCCTGGGCATTCACTCGAGTAATGAACTCGGTAATGACTCATTTCCGAGCTCATTCGTCTGCGGTAACGTCGGCTTATCTGGACGATATTCTTCAGAGATGCGGCAACGAGTTAACGCTTCAGAACGACATGCACAATCTGCTTTTATTGCTCCGACGTCTCGGTTTCATAGTAAACGAAGAGAAGTCGGATCTGGTGCCGTCCAAGTCATTTACCCACCTGGGAATGAGCTTCGAGACGCACAACAATCTCGTTCGTCTGCCGTTAACCAGAGCGAAATTAGTCAGTTGTTATGCTCCCTATTGTCTTCACTCAGACAAAGTGTCAGCGAGGGAATTCATGAGACTAATAGGTCTGTGCGGAGCTGCCTCGGATCTCATTCCGATGGGGCGGCTACGCACTCGTCCTCTCCAGGTCTATCTGACTCAGAATTGGAGAGTGAAGATTCATTCGCTCGAAACGGACATACTCTTGTCAAGCCAAGTGAAACAAGAGATTCAGACTTGGGCAGACATACAGTGGTTAACTCAGGGAGTTCCACTGCAGTTGCCAGATCCGAGTTTTACGATTATGACGGATGCCAGTCAAACAGGCTGGGGCGCGACACTGAGCCCATCAGATTTGAAGTGCCAGGGTCTTTGGGATCCGCAGTTTCTAAGCAAGCACATCAACATCAAAGAGATTATGTCGATTTGGCTTGCTCTACGTCATTGGATAGATGTTATTCAGAATGCACACGTGCAAATTATGTCCGACAATACGACAGTAGTTGCGTATATTCGGAACCAAGGTGGCACTCATTCCATTCAGTTGCTCAATCTAACGGAAAGAATTCTTCTGTTTGTACTAGAACATCAGATTCTTCTCTCCGTCCGTCATATTCCGGGTCGTCTGAACGTCTTAGCAGACTCCCTTTCACGGAGGAGTCGCCTGTTGCCGTCAGAATGGACTCTCAACAAGCAAGTATTCAATCAGATTTGCTACCAATGGGAACGGCCAATGATAGATTTATTTGCGACACATCTCAACAATCAGTTGCAGACGTATGTGTCACCTTGTCTGGATCCTCGAGCGTTTGCAGTAGACGCTCTCTCGATCTCTTGGGACGGAATGATAGGATATGCGTATCCTCCAGTGCCGTTGATTCAGCAGATATTGCTCAAGATAAAACAATCGCAATGCAAGATTCTGTTGGTAGCATCTCTGTCTCCACAGAGACCGTGGATAAATCTACTCAGGTGTCTGTTGTGGGACATGCCGAGAAAGCTTCCTCAACGGGAAGATCTTCTTTCGCAAGGGAAATCGCGCATCCTCCATCACAATCCGCAAGGTCTAAACCTTCACGTATTTCCATTGTGCAGTCCTTCTTGCACGGAAAACATTTTACAGGACGAGCAGTGGACACGATTTCTAACTGCAGGAGGACCTCCTCTTCGCTAAACTATGCTGCTAAGTGGAGGGTCTTTTGTCAGTGGTGTGAGGATCATTCAGTAGATATTTATGATCCCTCCATTCCAGACATAGCAAACTTTCTAGTATACTTGTTTGATGAGATTAATCTGCAGCCTATCACCATTAAGGGTTATAGGTCTATGCTATCCGATACCTATGCACATCATGATAGCTTGAGGATTGGAACTAATGTCTCTTTATCTAAGTTAGTTAGAAATTTTTCGATAAATAGACCTAGAACCCTTAGATTAATTCCAAAGCGGAATTTGGCCTGGGTTCTTCTTAAGCTAAAAGATGCGCCTTTTGAGCCTCTTGACACAGTTGACTTCAAATTCTTAACATATAAGACAGCTTTTCTCTTAGCTTTCTCTTCTGCTAGAAGAGTTAGTGAGCTTTATGCACTGTCTGTGGAGGATTCTCACTACCGTAGTGTCGGTAGTACTATTACCTTTACCACCAATGTTGGATTTTTGGCTAAGAATCAGGCTCCTAATAAGTATCCTGAACCTATTATTATTAAGGTCCTTCCATCATCTGATGGGCGTAGGCCTCTACTGTGTCCTGTTAGAGCAATACGTATTTACAGACGTAGATCTGAGTTCATCAGAAAGGGACGTAAGCGTTTCTTTCTGTCTTTGATGCCTAATAGAAAGGATATTATGGTTCATTCTATTGCTAGATGGATTCAATTAACTATTCGTACAGCTTATGAAAAATTAACTTCTTCTCAGCAGTCGGCACTCAAGATCTCAGCTCATGAAGTAAGAGCTCTTTCGACTTCTTGGGCCTATGCTAATTGTATTGCTATTACTGATCTAATGAAGGCTGCATATTGGTCTCAACCTTCCACATTCACTAATTTTCATCTCAGAAATATTGAGTCCATTTCTGGAGACCTCCATTGTTTAGGTCCGTTATCAGTTGCTCAGAATATCATCCACTAAACAGTTGCAACTATAGTTATGTAGGCTTTCTGTTCCGGCAGTGACTCTGTCCTGCTGCCCTCTTCGCTCAGGGGTATTTGACCCAGAGCAAGGGGAAGGGGGGGGGGGGGTGTTCCCTTAGGTCACCTGCTTTATAGCAAAAAGCAAGGGAATACCTCCCCCAGAGTCAGTAATCCTGAGTCGGTACCGGGATGGTTTTAAAGTGTAAAGATAATGTTTAATCATCCATGTAATATTTTTAAAGTGTAGCTCGGTGTGAAGCATTTGTATATGTCATGTGTCAAACGAGCGTTAATATACAATCCTCGGACACTTTTAATGAATATAAAGAGTCTCATTTATCTGGACTTCCTTTATTTATTGGCTTACCTTTAAAAATATTAGTATAAAGGGTTATACTGGATGTTAATAGAGATCATTGATTATTATGCTCAATTACTTATCGGTATTGTGTCTTTCTTCTTTATTATAAATAGGAAAGATACATGTAAAGCCTATCTCTTCTTTTCTCCTGGAGAGGATATTCTATTATACATAATTGAGCTTATTGGATTTTCCTTTATGTCCTAGGCCCTCCAGCCTATTTACTATTCAGCTAAGTCTGGGTCATTGGTACAGTATAAAAATGTTAAAAAATTTATAGTAATTTATATATTTTTTATACTTACCAATGACCCAGACGGGGATGGCCCTCCCAGGAGTTGGGAACTCATACCTCCCCGCTGAGTACATAACGCTTACCAGGCACTGGTTGTAAGAATGATAATTGGCGCCAATTTCGGGACCTCCTTGACACTGCGCATGCGCAGAGGAGTGGATGTATTGAGGGCCATATAGGACATGTATTTTTCGGTTTTTGATGCAAATTTTGGGGATTGGGGGGGGGGGGGGGCAAAATTTGTGTTTGGCACTGAATTAAGGAGATTAGCACCAGCTAAGTCTGGGTCATTGGTAAGTATAAAAAATATATAAATTACTATAAATTTTTTAACTTTTCTATCAAAAATAGAAACATCATATATATACATATAAATGAAGCAATAGATCACTCACTTTACTAGCCTTTTGAAAGTTCCATCTTGGTTGACTAGGTATAATGATGGAAACTCTCTTATTCCATACTGTTTCACACTGCCTTTTGTCATTCTTCTCACCAATATGTTGTTATATGATGAGAGATCAAGGATAACCTACAAGGAGAAAAAATTTTAACAAACTAGATAAAAAATGAGGACATAACTAGAGCACACTGTCACAGTGCCGAACCTGCGACGATTCATGCAACACCAATGATGTTTTAAAACTCATTGGTGACAAAAAACTCGTTGGTGACAAAAAAAACTTGTTGGTGACAAGTCCATAAATGCGACAGAAATTATCCGAATGACATTCACTATTGAGAGGGTGTAGACATCATGAAGATACACTCGCATACCGAGTATGTTGTCATTCCATCAAGTATTTTAGGAGTCATGTTGTTTTTTAAACTCGTTGGTGACAGACCGACCAACCGACTGACAGACAGACCGACATTGCCACATATAGAGCTGCTCGCGACATTGCCACATATAGAGCTGCTCGTCGCAGCTAAAAAATTAAAACTACTTATCATTAACTGGTTGGGGTTGGAAACACATATTTGGGCTTGACTGAGCAGTGCTAACACTCAGACCTTTAGATCAGTCTAATTTGGGCACAATGGATGTGGCCTGCATGGTTGGAGAAAACACAATGGGACATTCTTCTTCTTGGCATCTGTTTTAGGTTTTAGGTCCCCGTCTGAAAATGATAAGTTTACAACCCCTTGTTATAGGTCTTCACCATTTTCACTGGTTCGCACCACCCTTTGACTAAGTTTACTCGACTAACTCAAGAAGGCTTCTTAGTATCCTAGTGTCAAGCCAAAGTCCAATCTGAATGTAAATTATGCATGGCATTTACTGAAAAATGCCACAAATATGAATATAATACTAATAGATCTCAAAGTTTAAGCGCATGATCATATAGAATTCGCCACAGAAAAGCAATCGGCGTCAACTGGGGATCTGCAAATCACAAATTTCTTTTTGAATCGAATCTCGAATCGAATCGTGTCTCTGATATCGACATCGAATCAAATCCCGAATTGAATCTTAAAAGACAAGTTATTTCATATTGCATCAAACAGAAGTTACGGAACACTGTGATGACCCTTACGTGATGGAGTGAACACCTTAAACACCAATAACTAAATATTCTCTGTAGCACCGTCGCCGAAACAGCTAGGCCTACTGTCCATAGTTTTAGTTTTTGAAGGCCTAACTTGTTACTATTCACGTTCTTAAGAACGTGAATAGTAACAAGTTAAGCCTTCAAAAACCAAAACTATGGATAATGTTCTGGGCCAAATTCACACCTTACCTAACAATTAAACATTGTCAATTACTCAAATAAATAGGAATTGAGCCTACATGAATGAATTTTCTAATGACAGTTTTATCCTATTTTTGTTGGAAATGTAACAAATTGAAGTTAGTACGAGAGATTCGAAAAAATAGAATCCTGAGACTGATTCGGGATCGATCTCGAAGCATACGTATGGTATCGATATCGAATCGAATCTTGAATATTCGCAGTACCCTAGCGTCAACAGTGTCGTATACGACACTGTCGACGCCGATTGCTTTTCTATGGCAAACTCTGTGGGTTTTAAAAAAAATTATTTATCTGTTGCATTGTTTGATTCCAAGGTAAGCTCTAAGATATGTGGCAAGCATCAGAGAAAACTGGCCAAACAAAATATTGTCGAAACACTGCAAAACTTTGAAAAAAAGTTTAAAACTCCGCATAATTTGGGCACAATTATCTTATTTGGGCACAACGTTTACCGCCGTTAGTTGGGAAGAATTTAAAGGCCTGCTAATACTACAATTAGAGGTGTTTTCTAGTCTGTGGATGTGTGTCAGATTCAGTTAGTATCAAGACTATTCTGTTCATAAATGGATAAATGAATTTGAATCATTATGGTTTATTGGAGAGTGCCAATAGGCAACCTCCAATAAACCATAACAAAACACAACTATGTGAACTGATTCTCTGACTACTAAAATTAATCTAACACTCTACCAGTTAAGGCCACACAAAGTAGATGTTCTGTTTCTCAGGCCAAGTTTTGTAAAATTGCATGCGGGCGGGCGTTTTTTTATTTTATATTTGTAATTATTTCTTTGCCATCATAAGTTCATATTGGTTTATTTTATGTTTTAGGCCTCATAATCTACAGAATAGCAAGGGTGGTGGTGTATTTCGTCCCTTGGGTGCAACAAGGCTTTGCAATGCTAAAGCATTGCAAAGCCTTGTTGCACTCAAGGGACAAATTTATCAATTTTATTAACTTGTGTAAAATATCAGACATAAACCATTTAATTTTTATTTTTTCAAGTTTGCATCAGTCATAAAAAGAGAGCATGCGGCAGCCAAAAGGACCATGCGGGAGGGCCTGAGAAACAGATTTTTAATTTTATTAAGCCTAACTGCTGCTTTATTAATGATAAATTTGATTATCAACATGTATTTGCAATACTCTTCATTTCAACTTGTATATGGCTGTGATCTGCAGTGGGCACAAACTGTCCTGGTACCCTGCTACTCACTAGGTGGGAAATCTCTCAAATGACAACCCAATGAACATGTGGAAACATAGCGGCTGTTTCCCTTCAGAACTGTATAAAATGGGTGATGGATTGTTTCTTTCACATATCATTTTCGTTTAAAAATAGTGCAACAAATGTTTCCTTCATCTAATTTGATTGTATCCATACTGACACATTCACAATACAGTTACTTTATATTTTAAGATAGATGATGGGCAAGGAGTTCACAGAACATGAAACTAGGTGAGATATAGGTGAATGTGAGTGATTTATTGCCTCTTACAGTTAAAACTAGAAGTCCTGTCATGAAATGCGCACAAAAAGCACGTTGATATGCCCGTTAATGTGTGCGTTATGACCCAATTAAAGCTATCATATTCTGTACATATGGCCTGTGCACAGGCAATGTTTCAGCCAATGGACCTCCGGGTAACCCGGAGGTCCATTGGCAGAAACATTGCATGTGTTTGCTATGAGTAACCAGGAGAACCTGCCGTGCTTTGGATGCCATTCAATATGGCAATTGCGCGCAATTCCAACGCGCAATTAAGCCTAGACAAGCGCACTATTCGTGACATGACTTCTAGTTTTAACTGTATATGCATGTCTGTTAATTATACCAGTGATTTGATCTTTCCTAAAAGAAATACAGTGGAGCCTACTTAATTGGATATCTCTTAATTGTATATCCCTGTTAACTGAATATAATTTTCAAACACAAAACCATTTACCATATCTTCAGTACAAATTTGATCTGTTAATTGCATATGGGTTGTAGAGTAAACTCCTGTTAATTGTATATAAATTTTTGTAATATGTCAAAAAAATTACTGTGACACACACCAAATTCCCCTTATTTATCAACCTTTTAGGCCTCACTACATCCAATGCAGGCATTTATTCTATTATATCTTGTTTGACAGAGCTCTATGGGCTCTGTCAAACAAGATATAATAGAATAAATGCTCAGTTTACCTTCAGAACACAGGAAACTGACCAAATCCCTGTTAATTGTATACTCCTGTTAATTGAATAATTTTCACTGGAAAAATGTATATTCAATTAAGAGGATTCTACTGTACTGCAAAATCAATACCTCACCAAAAAAACATCAAATGTTAAAAGCCTTTCAGATTCAATATTCTTGCATTTCTTTTGCTATAGACGAGTTTCTACAGTGGTGAGGATAAGAAAGAGAACAGAGAATCTCACCTACCCACAGGACCAACCTATATTGGCTTATTAGCATATTTAATGAGCGCAGGATTATTCAATCATCACACGTTCTTCTGTAAACAAACAACATGGTGTCACGTTTTGGAAATATTAGCAAACGTTTGTCAAAGAAAATAAAAATAAAAGCACAGACCGCAAATCAAAAGGACACTTGAATTTTTGGAGGAAAGCTATTTTGAGTGGAGCGAGTTACACAAAATTCCTGTCGCAAAGTTGTGCGAATACATTGGAGAATTCATAATATGATGTCATTGGGATTTAATTTTGTGGTATGTACCTGGGGGATATACAGAACTTTTGTGCGCTCTTTCCGATTAGCAAATTATTTTTTTCAGAAATGGACAACAAAATTGTTCAATATAGCTGCACGCACCGCTGAATTACTTTTGATGACGTCAGGCTATTTTGGTTGGGGGAAAAAAATTATCCCCGATGGAGGCAGATGTGAGATGGGGAAATCTCCCCCTTTGGACAAGATATTTGGTCCAGACACTCGGCAAGCCTCATGTCTGGCCCAAATATCTTGCCCTCGGGTGAGATTTCCCCAAACTCACATCCTCACCCATCAGGGATAATAATAATCTCAGAAATGTCTACATGAACAGTACAGCCTTCAATAAAGTGGAAACCTGGTCATGCTAATAACTTGCCAGTTGGGCGATATTTGCAATACATTCAATGTATCTAAATATCATGATATGTTTATTGCAGTAATGTGTCAGTTCATCATGATTTGGTCGGGCAAATTCACCAAGACGACAAAATAAAAAACCTTATATACTTGCTATCAACAGCATGTCCCATATGCACATGTCTGTGTTGTGAACAACATATTTGCAACACATTCAGTGTATCTGAATATCATATTTTTAAAGCAATAATGCGTCAGTTGGTCGTGATTTGGCCGGGCAAATTCGCCAAGACGACAAAATAAACAAGAGCGCTCGTATCGCTTAAGCAATACAATGTCCCCTACCGGACTAATGAGCACCAATAAATATACAAATGTTATAAGCTAGATGTGATCAGCATGAATTCCGTTGAAGCATTTCCAAAAAAAGTCCAGAAAACTGACATTTTGGTGCTTTTCCATATTTCCAAGGGCCATAACTCACACAAGAATAATGCAATCAGCATGGAACTCAAACTTGATCTGTAAGTCATCGTTCTATAGTAGGTTACCAAGAATGAAATCATTCAGTTGAAGCATTTCCAAAAAAAAGTCTGGAAAACTAAAGTATGACTGACAGACTGACGGATGGACAGAGTACAAATGAAACTTGATCTGTAAGTCATCGTTCTATAGTAGGTTACCAAAAATGAAATCATTCCGTTGAAGCGTTTCCAAAAAAACTTCGGAAAACTAAAGTGTGACTGACAGACGGACAGATGGACAGATGGACGGAGTGCAAACCTAGAGTTCTCTCCGGCGATGCCCTATATACTTGCTATCAACAGCATGTCCCATATGCACATGTCTGTGTTGTGAACACCCCCCCCCCCCCCCTCCCCCCCCTCCCCCCCACACACACACACACAGAGTTTTGTTGAATGGAAAACGTGCACAGTAGCGTTTTTCTCCAACAAGTAAAATATCTCCATTCAAATAAAGGGACGCTTCAAAAATCACTCAAATCCTTGATAATTTTGATACGGCAAGTCACTTTTACATGTATGAGTTGGTAGGGGTGATACCGTCTTGGGAAAGAAACGTTTCATAATTTGTGATTATTACAGATGAAACAGCCATAAGAGTGGAACGTTGTGCCAGAAAGTGTTTTAGTAAGCCTGGGAGGAGAAAGCAATAAAGACTGTTGCAAAACACCCCTTTTCTGTACATGTGTGGGCCAGGATATCGCGAATGGGTGCAATACACGTTTGTACCCGGTATATTCAGCAACATTTTAGAAAGTGCAGGCTATCAAAATATTCTGAAAACACAATTAAGTCCAAAGAATCTTGAGTTGAAAAAATATTTCATTTGTTGAAAGACTGTGTTTCTGAAGGCTGCATGCCTTCCACATTGCACTCAGCAAAGGCCTGGAAACCAGATGTCAAAAGAAAAAAAGTAAGTAACATATTTTTTTCACTATGCATATTGCCTTTGTGGTCCGTCTGGCTTCTCTGTTTTTGATGGTTTGGTGACACTGTAATGGGTTTCATGCCCCAATATACAGGTGCTACCCATCTCACACCCAGCACACTAAAACCTTTGGTTCCCCAGTGCAGCCCCCCCCCCCCCCCCCCCCCCCCCCCCCCCTCACCTCTCCAATCTAAAGGTTCGAACGAGATGGGTTCAGCTTTTTGGCGGATTCATTTAACCTGTGATTTGGAAATATGGTCTTCTGCACAACTCAAGTGAGCTGATCAGATGCAGTTTAATAGCAGGGCTCATGAATTTCTGTTTTCTTTTTAAAAATAAATTTTAATCAGCTTATTTTACACATTTATGTAGACCATTTCATTGCTTTCACAAATATTTCTAATCCATTTTACAATACCCCAATTTGTGCTTGATACAAGCCAGAAAATAAGCAGACTGTTATCTGCAAAATGAGGTACCCATAGGGTGAATTTAGTGATGCTACCCTGCACAGCAGGGTAGCATCACTAAATTTACCCTCTGTGTACCTCAATCTGAATCAGGATCTCGCAACTAAACAGAAAGAGGTACCCAGAGGATAAATTGGCCCACTGTATGGGATAGCATCATCAAATTCACCCTCTGGGGACCTCATTTTGCAAATGTCAGACTGCTTATTTTCAGGCCTGGCTTGATATCGTTGTTACCGATTGCGAAAGGAAGACTCACCCCCTCACCATCCCCATCTCCCTTTGACTTTAAAGATGGACAGCTTTATATTTATAAATGTCAGTATAATGTGTTAATTATGTAAACATACACTCAAGGATTCTCGTGAAGCTGGGTAGGCCTAAGAGAAATCCAAACTTTAATTGCATCAACATCAATGAATAAATTGACTACGTCACTTCGTTTAACATAAATAGCTTTGCATGGCTCAAATCGTCCATATTATTATAAGTATTTACTTCTCTTCTTTTCATCCCAAAAATTACGAACGATAGTTATGAAAAGATTGTGCCACGTGCACATTTCTCTTGTGATATTTTCGCCACAACACGTTGAAAATATTGTGTTCATGCTCTAGGAATATCGCCATAATAAGGCGTTAATATGGCCTCATTAACAAAATAATATCGCCTATTGGTATACTTTCTTACAGGCTGTACTGTATCTGGGACCTGTCCTGTCTATCTAGGACCATCTACCTGGGAAACATCTATTTAGGATGTAATCATGCAGTGCTATTTCAGTCTGCATTGGAACCTGTGTTACGTAAGTTACCTCCCTTCCTATATATGATGTCTTGTCTTCAAAAATTAATGCTACATATTCATGTTCCTCTTTTGTTTCCTTCCATATCTCCTCCATCGATCTGTAATTTTGAACAAATAATATTAGACACCACAAAGTAGATCTTCTGTTTCTCAGGTGATTTTTTGTAAAATTACATGCGGGCAGGCGGTTTTTTATTTTATTTTTGTAATTATTTATTTGCTATCAAAAGTTCATAGTTTGTTTTATGTTTTTAGGCCTCATAATCTATAGAATAGCATGGATGGTGGTGTATTTCGTCCCTTGTGTGCAAGAAGGCTTTGCAATGCTAAAGCATGGCAAAGCCTTCTTGCACTCAAGGGACAAATTTATCAATTTTATTAACTTGGGTAAAATATTTAAATTTTTTAAAGTTTGCATTGGTTATAAAAAGAGAGCATGCGGTAGGGCTGCACGATATTCAAAACTTAATACTGGTATCGGTACTCAAAAAAAATACCGCGGTATACCGGTATATCAGAAACTGTTCAGATATATGAACATAAGTACCACAATCGAGTCTCGAGGCATCACAGTTGGAACGAATTAGCATGCCTTGATGATACGATTCGAAAAACCTTTGCCCGACGCAGCTGATATAAAAGTTTATTATTTTCAAAATTAGTTCATCAGATTTTCCCCAAAGATTTCAACAAAACTATATCATGTGACCCCTCATTGGAACGAGCTCGTTCCAATGAGGGGTCACATGATATAGTTTTGTTGAAATTTTTGAAATTTATTTTCTCAACAGCTGAATTTGTATATTACGAGGGCACAAGCAGACAATTCCTTGGATAAAGGGATAATATTATTCATTCAGGGCTACAGTTAAAAAACTCAAGACATCTTGAAAATTAAATTGTGGGTAAATAAATAATGACGATAAACCGATATTTTTACCGGTATTCAATCGATATTGATTTGAATACTGGTATATATCGGTTTATCGATATACCGTGCAACCAAAGGGACCAAGCAGGAGGGCCTGAGAAACAGATTTTAAACTTTTTTAGGCCTTATAAAATGACAAATAATTAATGCAAGAATGTTTTGTTCAATTAAAATATCAATGAGCCTTTTGTCAGTTTTACATTTGACATATTTACTCAAGTTACCAATTTGATACAGTGGAGCCCACTTAATCGGATATCTCTCAATTGTATATCCCTGTTAATTGAATATAATTTTCAAAAACAAAACCATTTACCATATCTTCAGAACAAATTTGATCTGTTAATTGCATATGGGTTGTAGAGTAAACTCCTGTTAAGTGTATATAAATTTGTGTAATATGTCGAAAAAATTACTGTGACACGCACCAAATTCCCCTTATTTATCAACCTTTTTGGCCTCACTACATCCAATGCAGGCATTTATTCTATTATATTTTGTTTGACAGAGCTCTATGAGCTCTGTCAAACAAGATATAATAGAATAAATGCTCAGTTTACCCCAGAACACAGGAAACTGACCAAATCCCTGTTAATTGTATAGTCCTGTTAATTGAATAATTTTCACTGGCAAAATGGATATTCAATTAAGAGGATTCTACTGTACTGAGACAGAAGTTTTGTACATCTGACTTTGTGCTGATGAAATGCTGTTGATGGAAAGGTTAACCCTTAAAAAAAAAACACATTTTAATTATTGTTTTTTTAAATTTTTAAAAAAATTTCAACAAAATCATATCATGTGACCCTTCATTGAAATGAACTCGGTGAAATGACAGCTGCACGAAAAATTGACAAAAAACTAAATATTTTCATTTTTGCATAGAGTACATGGAGAGTGGATTGTAACTAAATCACCCGTGCAGTGGAGTTATCACCCAAGCTATAACTTTCAAATTTTGTACATATCGACAAAAAATATGAGCAATGTTTCAGCCAATGGACCTCCAGGTTTAACCCGGAGGTCCATTGGCTGATACTTTGCTTGTGCTGGTTATGCTTTGGAACAAATTTGCAATTATTGCTTGAGTGGAATCTCCACTCTGCGAGTGATTTAGCGATAATACTCTCTCCACGTACTGTATAATGGAATAATTATTTATGTTAATATTGGAAGAACAGAAGCCAATGATGCCTGCAAAGCTCGGGAATTCAAGAATGTCAGAATAATTTCTCAATATGTCAAAAATATTTTATTCATTTGACATTATGGTAAGGCTTAATAAAATTAAAAATCTGTTTCTCAGGCCAGGCTTGGCAATTTCAGGAGAGCGATTTTTTAGCTCTCCTTACTGCCCTCCTGTAGTGCTGTCCGGTTGTGACAATTGATCCTCGGTCATGGTTTCGGTTCGGTTATTTTTCAAAGAGTCGAATCTCGGTTTCGGTTTTTATTTAAAATGGAAAACATTCAAGAAAATAACAACCTGAGAGTGTGAATTGGGAAAATAACAAAGCAAAACTAAACAAATTACTGATAAAACAACATTACTGACCCTTAGTTTAAACATGTATTTGAATTGGTAGATTGTTTCTGGTGAGTGGATTAAAGTCCAAGTACTCCAAGACGCTCCACGGCTCCACATGACATTAGAACAGGGGCAAAAATCTGTCACCAGATTGAAACAGCTATTGGGAACTTACAAACTCAGTATATCGCCTGCCAAGTACGCCTGGTGTATCGCTGGACAAAAAATTAAAAATTTCTCCTTTTAAAGTCAAACCCGGTCAATTTATTATCGAGAAGCCAGAACAATTTCGAATTCTATGGGGGCGGCCATTTTTGTTGTGGTGTGATAAATTAACGGAACAGCAGAAATACAAAACGAAACGACTTTTGAGATAAGAAGCGGTTGACGAACAGCGAGTCCAGGTTTAATTAGTCTGATTGTAGTTCAAAGAACGCACACTAGACCTGCCAGTTTACAAAATGTTAACCCTTTATAAATAAATCGCATTATTAAAAGACTAACTAATGGCCGACTCTGTTTTATCAAACAACCGCATTGTTTAAAATCCTCCGAGTGAGCTCATTAGTGTGTAACGCATTGCGTTACACATTAATGAGCTCACTCAGAGAATCATAACGCAGCCATAGCATAGGGGTTTTAGCGTTCTGGGCTTGTCCAATGTCCTCTATTATTACCAAATGCAAGCTCTGGCATAATTTCGCGAAAATCTATAAACAACCCCAGGAAAAAATGAGGCACTCGGATATTGGGGTTTTGAATTTCTCAAATGGCATGGCATGCCGTTTGAGAAATTCACAACTCCAATATTCGAGTGTCTGTAAAAACAATCCGGTGACAGTCCAACTCGCCCCATATTAAGTCAATGGCAAAAATCTGTCACTGACAGATTTTTGCCATTGACTCAATAAGGGGCGAGTTGGACTTAAGCACACCACGCCCCCCCCCCCCCCCTCCCCCCATAAAGTACACAGTCCAACTCGCCCCATATTAAGTCAATGGCAAAAATCCGTCACTGACAGATTTTTTCCATTGACTTAATATGGGGCGAGTTGGACTTAAGCATACCACGCCCCCCCCCCCCCCCCCCCCCGCCAAAAAAAGTACACAGTCCAACTCGCCCCATATTAAGTCAATGCCAAAAATCTGTCACTGACAGATTTTTTGCCATTGACTTAATATGGTTGATATGGGGCGAGTTGGACTTAAGCACGCCACGCCCCCCCCCCCCCCAAAAAAAAAAAAGTACACGTTTGAACTAATTCACCCTGACCCTGGCAGATTTAAATGATTTATATGATAAGTGAAAGACATAAGTGTCATCAATATTATAACTAAATAAATAACTGTGCTTCAGTGTGCTGACTAGAATGTCACTTAAACCATGAACGTTATAGTCAAAATTATATTTCGAAGTCACAAGGGCAGTGGCCATCTGCCAATAGACTGCCATGATTTAACAAAAGGACAAACGAACTGAAGAGAATGATACTATAAAACTCCAATTTCGGCATACTACTCACTAAGGACTCGTAAGGAGTGTTAGCCAATTATCACGAAATAGCCTGGTAAACATATTAATAGTTTAATGTTGCGGCTTTTGTCTCAAGTTATGTCCAAGAAAGGTGAGTTTTTCTGCCAAGAATGGGTCAAGACAAGATCTTCTGTTAGAGATAATGAGACCAGCCTTACTGAAGAGACGCTCGCTCCGGTACCGAAGTAGCTGGGATTGCTAGATAGACTTGTGCAAGTTTTTGCGAGATTCGGGTAACGCATACGACTGCTTTTCCACCAGTTGAAAGGTGATTGTTCAGGTTCTAACAGCTCCTCATTGCAATACAGTTGAAATTCGCGCTCCATGTTATCTTTAACTGTATTGTCAGCGCGATGTGAAGCTGCTTGCTTCTTTTTTATCAACCATACTTTCGAAAATTCCCCAAACATTTTTAGATTTTTTGCGGGCTGTCATTTGTTTTGGTGTGCCTTTATACCGCAGGTCCCCGATTTTACCGCAGGCTACCGCAGGTCCCTCAAAATTACCGCAGGTCCCTTGTTTTTCTGAGTATTATCTTTGTTTTAACTAACAGTTCGAGGCAACTGTCGTCTCATTGATATTTGGGGGTATTTTACACACCAAAAATCAATAATAACGGAGCGTATTTTTCTATTTACGCTATATAAACAACATAAACTTATCACACTCTTCTTGTTTAAACAACCGCAGCCCCGCAAAATTACCGCAGGTCCCTTGTTTTGCGGGGGTATTATCTTTGTTTTAACTAACATTTTGAGGCTACGGTGGCTGATTTAGGACACTCAAATATTTATTTTTATCTCGTTATAACGAGAAACGATCTCGTTTATAACGAGATACGATCTCGTTATAACGAGAAAACATCTCGTTATAACGAGAAAGTATCTCGTTATAACGAGAAAGTATCTCGTTATAACGAGAAAACATCTCGTTATAACGAGAAAAGATCTCGTTATAACGAGAAAAGATCTCGTTATAATGAGATAGTATCTCGTTATAACGAGAAAACATCTCGTTATAACGAGAAAAGATCTCGTTATAACGAGGGAAAACATCTCCTTATCTCGAGATAAAATCACGTGACTCTGATGACATGAAACATATAGCCCCCACCACCAAAACAGTTTATATATCTCGCCGGTGTTTTCAGTATTCTGGATGTAATACATGGGAAAAACACCTACCCATCCCCACCCCAAGCATCCCAACTGTGCCCGTGAAATACCGCTCCTCTCCCTCGCACATGTTGTCAACGATAATTACGATAAGCACATATAACTCTCATACCAATAAACACAGAAAATGAGATGGAATTCACACAAACAAATGAAACAACTATAGCGTAATAAACTCGCTCCCTCCCCCCCCCCCCCCCCCCCCCCCCCCCCCCCACACCGTATGTGGAACACTTTTTTCGACACACGGTACTCAAAACACGACTATAGCCTCAGCCCAAAAACAGTATACATATCTTACGCGTGTGTTTAATACTGTGGATGTAATACACGGGAAACACTCCTACCCCTCTCCTTCCCAAAGCATCCCACCAATGCCCGCGAAATACCTCCCCTCCCCCCCTCGTACATGTTGTAAAAGATAATTACGACAAGTGTATTTAACGCTCATACTAATAGAACAAGGACAGGGACGTGAGAAGGTAAAAATATTGGGAGAGGGGTATCAAGGCGGAGATCCATGTAAAAGGGGCGCCCATTGTGCTGACAGTAGCATGATTCGAGTCGTGCAGTGGCGAGTTGGGGGAGAGCACCAGATGTGGTATCCCCTTCTCGTTGGCGGGGTCTGGGGGCCCTTCCCTGGGAAAATTTTGAAAAATATAAGGGCCAAAACTCCACGTTCTCAGTGATTCTGAGGCCGCTGTTTACACTACCAATTCGAATTCTCTGCTTGTTTTGTAAATAGGCGCGCTTCTGAATTTATCCGTTTGGTCAACCTCTTCGTTTGTGTTTTGTTTTGGACTGACTTCAAACATCTACACGAGTTTAATCGGGACCATGGGTTTAATAAATTTTTTTTTTTTTTTTTTTTTTGGGGCAGTTTGATTTTTGTGGGGGTGGGGTCAATGTTATTGGACGGAGTGTCCCCCCCCCCCCCCCCCCCCCCCTCCGGTTTAACGCCACTGAGAAAGGATGGAAAACAGAAAACTGAGATGGAATTCACACAGACAAATTAAACAACAAAAGCGTAATAAACTTACTGCCACCCCTCCCCCACACTCTTCCTCCACTCACAAGGAGAGATTTATTTATTTATTTATCTATTTATTTATTTATTTATTAGAATGTGACGACTCTTTCAGTAGCTAGGGTCATGCCATGTAATGTAGTTCTACGGGTGGAGGAAGAACCGAAGAATCGGGGAGAACCACTGAGCAGCGGTGAGCAACCGTCGAACTCTCCAACGTACTAACCCGGCAGAATTTGAGTTACATATAGAGTTCTAACGCAAGTTGAAGACGACAGTATATAGCTTCACAAAAGTGACTTTAAACACCAATAAATAATTAAATACATAAATTCCCTATACCAGTGATGACTATAGTCATCATGCTTCATATTCCATGTTCAGCTAAATCTGTCAGTGAACAAAATGAGAAGTTTATTGAAAAACTTAGTGCTGAAGCGGCATAAGGGGGGGGTGGGGGGGGGGGGGAAGAGGGGGGGGGGGCACTCCGTCCAATAACATTGACCCCACCCCCACAAAAAATCAAACTGCCACTTATAACTCCCACACCTCCCTTCTCTCAAGATGCCCAGAATGGGCCCCAGAGCTTTATAATTTGAAAAAAAATCACCCCCCGGACCCCACAAATGGGAGGGTGTACCTCCCAAACTCTCCGCCCCCTGCCTCAAACCTCGAGACATGCCCGTGGTATGTAGTTCTCCGACCCTCGCGATATTTACTGCTCCCCCCCCCCCCCCCCCACACACACACACATAATTTGGGTTCCTAGCTCTACACAGTAAAAAAACAATTTTCTAGAGCTTCAGTATTCATGCATTGCATTATTGTTATATTATTCACACCATTTAATTCTATTTCTAAGAAGTGCACAAGTTATCGGTATACCGTATATATTAGCCTAATCATGATAACCCTTTTACCCACCGCAGCGACACAAACCGTCCGTGTATTATACAAAATTCGCCACTCAAAATTTATGTTCATAATTTTTTCTCCCAAAACCATAGTTTATGATATGGCATCGAAAATAGCTCGACGAGCTCATTCAAATGAGTGTCATAAGCCGTTTAGTTTGGAAGAAAAAAAATGAATTTCATTTATTTTTTGTGTAAAAATAATTGTGGGCCTACTGTTGACTTCAACTTGCGTTTGGTATAAAATTAATGACGCCATAATGTGTTCCCACGACAAACATGTACAGCTACCTACTATATAATTATGAGAGCACGGTAGTTCATTTGTTAGAGTATCGAGCTTGAA